>VXBB01000058.1:440532-588104 GCA_013399915.1 Illadopsis cleaveri | reverse complement strand
TGCGCTGCGCCGCGGCTCGGGGGCAGCGGGCGGCAGCGGCTCCCGGTACCTGCGGGGGGTGGAACCGGGCTGGAACCGGCCCCGACCCTGTAAGCATCACCTTCCTGCTCTGCATCCCGAAGCCAGGGGAGTCTTAGGCTCAGAAATGCACTATGTCCCTTACAGGATCTAACTTTTCACTGGGAAGATTTGTCCAGGGTTCTTTTTAATTCTTTTGGTGCTTCTCCAACCAACTTTTAATCTGTTGTTCCTCAGCTGGGGCACAGAACAAGGTGAGGGAAGGTAAAAGGTGCAGGGAGTTCCAAAGGAGCTGCCTGTTCACAGATTCAAAACAAGACTTGTTGCGAATACTGAGAGGGGGAAGGGAAACTATTTTCTGATTGCTTTCTGTTTGATTGTTTTGTGGCAATTTCTAAGGACTGCAATTAAAATAAATTGGGATGTTGCGTGTGATTGTTTTTATAATTGAATGTTACCCTTTAAGTAGCTGTTGGGTATCTGCATCTGCCCTGAAGAGAAAGGGAAGACAGAAGGGTTACATTGTGTTCAGGCTGCTGAGGGGAGCTTTGCCGAGCCTTACTCATTTGGAAAGAGATTTCTGGGTGAGTTTGTAGGCTCTTCAAATGTATTTCTTTTTTAAAATAAAGGGCTCTGGTGTGTGCTTTCAGAAGATGTTTACATCTTATCCCATTACCAGCTTTAATGTCCACAGTCAGTGCTTGATAGCCCCAGGAGGGCGAGATTGCTCGTTTGGACAAAAAAAGACACTAAGTGCCTAAAAGACTCAAACTGTAGCAGAGAATTGTGATTCAGCCTCTTTCTACCTTCCCTGGCTGCCAAAACCACTGTATTTCCCAATCAGAGACCCCAAGAGATTTCACCCCACTCTGGCAGAGCCCTCAGAAGGGAAAGTATGGCATTTCCCAAATTTAGTCCTCAGTGCAAACCCCCCATCTAGGGTTGATTTGGTGTGCCAAGCTGGCCCTGTGTACCAGGGGTGCTAAATTCCCTTCAGGAACAGAGAGGCCTGCCAGGGCCAGGTTGTCTCCTTAAAAGCACTGCAGCTAAATCTGCATGAGCAGTCATGCCTGCAGGTGTTTTCTAAGCATTAGGACTGACTAGAAATACGCCAGCCTTGTCCTAGCCACCTACCTGGTGTTTAAACCCTGCTGAGATCCTAAACCAAAGCTGAACGGTGCATGAGTCACCAGGGCCCTGTGCGGTAGGTGTTACCTTGAGAGCCAGCAGTGCTCTGTGAATGTGGCCTCTTGTGAAAGACATGGGCACAGCTGATTTCCAGATGGAAGAGACTGTAGCACCAGCTCGAGCTGAGCAGCCAAAGCCTTCGCCTGAGGACCTGTAAACCCAGGTTCAGTTCCCTCCTGCAGAACCTACAGTTTACCTGTCTCCTTCCAGCTGAGTGCTGGGCTGCAAGGTCATGTTCCTGCATTGCGCCCTGAGGACAACTCATAATGGGATTTTCTTCCACCAGGAGCAGGGGGTCATTCCCAGAGGTTTCCTGGCACCCATGTCTGGCAGCCTCAGCATGGTGGAGCTCTCAATGACAGATATACACAGGAGCTGTTGCCTGTTTTGATTTTATTTCAAGTTTTCTTGCAGAGCTGCAACAGCCCCTGTGTTGTGTCACCTGGTGTCTAGGGGAAGTATATGAACACTAAAAAAACCCCTTTGGCCCGAGATGAGAGACAAGTGTTCTCCATTTAGTATTTCAGACAAAACCAGTGGTCAAATATTTTCCTGGTCCCACATCCAACAATTATTGCTTCTTTATCCTCCAAGCTTATGAAATTTTCCAGTGCTGTTAACAGAAGATAGAATACTGTGCCCATCCACAGCAGCCTTCTTTAAATGATCCCAAAAGTTTTAAGCTTTGAGTCTCCAGAGTTTGAGATAGTAACTACTACTACCTCCATTTTGCTGGTAGATGAACTGTGACTAATCCTCTGTAGCACAGCAGCAGAAGTTTGATTTGCAGCCCATTACCCTTGTAACGTGCTGCCCAGAATGGTCACTGCCTTGTCAAACACAGCATGAATTTTCTGGGGTTTTTTTTCAGTTTCCAATCATGACCAATATCATACACTTTGGAAATGAAAGTAGAAAACTCAAGGTGTTGAGCCTGGCTGTGAAAATCTGCTCTTTGCCTGGAAAAAATCAAAAATACTGGCAAACATACAATCATTCCTTCAGTAATATCTACCACACCCTGCACCATAGCAGCAAAATGAATTAAACAGCAAAAGACTGAAATGCCTGACATTGCATAGGCCAGTCAGGAGGCAGGAATACAGGAGTCAGCCTGGGCCAGTACTAATTCAAGGAAATTAAGTTTTTTAGTGTTTAAGGTGCATGACTAGGAGATTGGAAACTTGGCTTCTGCTCCTACTTTCCCTGTATTGTGTGACTTTAGACCAGTCAGTTCATCTTCTCATGTCTGGAGGAGCCCTTAGAAACCCACAGCACAAGGTTTAGAACAGGGAATAACACACCATGACCTCCTATCAGACCCCATTCTGTGCAAAGTTTCCAGATGTCAGCAAGTTAAACCTTGCTTTTCAGAGTTTTGGTCTCTCCTTGTCAGTGAGATTTCATATGGAAAAAAATCACAAAACAAAAAACTCAGGATGGGAAGAGCCCTTAGGAAGCCACAGGAATTCCATCTCTCAGGCCATAAACCAGGAGCAGCACTGCCTAACCTGTACCTGACAGGGGTTCACCTACCCTGCTCATAAGAATATCTAGAGGATCCATTCCAGAGCTTCACAGTTGGTTGTGTTTGCTTTATCTCTTACCCGAGTCACTTTTGCTGCAAGTCAGCTCTTAATCAGATGAAGTTGTGGGGAACTGACATATTCCCTCACTAGCAACAATTCCAGAACAACAGGAAAGTCACCCACCTGGTGAACTAATTCTTCTGTGGGCAAGAGCCAAAGAGGCTGGAAAACACACTAAGCATGTGTTTTTGGGAGAGCTGCCACCTAATTTACAGACAAAGATCAGATGCAATTAGTGTTAGATCAACTGGAGGTTCCTCTGCCCCAAACCACAGCACTTTTCACCCACCTCGCCAGGACGACGCCAGTTTCCACCAAGACATGCAGTGTCACACTTGACCCTTCAGTCTCCAAAGAGTATTCCTGGAAGCACATGCAAAACCTGAGCTCACAGCAAAAGCATTCCTGTGGCACTGGGGAAGGAATGAGGAAACACCAGCATGGATACTAGGCAGACGGGAGAGAAAAGACTCATCCTGCAAGTCTGAATTAATTTCCAAACAGGGTGCTTGCTTCTGATTGAGAGATACACGTGCGTGCTGCCTGGTAGAAGGAATCAAAAAACAGCAGTGGGGCCGAGCTTTGTCATTCCCCACTCTGCAGGTATATTTGCACCCAGACAGGAATGCAAGACAAGGTACTGAGCAGGCTTTAGTGAGTCACAGATCTCTGACAGCAATTGAGACTGGGCCAAAACTCCAAGGGAATCTTCACTGATGACAAATACAGTTGCCAACAAACTCCCCAGTTTTCTGTGAATGTATCTGAGATAGTGACCATCATCAAACCCTCCATCTCTGTGCACGTCTTGGCATTGCAAGTGGTTCACAAGATGGTCAGTTTTACCTGGCCATCAGTCCTGTCTAATTCTGTATCATTTCACTGTTGGCCATGGTGAGTTTGGGGTAGCTCAGGAAACTATAGACCTTCCTGCAAACATTTTAGGCTTTCCTCTCTGCTCTGCTCCATCTACAGTCTAGGCCATAGTTGCTTGTGTCTCAGAAATGGTAGAGTTTTGTAAAACTGCTATATTCCAGTGCTGAGAAGTATGGTTGAGCAATGTGCTTGTGTAGCATACTTCATTTTAAGGACATGCTTAAATCCAATTTGAGCCAGAGAGATTTCAGCTTAGATTTAAGTGTTCCATTGAACAGGGTGGATTTAAAGATTGAAGTGTTTTGCTAGACTATATCTTTGGTTAAGGAGGAAGGAGACTTGCTAGTGCGTAGATGAAAGAACTGCCTGAAGCATTTTGGCACATCCAAACCATTACTAGCACTACTACTCTTTTCTAATGAATTTTGATGAAATTAGCACAAAGAATTGGTAAAGAAGTTGGTAATTTCATCAACAATCTTCACTCTCTGGGTCTCAGTTTAGTGGGGGGAAAAAGCAAACTTCTAGCATCTCATCAGAAAGATGTGTAATAATTAAAGCAGAAGCCACTAGACTTTGTATTTTATACCATCTGATATCTTGCACAGTATCTCACTAATGGTAAATGTCTCATGTCCAGATTTGAGCACAGAAATCATGAGTGCTTTGCTTTACAGGAAGAGAATCAGTTAAATACTTTATGGAGCCTACACTGAATAAACAAAGTACCCCAGTCTTAAAAGAAATGTTTGTGGTAACAAAATATTTTGGGGCACATTTTTGCATGGGCTCTGACCTCCCTGTTGAGAATCAAAGTGAAAATATTGAATGTACTAAGCAGATGTCTTCTCCTAGTGACAGCAAGATGAGCAAAGACAGCTGGTTAGAAGAACAACAACAACAAAAACACATCATCATTCCTGCTTTGACTCCAAAAAATCTTGGACTTGTTGTCATGGTAGAAAGTTATATATGTGAGAAGCCAAGAAAGAGACAAATATTATTGAATCTGGTAGCATTTTAGTGAATGTACTGGAAATAACTTAAGTAGGAAGAAAAACTGGACGCACTCCATTGTTAATTAAAAGAATACCTCTTCTTATTTCCACAGGGACCTATAGCCTATATAGACATTAACACTTTTGCAAGATACATATTTTAAATTTTCTTCATTCATCAATCTTAAGGGCTCTTCTTCTAAAGTAAATAGAGCTACAGTGCATAGAAATGTATACAGCCACAAAAATACTATCTCTGCATCTAAAAATGCCAACTGTGGATTTTGTCTGTAACTCCTTCAATCCGAGAACATGAGTGTATTATGGAGACACCTAGAGAGATCTTAGATATTAGGAAGGGAGAAGATGAGAAAATTAGACTTCCTTAGTGAAACACAGGATAAATAATTCACAATGCAAAAAACAAAAAAGAAAAAGGAAACCAAAATTAAAATATGAAGAGCTATTCTGGGTGAAAATCAGTCTGAGCTGATTGAACATTCAACTGATCTGTTGAACAACAGATCCAAGAGGATTTTTTTTTGGGAAGACTGCAAAATAAGCCAGTGACCCTCTGGCCTCCCTGCTCAGAGGCAGCACATTCTCTCTTAATAGTTTTCATCTGAACAAAACTTGATTTCTGTGCTTGACCCCTGGACATTTCCATTTCCCTTTCTGAGCCTTTGGGCAGACTTGAGCAAAGAACAGGATTGATGAGAAGAGTTTAAGAAGTCAAAAGCTATGCTGTTGGTAATGGCAAAGAGGAGTAACTTGAGGTGGATGTTCCCAGAGGACTAGGCAGCCCAAGTCCCACTGTGCCATCAGACAGTGCCCTATGCAGCAGCAAAACTCTGGATTTCCTGGCTCAGGAGGTGTCCTCCATGGAGTGCTTCAAAACACCTATGTGTCTCCTACATAGGTCCTAAATGATTTAAAGCCCTGAAGAAGAAAGAGGTTAATTTGGTTTATACTAAAGATATATACAAAGAAAATTATGTAAAGAAAAGTATTTACTTTGGCAAACTACTGCCTTGAGAATTGAGAGCTGTGACCAGTACCAGCTTGTAAACAGAGGAAAATGAAATCAAAAAGAGAGGACATGGCTGCTGGGTCTCCAGTTTCTGGCTGTCAGCTTTTCCCTTTCTCCACCAGGTGATTATGCAGTAATAGTTTTCAAAAGCAAATTGCTTTATTTATATTATTTTCTACACAGAAAACCAGGGTTAAGTATGAGGCTCTGCAACAGAACAGATGTGGGACTTGGGGAAAGTTGCAGCTTGAACTGAGCTGGAAAAGCTTCCACCATTTGCCAACATCTTGGAGAGTCTGGAATCTTTCCCATCTCATCTGTGACAAAAACAGGACTTCTCAACATTTTGGAGGACTTTCTCCCTTGTAATAAAGGACAAAAAGCATGCAGTGAAAAACAAATCACAGTGCCAGAAGTGACTGAGAATCAGTTTTGCCTGTTTTAATTCCCCATCTTGCCAGCCTCAGCTCCAAGATCTGACCTGCAGACTCCCAGCCAGCCCAGGAATGACCATGCCACAATGAAGGACCATTTCGGCCAGAAATTCCATGCTGACTCCAAGAAAACATTTCCTAGAGTATCTTGCTAAAATGGATACATTCCCACACACACTACATGAAAGGAATCATGTCTGACAAATAAATATTTCTTAATGAGAAACATTTGTCCAACATGTTTCTCCCCAGTACTCTGGAGTTTTGTGCCTCAGTGCACCATCACTAAAAGGAGACAACAGCCCTTCCTCGGCTCTAGGAGATCACACTATGACAGTGCTGGATTCCCTACTTCCATTAGCTACCCTCAGAACTCCATATACCTTATAGCACATAAGTATGGACTGACTCAAGAATTTTTATAGACCCATTTCAATCTGTGTTTGACCTTGACCAAGAGTGTCTCTGCCCACAGGCTGCTCCATTTGCTCCATCCCATTCTGGGACACAGAGGCAATGCAGGGTACCTCAGTATCCCCGGGCTCAGCCATCCCGGAATGTGCATTTCCTCACACCATCAAAAATTTGGATCACCAAGGAGACAGCCCAGCCCTGCTGCCAGTGAGGTGACAGATCCCTGGCACCAGAGCTGGGCTCAAACTGCTCATGAGCTGCTTGTGGCTGAAGAGGAATGTCTGCAGAGGGCTAATCCAGATTGCTCATAGATCTCTTCCAAATTGTCTCTAATTTGAGAGTAAATGTGTGCTGGAAGAACCATCTTCCCTTCCAAGTAATAACCTGAGAACACTGGGTTTGTGGCTGCACTAGAGAAACCTTAGAATCTCACTGGTGCCTTGGCAAATCCTTAAGATATCAGAGCCACCTATGTGTATTCTGTCCCCTCTCTCAGAACACTTCAAGTATCTGTTTGATGTTACAGTCACACCACAGCCACCACAGCTCCAGGAATGTGATAACATTCCTAGCAAGGGCTGGCTGAGGTTGTGAGCCTGAAGCAATATGCTTACAAATACCTGATCTGCACAGAGCTTTTAGAGATAGTCAAATGGCTCCAAAGCTTCAGGAAAGTTGACATTTTGATGTCACGTTCGTTTCTTAGTCCCACACCTACTTCAGGGAAAAGAGGAAAAGAAATTCAGTTGGTATTTGCATTATCCTGTTTACATTTCAGCCACAAGATTCCAGCATTTGCAGAATTTCTAGAGGTCCATATCACCTGCTCAACATCTCTCTCCTCCCAAGCATAGATGGAAAAATGCCACTTTTCTCTACTATTAAATCAAAAGCTGTTTACATCCATGTGTCAGGTGTTTACCACCCTCTGTTTCCTCCTGTTGGGCAGCTGATCAGGGATAATGACCTATATCCTCAAAGCATTTGTTTTATTTAGCATTACAGAGAGGGAGGGTTTAAGGCAACAAGCAACCGAATTATATAACCTTCCCCACCCTATCTTATTACAGAGAGATCAGCTTGCATCTTCATCTTTGGAAACACAGCAGCTGAACTTTTTGAATGTCCATGACTCCATCTGGGCTCTTTCCTGCTCTGCTTTTGTCCTAAGCAGAATGGTTAAAATCTTTCAGTTAAAATCTTTCACTCATTCTTTACAATCAGGTAGGAACAACAACCTACTGGGCCTTGCTTTAGCCACGTTGGTGTTGCTCCACAGATTCCTAGATGAGGTGGTCATGCTGCCCAAATGGTAGGAAGGCCCTGTTGGAGAAGCTGAATATTACCAGGCAGCATTTGAGAGCACGCAGACTGTCCCCAGCACCCAGAGCTTTGCATTGGTTAGCACTGCTGGTGTTGAGCACCAGCTGCAGGCTCTGCACAGGGATCTGGGACTGGTACACACCCTGCATCAAGCCTCACCCCACGATGAGACAGGCAGGGAAACAAGAAAATTGGGCCTTGGCCCCTTCCTGTGATTAGGTCATTATAATGGGTAAATATTTTCCTAGATAGAGAGCTGAGATAAAGACTCCTGATGTCTCAAATGGAGTTTGAACAAGACTTGGAAGGACTATCCCTACCTTGTAGTTCTTTATAATGTGTTTTTACCAAATAAATGCCTTTTTACCCAAAGTACCCAGGCAATTAAAGGGAATTTGTTCTTAGCTAATGATGAAAATCTCACAAAATAAATTTGTCATTGAATAGCAAAAACAGCATTTAGTCTACAGCCAAACTGTTCACCAGCAAATATATAGAATGGATTTAGTGACTGGTACCAAGGGTTATTCCCAGAGGAATTACAGGTCTACACCATTCAGTCTAAATATTTACTGAGGAGTACAGAAAAGTGAATGGTAGAGGCAGAGTCCCAGAGATTGGCTTAGAGGAGTCTATTTAATTAGAGCCTGTTTCTGCAGAGAAAAATGATTGTGATTGTTTTTTAATGAAAATCAGTGTTCTCATGCTATAGCAAATAGTAATTATTCATTCTCTATCCCTTGACTCTGCATTATTCATGATTTTGTGACCTCTGCTCTATCCTCTCCCTTGGTGTTCCAATCTCACCCTGAGTTTTCTCAGGGTTTGGGAACTTTTGTATCAGATAAACTGGTTTATATGGTTGTCTTTGAGGAATAAGTCTCACTTAAATCTCACATAATATCCAAGAATGTTCTCAGGTATTTGACCTCTTTGTGGATGAAACAATACTCTTCAGACACAGTAACCTCGGTATTTCAAAGCTGTGACCAGCACCTGTGGAGTTTTCAAACAAACAGGCTCAGCGCTCCTTGGTGCAGTCTTCCTCACTGCTCCCACATTTAATGGCTTTGTAATTATACTCGTAAAACCTGCAATGGGATTACACATGGGGGAAAGAAAAATAATTTTAAAAATCACATTTCAGAATAGGAGGGGATTTATGGGAGCTGCAAGACAAAGAAAAACCCACCTTTCTTTCTTTCTTCATTGTTGTCTTTGGAAGGCAGCCATCAAAGTTTCCTTGTCAGTAATACAAGGATTTGTAAATAGAACAAAGAGCTTCCTCACACCAAGGCACATTATATAACCCAGCGCCGTCACCGTGTGTCTTTGCAGGCAGTTCCCTTGAACTTTGCATCTCGCTCCTCCTGAGAACAGTCCTCCATGCCAGCTTGAACAGATGTGGTTTCCTTTAGGAAAGGTTTTCTGTTAGGGTCATTCTGACTTCCCTTTCAGAGTTTTCCAGCCTTATGTGCTCTTTGCTCAAGGGATTACTGTGGTGGGCACTAACTCCGTGTGCTACTGTTAAGCTTCTCCTCACCTGCTGGCTGAGCTGAATGAGTGCTGAAATCTCTGTTCCACAGAAAAATCTGACATTTCACGTTTTCCTGAATCAGACCGGAAAGTTGCAATTTCCTGTGAACTCAAATTCTGAGAAACACTTCAGAAAGTGCAACATGGCCTCAGTGCAGCCTTTTGTTTGGGTGCTATCTACAGGTTTTTATGAGACTTAAGCTAGCTTTAAACACATTTTGTTCCAAGTGATGCCAAACGCAACCAGGCAGCACTCACTGTTCCCAAAGTCACTCAGGGAGCTGCAAGATCTGCCAAGGGGTGCTTTGCAAGAGAGAGGTGACACAGAGCCAGATGTGGTTTTCTCTCACCCCATGCATTATTCTAGTATTGCCACTGCTTCAATTCCACCAGTGCACTCACAGACTTCAAGTTTACAAGCATTTTAATTCTTACTATCCAGGCTCATTGAAAACAAAGGCTTTTATAGTATATGACTGAGGATACAACTCAATAGCTTGTACAACCCTGGCATGATATTTCCAACATATCGAGTGCATATTCAATGGCACTGTTTTAAAAGAGTGCAGCTTTAAGAAGTTTTAACTAAATCAGGGCACAAGGCCATGCAGACCCTTGTATTTTAATATCAATAAAGCTGGTTTTTCATCTCTGGTTGGTTAGAAGAGTTTTGTAAATGAACAAGGATAAGACATTCTACAGCTGATGTGGATCACCAAATGCAAAAGTTCACACTGGTTAAACCAGGGTGGTATCAGCTTGTGTGAAGGCAACTTTGAAGCTGCAACAGCATAGTCGGAAAAGCAGCCCTGTCCTGTGAACAAGTGAGAAAAAATGAACAAAGGAACCAGTGGAGCAAAAGCTGCTGCTATCTGGTCTTCATGGAAAATGAAGTAAAAAAAAAAAAAAATAAAGAAAAAAAAGAAAGAATAAAAGAGGTGGTAGAAGGAACAGAAGCATACTTCAGGACTAAAATCTCGTCAGACTAAAAATCAGTGTAACTCCCACATTGCAACACTTTGCAGCTCTAATAGACACAAAGCTATTCCTTCACCCAAAAGCCAAACATAAAAGTCATGAAAACCCATCATGCCAATTCTGTGGCTGCTTTCCGGGGCTGAATCTCTTTAGATGTCAATGTTCTCTTTGTTCTATGCACCCTTTATAATGAGTCTATCATCTGTTTGGTAAAAGATCCAGTGAAATATGTAATAAGGTTATCTCACCATCTCTATTGTAAAATCATACCTCCTCTTCCACTCATTAATTATTGTCTTCCATTTCCTGTGTCAGATGTGAATCAGAAAATAGGGACTCAAGGCTTACAAGCTTAGCAACTCAACATATATTAGCTGAGCTGTGGTAACTCTCCATGTGCTCCCCCTTAGCTCATAACAAACAAAGCCAGTGTGACTGCTGTACACAGGCCTGCAGCCGATGCAGTTTGGATTAACCTTCTTTTATTGCCAGCTAAGCTGACAGTGATAGTGGCCATGGCTCAGCTGATGTTCAGTTCTCATATTGCAAGATGTTGCCCTTAAATCCTGGGAGCAGAGCTCTACCAAATATAACTATCTGGAAAGCTACAATGATTTATGTGCTGTCAACATACGCTAAAAAAAAAAAGGACAAAAAAGCAGCACAATTACCTGATTATCAGCCAATGCCCCTTGGTTTGCAGTTTTTCAAGCATGAACTGCTCAAACTTTGGATCAAGAAGCGAAGCAATCTGTTTCTCAAGTGCAAACAGGGAAAAGTTATATGAGTCTTCTAGCAATTTCAGGCAAATATATCACAGAAGCAGCATGCTTAGCCTTTTTACTGTGCATCTGTCTGAGGTTTCCAGTAAGATTTCCCTGATATATAGCAAGAGTCAAAACTCTAATCTCTTTTAGCTCTTTTTTATTGTCTCTGCAGCACTAACTTTGAAAAATGGCCTTGTCCCCAAAGAACTGCACACAGTCCATGTAGGGAAGCTGTTAAAATAAATGCTTTACGTAAAAAATATTGCAGATGAACTCGGGTCTGAGGGTTTTAGAGCTACAACATATAGATATAAACCAGAGCAGCTAAGTGTGAATGGAGGTCATACTCCAGTAGAGAAGAAGGGAAGTCCCCTGTCTGACAGTTGTTGCACACGATCTCTGAAATCAACAATTCCTTCTCTTCTTTCTCAGGGCTGCAGCGTTTTAATAAATGACTATTATCACGTTAATATCCTTCTGCCTTCCTCCTCACTGACCTCAATACACACCATGCTGATTCATAAAGTTTCTTCTTTCACTGGATTTGAGTGCTTTCTGGAGACCTTATTTGTGCTGTTCTGCCTGCAAGACATCTGGCTGATTTATAGAGACTAAGACACAGACGAGCAGAGTGTTGGCCGCCCTACCTGAATATTGTGTTTCCAACACATTGTGTTCTTATCTCTGCCCATGTTGTGGTCTGATTTTTGATAGTCTGTGTGTTGTTCAAAGAAGGGAGCAAACTTTCTGCCTCACAGAAAAGCTTCTGAGATCCTCATGAATAAAAGTATGCTTTTCCACCTGTATTCCTCACAAAGCAGTGATATCAGTGTCTGGACACTGATTTGAGAAATGCAGGCAAGGGATAATATGCAAATGAGAACATGATTCAGTGGTGGGAAAAATACAGACAAATACCAGGTGCCTCAATGGCTGAATTACAAACAAGACAGTGAAAAAAATCTAAGAATGCAAGAGATGATGGAGGAGCTTGACTTGGCATTTATCTGTTTATTCCAACAGGATATGCAGATTCCGCCCTTGTGACATCACTGCCTCATCTCGGCTCTTCAGTGCCTCATGACACAACCCCTCTCCATAGCACTGAGTCAGCACCACTGTGTGATCTCCTCTTGGCCATACAAGATAGGGTGAAAAGCTGCCCATAACAGTGAAAGTATAGAGGGACCTCTAAACAGGTCCCCAAAGGAATTTAAAAAATCATAGTCATCTTATGAGCACCCCTCCCCCAGGAAATAACATGGGCTCAGAAAAATTTACTGTACAGTAACACAGCAGTGTTCTATGGGAGTGGTCCCACAGCAGATGGCACAATAATTCATAGTGTGTGTTCAAACAAAGGAACAAGGAACACTTGCACTTCACTCCTGGAGCTCCAAAAAAGCTGCAAAGTATATTTTCCCCTGTAACTAACATGTACAGGCTGATTCTGCCTACTGTACCCTTCTAGATGCCTGGACTGAAAGGATATTTTTAAAACATCCCTGGAACTCTCCAAGGCCAGGCTGGATAGGGCCCTGTGCAGACTGGCCTAGTGGGTACCCTTGCACATGAAGAGGGGCTTGGAACTAGATGATCTTTAAGGTCCAGTCCAACCCAAATTATTCGATGATTCTGAGAAAGCATCACACACGGCATGCTAACCCTCCTCTTCCCCAAGCAAACAAAAACTGTTTGCTATTTTGGAAAAAAAAACAAACCAGAACAAAACAATCAGATGGAAAGAATCTGAAATATTCATATAATGGTTGACTTACAAGAAGCAATGTAAAGAGGAGCTTTATGTTAGAAGAAACTCAGCCGCATGGAAACTAAAATATTGGGCCACTACCCCCAAGTCTGTTCTTAAACAGTCCCTGAGTCTCTACACACAACCCTAAAAAACATCCTGTGCTGCACCTCAGTGTGTCATTCTGTACAACAGGGCCAGGTGTTCTTCCTGGAAAACCAGGTCCAGAGGCCAGGAGGCTCTTGTTATATTTGCACATACTAGTCCCTTTTGTTGGGCGATTTAGGTCACAAGAGCGTAGTAAAGGCAGCTCTGAATCACCTGGCTCTTGCACGTGTTGCTTGCACGTTGTGCAAAGGTTTCTGAACTCAACCTCATTTCAAGACACACCCTTTGTTTGTTACTTTCTCTTAGGGCTTTTTCGCAACCCCATCCACTGCCAACACAAACAAGGTTGCAACATCTCCCTCCAGTCTGTCTTCCTCTGCTCCACTCTAAATGTCAACCAGCCACATAGCACTGCTCACTTGCTTAATTGGGCAAAGTACCTGCTGTGGGTACCCTGTGCCTTGACTGCCTCCGGGAGAAAGTTTCTTGGGAATGGTAAGTGACAGAACCTGCACGTCGGTCTTAGTCACGTTGATAGCAGATACCAAGAGCCTTGCACAGGTAGGACACGCGGTTGGCTTTGCTGAGCAGCCATCAAGCACCAGGGGAGGCTAAGAAGAGTAATTACCAGAGATCACAGTGGCTGCTAGAAGTTGTTTGTGCAGTTGCTGTGCTTTCTACTTCACTGCAGCCTGTACCCTGTGCATAGAGAGCAGGGGAGAGAAGTTGCTGCCATTTGAATGTCACTGACTGGTGTGAAACAAATTGTGGGACCTAGTTCCACTCCTAATATTTGGGGTAACGAGAGTAGATCACTTCTAACTAAAGGGGCACCACAACAAACCCTCTGTGAGTACCGTCTGTAAGCAGCTAGGAAACACAGGCACCCTGGAGACCCTCTTAACTCCCAAATCTTGTCCACACTGGAAAGTAGATACATAATGCACTGAACAGAGGCTATCTAGCAAGAAAGATGGAGAACTCTCCAGGAAAATGGAAAGTGCATGGTGCCTACACTCAGCCCTCCACACGGCCATTACAGCTGAGAGCTCAGCACAGCTGCTCAAGGATTCCCCACAGACAGTGGAATACAGGTCCGCGTTTTTGGCATGGCCTCCTGCTCGCTCAGACAGAGCTGTTGTGTGTGTGGGATGGGACAGCATCCTGTTCTCCTTCTGCCTGATGGGTGCACTCGGTGCTGGATTGTCATTAGCCACCAGAGCCCCTGCCCAGCATGGCACGCCAGGAGCTGGGCTGTGGGCGGTGCTGCTCAACGGCTGGAGGCGGCTGCTTTTATCAGCAACCTCGATCATGGGGATTTTCTCTTATTTCATTCTCAAGCTTCCTTCAGCCCTGGATTTGCATAAGATCCTGGGTTAGGACTAATCTGATCCTAGGTTAGGAACATTGCATCAGGCCCAGCGAATCCTCCAAGCCAAACTGTGTTTGGTCGGGGTGTGCTGGCACTGGAAAACAGAACCATGCGGAGACAAATGGTGGCTTGAATTTTCCTTAGTAATAGGAGGTGCCTGGCTTTGTATCTCATTTAAACTCCTGTGCTATGTGGCAACTCCCAGTCAAGTTTCTATTTGTTTACAGCCCTTGTAGCCAGGTGCTTTCCATGTTCACTCCAGGTTGCTGAAACAAGGAGCATGTCCAGCCCCCAGGGCTCGCCAGCAGCTATTGACTAATATGAGCACATTGTCCTTGGGGGCAGGAGGGAGCACCTTGCTTTATCTATGCATTCCCTGGCAAGCAGCAGTGGTGGAGCAAGAGACTGCCCAGGTAAGAGTATGAATTCAAGCCTCAGAATGTAAATAAATATGTGGCCATTCAGTTGGAGGAGTTAGGGACAACAGGTTGCAAATGTAGCCATGATGCCTCCTGAGGGGTTGTTCGCTGTGGGCATGTGGATGATTGGCTTTTCCAGATCCCATTGGATTAAATTCATGAACATGCTTGGGACAGTGAAGGTTTCTCTTGAGGTTTTCACTTGGTAAAATGACAGAAGAGTTGAGGATTAGCAGTGCCAAGTGTCTGATACAGCAATCACCATCTGTCTTGCTCACCTTTCCATCACCACTTTATGGCCAATAAGATGGCCTGAGCTCTTTCTTTGCTGCCAGATTTACTTGCTTCAAGAACAATTTGGCATGCTGACCTGGAGCTGTATTTTTTATAAAATATAGACAAAGGCATGTCCTACTGCAGGAGGTACTATGAACATGGTGTTGTGACTGACACTGGGGTACAGGCTCCCCATGGCCTCAAATCCTTCAAGACAGTTCTGACCTACTGTAACACCTTGATGATCTCACTGCAATATTAAAAATAGGTACTTCCTGCTAAAAATGGTGTGTTCTATTTGCCAACTATACTCAATCTAGATCTGTCTCTCTCATTTCAGTGTCTAGTCCCTGGCAAGCCAAATCATTCTACAAGCTCTGAAACTGTGAAGACACAAAATCACCAGTGGAACAGTGCTGACTGGGTCAGAAGTGCAAAGAAATCAGCTTTCCACTCCACAAGCCATCCTCCAGCTCACAGCTGGTACAAATGAGGATGTCCTTGGCAGTTCAATCACTACCGTCTCATTGGCTGGAAATGTTGTTTTTTCTGACATTAGAGTATACACAGGCTCAGCCCAGATCCCAATCATGAAACTAAATGTGCAGTAGTAATGATGAGAAAAATTTCCAGTGCTTTGTTTTATTTGAGCAATGATCAAAAGTCAAGATATCCTGCTTAGAGCATTAAAAAGTACCCTGTACTTTGTCCACTTCCAAGCAACACAGTAGCTCTGCCTCATACCGGAATATCCATCCCCTAACACTACATTTATTGGAATAATAGGAAAACAAATTCCTTTCTTTTTTTTTTTGAGGGAGTAGAGGGTTGTTTAAAGTTACATTTTCCTCTCAAGTCCAGAAATCTTTTGGTTCTGGTAGGAGCTGTGCCACCTTGTTACTGAGATTGGCTTTCTGTACAGGCCTTCGGTAAGGATTTTACTCCATTGAGAAGCTTTCTGTTTTGCTTGGGGATGTTTTTGTCGTGGTGACAATTTTGGGTGATGCCAAACCTCCACGTGAACATCTCAGTTACACAGCTGCAGCCCCACCTTTCTCCAAGGAAACACCGAGAGCATTCCTCCCCCTCACAGACAAAGAGAGTGAGCTCTTTGCCCAGAACAACAGAAGTTTTCTTGGTAGCAAATACCTATTCCTGTAGTCACTCAAAGGAGAAGACATGTTGGTGACAAGTCTTTTCCATTTTTTTGTTCTTTCCATAGGGAAGAATCTTGATTCCTACCCAAATCCTGTTTGGGGGTTTTTGGTTTTTTGGTGTTTTTTTTTTTTCTGTGAAAAAGACATCCCATGTACAGGATGTTAAACTGCTGCTGAACCCGGATGATGGTGGGAGGATAGCATTTTGCTGTTCCCTTTTCTGCAAAGCTGCCTCGTGAAACTATGTCCCAAATTGTTGGCAGTGTGGCTTTGAAATGTTGTGAACAGTGAGCTGGCCCAGGTAGCTGCCCCATACCCCACACCCTTGTACCACTGAGCAAGTGAAGTCAATGCAGAGAAGAGTTTGACAGTTAGTTTGACAGCTGTAGGAAAATGACTGTATATGATGATTAATAAATAGAGAATATTTATGGATGCCTTCCCTCTGAGAATCAGGCTAATAGTAATTATACTTTTCTAAATCCTATCTCTAAAGTCATCTACATTCAGGTAAACAGAGTCATAGAGATTCTTCTGTTGGCATAAATACAAGGCAGAGTCCCAGCTCGCAATCATTACTTCAGACTCCTGGATGCCAACCTTACTTCTCTGTGAGGACAAAAAGAGAAACTGGCTCCAGAAAATATAGCCAGTGTTTACATTTTATTGAACCACTAGACATTGCTGTTGGCCACATCATGAAAACAGTGCAGCAAAGAGAGCCTTTCATTTGCCTATGCTTGGCAGAAAGTGTCGTTCTTTGGTTACTCAGCTGAAGTTGACAAGTTGCCCAGTATTTTTATTATCAGCTTGTCAGCTCAATCTCACTACTGCCCTCTTAATTTATTATTTTGTATTTCAAAATTACAGGTGTGACTCATTGCACAGCCAGAGGTTATAATGAAGTATCCCACTCATCCTTTAGCTCACCCTTTGTTGAAGACAATGCAGATTGCGGAAGGTTTCTGAGGAGGTAAGAGGATTGCAAAAGAGTCAAAGAGTCCTCTTTTATCTTACCTATGTGTGGGCAGTGAAACTGCCTGATATGAAACCAGTTGGGTGCAAAGGTGGGCATGGAGGTTCATTTGTCATTGTGTCGAGGGTTGAAACTCAGAAGATACATCAACTGTCATTAAAGATAGGCACTCAAATCACCTCACCCCAAGGGTGAGTCCAGAGAGACAATCCTAGGATAACACACTTCCTCCAAGATTTCCTCTATGCTTTAGTTTCCAACAGGACAGAAGATGAAAACCAAGTAGGCATTTTTCAATTTAAAAAAACCTTATTCCCTGCATTTTATGATTTAAATCTGGAAGTGACTCTAAGTGTAAGATTTTGTCAGTATTGTGCAAATAAGAATCCTGTGGCATTAGAGTTTTTGAAATATAAATATATGTTTTTTGGCATAAAGTCATGTATCATCCATGTTTCTCCTAGGAGTATCTGGGATAAGTTGCTGGGAAGAAGGAAGAAGAAGCATAGTTCTATTGGAAAGATTGTCTTGCTGCTTATTATGAAAATGACGTGGAAGTCATGGGCTGAATTAAATATTTTTCCATATTGGAAAATTGATGGGAAAGCTCCCTGGTATCAACAGCTCATGTGAAGCAGAGGAAGAGATCCTTTTATCACAGAAGAAGAGTGTCAAAATCTGGAGCTGTTCTGAATCAATTTGCTCTTTTAATTGTCTTGTACAGACATCTGTCTCTGCAGCAGAAATGCTGAGCTCATGCTACATGAAAACAAACCACATAAACTTGAGGAGATACAAACACAATTTGTTCCTAACAGAAGGAGCTTACAAAGTCACACACCCCAGTGTCCTGGCAACTCATCTCCCTCCCCAGAGGGAAAGATGCACGTCCTATGTCCAGTCTGAGTGCCCTGGAGCAGTGATAGGCAGGAGCAGAACTATTGGGGTACTTGGCTTTTTTAAAGCTGCAACATGGAGCTGTGGCAATGCCAAAAAGTGTCCCTGGCCTGCTCTGTCCTGTTGCTGGGGGGGAGGAACTGTGGCTCAAAGGCTGTCCACTGGCAACACAGAAAACTAAACCAAGAGCACTGGTTCAGCTCTGCCATATCCAATTTCTGTCAAGCATAGAATAATAGCTATCCAGCGAGCTGGGACATGCTTCACCAGCATCAATAGAGTTGTGCTTCAGAGCATCCCTCGAGGTAGCAAAGAATTATCCCCATTTTATAAATGAGGTAACTCCAGCACAGGAATTAAAGCCAGAATGTTCCAAACTGGCTGCCTACTGCTAGGCACCTACACCCATATTTACGCAACTCGTGGCCTGATTTTCAGAAGGGCAGGGCAATGAAAATTTTGGCCTGAGGGATTTGTTCACACACAGTTTACTGGTAACAACGCCCAGGGTGGAAGCCTAGTCTCTGCTACCTGTCTTGTGCCTTAACCACTGAAAACATCCTTTCTACCACTAGCCAAGAGTTGGTGAAGGCTCCTGGCTGTCCCCATTTGCCATGCTGAGGTTCAGAGTTAGCAGTGCAGGCTGGCTGCCTACTGCTCTCAGCTAGAGACTTTTACAGAGCAACAGCAGGAGTAAAACTGGTGAGATTTCTTTGTTTTCTTCTCAGCTCTTCAGAGCCCAGGCAGCTTTGCTTGACTTGCAGTGCTTTGCTACACACCAGCACGTCTGGTGTGTAAACCTCTGTTCTGCCTCACACATGGCATCATCTTCCTCTCTGTCCCTTCACTGTGTCATGCTCAGGACACCTTAGCCTGGCAGAGCATAGATCCAGTGCAGAACCAGTAACAGATCAGTGAGAGAAGGAAGAAAACTGGACAGATGGACATCTGAACTGCTCAAAAGCACAAGCACCAACAGGACCAAGTTAATCCCCGTGCCCCCTCACCTCTCTTCTGCACTCTCTTTCTGGTCTTTAGCTGGGCATCAGAAATAGCCCTGATTTATTGGAAACTCTTGAGAAGCAAGAAAATGTAGTAAAAAACCTAATCCCATACAATAAACTAGCAAAACCCAGGAGGCAGAGCACTTGCTGGCCAGCTACAATAGAGCTTTGCAAGTGTCCCTGCTAAAATCATCCCTGCTAGGGGCTAATGTGATGCTTGTCTCAGCTTGTTAGAGAGCCTTGCTGTCTTTAGACACGTACTTGAAAAACAGCACTTGTGGTTGGTGCTACCTAAGGGAAGAAGGACAAAAGATCTTGGCTGTCTCTGTGGAATGGTCACTGCTTGGGTCACCTCAAGCCTGACCTGCAATACCAAGTGCATGCTGCAAATCCATTGCTGTCAGCCCTTGTTCTTTGTCTCATCTGTGGAGTTCCAGCCACCTCTGACCTCTTCTTTCCCTTCCTTCAGGCCATGTCCTGCTCACGAGGCTCCTGCTCAGCTGCTCTGCAGCTTCCCCCACCCGGAGGGAGGACAGGCGAGAGGAGGTGACAACCTTCAGCAAAGGTTAAGGCTGGAAAAGAAGGAAGTGTCAGCTCAATCAGGTCAGCTCAGCCAACCAACTGCTGCTGTAATCCCTCTGCCTCAGGTCCCTGTGCTGCTCTGCTCATGCTCTGAATGCTACTGTATGAGCAGCAACCCTGTCCCCATGGCACTGCCAGCCTGCAGCATCCAGACAGGGACATGGGGGAAAGGGGGTAAAGAGGAAGCAGCTGATCATGAGAATCTCCAAGAACTATCTCCAGATCCTCCTTTTGCAGTGTGTTTTGGAAGGCTGGACTTTGAGATGGACTTTACTCCTACTGAATTTCGGAAGTCCAGACTTGGCACCCTGTGATTTCTCCAGAAGAAGGCTGAGAGCTAGATCTGAATCAATTCTTATGTTGCAGCTCATCTCCATATTCACAGCAAACCCAGAAGATTTGAGAAGCTGGTAGTGACATAGCCCCTGTTCCCTCTGCCCAGGTCTGAGGTGCCTCTCTTGGGATGGGAGCAACTGAGTCTCATCCATCTGTCAGCAACCAGGAGGAAGCCAGGGAACAAATTCCTCCTATTCAATAAAAGTTGGTGCTGCACTTTATACAGCAGCCAGTGCTATTGGTGGTGAAAACAAACCCTATTCTTCTCTGCCAGATAAACACACTTTATCCTATAAAGACCAGCATGTCTGACTGTTCAGCAGCAGCCAAACTCACGATGGGAAAAATAACAGGTGTTTGTAAGACACTCCCTGTTTATTCACAGTGCTTAAAATAATTGCTTAAAAAAATCCAACAGAGATTTAATTTTCTATGCTCCCACATTTAAAAAAACAAAAACAAAAAAAACCCCTAAGCTTGGCTCATGGTAGTTGAAGGCAATTCATTATGAAAGGGGTGTTTTTTCTGTTGTGGTAGCAAAGAAACCTACTTATGAATGCTCCTGAGGAGCAGAATAGTAAAGCAAATTCCTGCCTAGAACCAACACTTCCCTGTGCTTTTCATTAAGCTCTCCAGGTGGAAGCTTTTATTATCAAAACATGTGATTTTATTGTCAAAATGGGATGAGCAGGGATTAAGCTCCTCCAGTGGGTGCCCATCATTGACCATCTCCAACATTGCCTTTTATAAGGCAACAATGGCCTTGGGCTGGCTTATGCCCTTCCCTCTTGTTCTGGTGGTGAAACAGGAGATAAGTGCACTGCTGCAGGGGGAAAAGTGTGTCTCAGAGGCACAAATCTTTCTTCAATCACTGCTTGCTTCTCCGGGAAATAACTGGCAATGGATCTTGATCAATAGACCACTTTCCAGTGCAATGGGCTGACACACGGTGCAGGAGGAAGAGGACAGACACTCCCTGTCTCCATCCACTCTCCCCATGCTTGCTTACAGCACAGATGGGGGACATCCCTGAACCACCCAGAGGGTGAGAGGACACTCAGTGCATAGCTACTGCTGGGATTTGGTCCTTGGGGTGGTGAATGGGTCATGGATAAAGTCCCTGCAGGAGCCATTCAAGAGAATATAGCATCATTCCTGAGGGCTACAAGCCTCATGAGAAAACTATTGCAGTGATCCTCTGTCCTCAGGACTTTCCCTTCCTATGGGGTACAGCCCTCCTCGTGTCTGGCCCCCTGCAAGCTTTTGGGATAAGTCACAGAAGCTCGGTAGCTCACTGGGAACCTGGAGAGAACCTGGAGCAATAGGAACCTTACTAGCAGCACCCCAGTGGTGTCCCAGCCCCCAAGTGCTGCTCCTGGATTGCAATCTAGGTGGGTGTGGACACAGCCTACCCCTTTCCTCCAACATGGGACCGAGACATCGTGATGCTGGGAGTAAAACATTGCCACTGTTTAGACTTTACTGTTCTCACAAAGGTGCAGGAAGGGTTACACAACCCAAATCATCTTCCTGGGAGGGCTCACTTGTCTCCAAGCAGTGGACATGAGAGACAGATGGGGTTTGTGCAGACGAGGGACTGAGCAGGGCTTACAGTGGGGACAGGGCTCCCAGCGCTGTGGTTATTATCTGTGTTACGGTAGCATTCCCAGCTGAGACCAGGCTGTCATGGCACCGTCAGGCTTGTCACACACAGCAGCCTCTGGCCTGAGCAAGAGACAGATGAAAGCCACAAAGAGAAACAGAGGCACGGGGGAGAGCAGTAATTTCCCAGGGCTTAGGCTGGCGAATAGTAAGGTGCCACTGCCAGGGATACAGCAGCGACGTCCCCCCCTGCACGGGGGCTGCTCAAACAGCGACTGGGGTGAGGCAGAGAGCAGCTTCCGAAAGGGCATTCCCACAGGCAGAGAGGAGAAGATGAAAGGAGGCGGCTGCAGTGCGTAGCGGGGCAAGATGAAAGGGTTCAGAGGCCGGAGGAGCAGAGACAGCAGTGACTCAAAAAGCAAAGCCAGAGGCAGCGACAGCCGCCGCGCACAGAGCGGCTCCGGCCTTAGACACAAAGGAGCGCTGCAGCAAAGCACAGGGTCCGAGAGCAGCCCAGAGATCAAACCCATCCCGAGCCCAGCGAGACTGAGAGTGTCTGAGCAATAAAGGATCTCACACTGCTCCAGCGCCGGCAGCTCGAGGCCTGCGGGGCAAGGCAGGGCTTTATGCACATAAATGAACTACAACCAAGTCCTCTGTACTGGCCTGAGCAAAAAGCACAGAGGTGGAAAGGATAGAATAGAATAGAATAGAATAGAATAGAATAGAATAGAATAGAATAGAATAGAATAGAATAGAATAGAATAGAATAGGTCAGAAAGGACCTCTAAGGTCATTGAGTTCAAGCATTGACCTGACATTTCCAGATCTGCCACTAAACCATGCCCCCAAGCACCATTTCTATGCATTTTCTGATCAGTTTGCAGGACAGGGATTCCACTAATTCCCTGGGCAGCCTGTTTCAATATTTGACAACCCTTTCAGTGAAGACACTTTTCTTGCCATCCAATCTAAATCTCCCCTAGTGCAACTTGAAGCCATTTCCTCTTGACCTATTATTTGTCACCTGGGAGAAAGGATTGACCCCCCCACCTGTCTACAACATTCAGTAGTTACAGGAAGCAATAAGGTGTCCCCAAATTACTTTCCTTCAGACTAAACAACCCCAGTTCCATCAGCTCCTCCTCCTTAGGCTTGTGCTCCACAAAGACAAGTGCTTCTCCAAACAACAAGAAGCAGCAAAACCTGTTTTTAGGCTGGGTCTTACAAAAAAAATCAAGAATCAAAGCTTGTACCTTTGCTTTGGTGCCCGTCAGGCACCAAAACGCATGAAACCTTGTCAAGAAGGTAAAACCCACACAAAGTGGCATTTCCAAGGTACCCAGTGCCTTTCAGCCCAGGATCTATCTGTCAGCATGCCCCTGGGGCAGATCTACGTGCCTGAATCTCCTTTGCCAGGCAGGCAGTCACGGACCCTGTGCAGCATTTCATCTCCACTGGAGCGATACTGGTGACTCAGCGCTTCCCCTGCAAGGCACTGCGAGGGCCCTGCTCCAGAGAGGGGATTACAGCAGCAACCCAAGTATAATAATGGTGTGGCTGAGCAGCAGGGATTTATGATCAGGCAAAGAAAGTGAGAATTATAGGTGTCCAGTCTCTATGACAGAACCACCATATATTTCCTCCAACAAAGCGTGTGACAACAGCTCCATAAATTCACATAGTAACAGAAGCGAGAGCCAGCTCATCATTGCAACTATTTAAGGAGCCAAGTAGCACTCTGTGCTTATTGCAGAAGTTCACAGTTAGTTAAAAATAAGCATTAAAAAAGTCACTTTTGGGCCCTGGCTGAATAAGGCTTTTTATTCATGATGCCCAGCATTGCGTTCTGCCTCTTCTCCTTTTATGCCTACACAGACTCTCTTTGGCAGAATTTCGTGTTAGGCACTGTCAGCTTCCTTCTGAAGGAGCTTAACTTAGGATGTGCCATAATCAATTGTAAAACTTAGCAGTGACTATGAAATACTTGATCCTTTTCAATACCAGCAGATCCGAGATGTGCTTTAAAAATTCTTTAGCTCCAGCCCATTAAATATCTAAGAAGAGCTTCCTTGAGATGTAATTGCTGAAGAGAATAACCTCGATATCCACAACATGCTGAATAGGTTTTTTTAATGCTGTCTCATGATCAGATTATTTGCAGTACCTGTCAGCTAATGTGCTGTTTTCATTGCTAATGTAACACTTCTTCCTAAAGGGAGAAGGGGGAGAGGGTGAAAACAACTCTTCACAGTGAACTGGAAATCAAAAAATAGCTGTGTGTTTTGTTGTCACTTCTGCTACTCTCTTTTCTGATGTATAAAGAGAAGCTCACTTTAATATGACTAACTTCCCTTTAAACATGAGAAATACCAAGTTTCTCTGAATCCCATGGCTTTTATTCTTTCTTCTTGAAGCTTTAGGCAAAATTTGAAGGAGACATCTCAGCTAGAAAGAAAAGTTGGAACTTTCTTAGGTTAAGGCTTTACTTCAGCAGTGATTGGAATGTAATTTTCCTGTAAGAAAAAAAATTGGCATCTCAGTGAAAAACTGGAAGATAGGAAATGGAAATTAGGTCTTGCTGTCTGTGAAGCTGGAGCTCTAGGGCCCCATTTTCCCCCAGCGCCTGCTGTCCTGCTCAGACTTGGTTTCCCATGCAGCACCTTGCATTCCTGCCCATTAATCCCCTTTTCTTGGGAGCCTTTCCTGAAGTCAGGACAACAGGTTGGAAACCTGTCCTTGGAGTCTGATGAAGACTTGGTGTGTGTGCACTAAAAATTTGCCGAGGCATATCCCATGACATTTTCCCAGGGTCAAAATTATTCAGATTAGGAAGATAGAGGAGATTCTTGTTTGGTTGGTTTTAGTAAGAAGGTGATGTTTTGCAAAGAAATGACATAACTTTGGCAGAAAAAAAAAAAATAAGGTTACACAAGAGCCAGTTTAAAAGAAAAGTGTTGAATGGAAAATTTTCAGCCAACCCCACGGAGATCCCTTCTTTATCTCCAGGTTTGGAAGAGCTGCTGCCCTGCTCTCTGTGGTAACTGGTGTCACGTTGCACCCTCCTCCAAGGGCAGCAGATTGCTTATGCATTAGTTCTTTTGCATAATACCAGCAGTTACAGTGGGCTTGGGTGTTAGAGGGCTTTTTTTTTACACACATTGTTTGCTGCTAACAAACTCAGGAAGGAAATTTACAGTCTTGAATGGGGAGTGAGGTCTGCGAGACGTCCCCAGCAGGACTGAGCTGCTGAACCTTGCAGTGACTCAGCCAGCACAGGAAACATTTGTTCTGAGCAGCCCCATCTCCTGTCCCGCTCTGCTCCAAGCACAAGGTTTATGAACAGGTCATAGTAGTTTCTTTTAATTTTGCTTTTGGGGTTTTTTTCGTTTTTTTTTCTTGGAGTGTTTCATTGCTGTGTGTATATAAGGTTATTTATTAGAAATAAACAACATTAAATGGACAACAGGCTTGAGCAGAAAATCTTGGGAAGGGGATCCTCAGCTTTTGTGGTAGAGAATCTATTATTCCTGGTTGGATGCTGTCATACTGGTTATGCTAAATTAAATGCCCTTGTTCTCTACCTCTGTTCACACCTTGGAGACCAAATATTGCACACAAAATTGGAGGGCTCCTCATGAGAAAGCAGGGCTCAGAAAAGAGGGTGCAGCAAATCGTGGAGGACAGAGAGAAAAATCATAAATAAAAGATCAACATGGGGTTTCATGCAGAGATCTCCATCTACATTATTATATTTCTAACTGACAGCAGCTCTTCCTGTTCAGAAAATTCACCCCACCTCATCGTTCCCAAACCTGACGTGTAATGAAACCAATTTAAATATTTGTTAACTTAAATGAATAAACAGAGACATGCAGAAGATGTGACTGTTCAAAGCCTAGCAGCTTGTACTTGTGCATTTTTGTCTCCTCGTTAATCTGTTTATGAAAGGGGTTTGATTAGTTCCATATATTCAACTTCTAATGTTAATACCTTAGTGGTCTAAAATATTTGTACCAAAGCTAACACTGAATTTTCTCTCTGCTGCAATAAATATGTAAATATGAACAGATTCATGCATGCAAACAATTTCCAAGATTGAGTTCAAGAACCCTTTTCAAATAATGTTGAAAATGCTATGCTGGGAAATAGTACAGGGCACCTGTTAGTTTACTCTGGCTTGGGAGACTTCATACAGCCCTGTATTTCTCTACATATGTTTATGTCTGGTACAGAGACTCACATGTTTTTAATTATTATTCTATAGGATACTTTAAAAAATGCAGCAGTTCTGTACAGCTATTACATAACCCAGCCCCATAACCCAGCCCCTATCTGATCCAAGCCCCATCTGCACTCACACGAGTCCAATCTGATTTCCTCTACATGCTCCTCTTTACGTGTTGCAGCTCAGCTAAACTTTGTCTTAGAGCAGGCTCCCACCCCTATCAACAGTCCAGCATGTGCTAAGCCCCATTCCCATGGCCAGGGTGGGTTGATTTGCACACAGACAGTTAAGTGCATGTATAAATATTTACAGAGTTTGAGGCATGGCCTGCCTAATTAGGTTTCCATAGCAATTAGCCCAATATCTTGATTAAGGCCTGAGGCTGCTTTTATTATAATAAAAAAATAATACAAACCTCATTATATTGAGATGATGAAACCAGAGCACTCTTACGAGAAGCGAGTAAATGTTGGCTCAGCAGCAGGGAATGGACTTAGCAGGGGCACAGTGATAAAGCAAATGAAGGTGATGTTATGCTCTGTGGGGAGACACTCTGCATCCCAAGACATAGGCTTGAGATCTACTGGGGAATTAGGCATCTTTGCTAAGAGCAGCTACAGCCCTCCTTTCTCTGGATTTTAAACCTGGTTTTTGTTGCTGTTTTTAGCTAGCATTCTTGGGAAAATGGTGTTTGCTCACATGATAGAGAAATGCCTACAGATTTGTCTTTATCTCAGAAATCTTTGAGTAATTTTCAATATTCGTAGAGAACCCGCACTGAAAGTGCAAAACACAGGGTCAGCAGAGCAATAACTTCTTTGCTGAGAGAGCATTTTGTGTCTCAACAGTTACTAATATTATACATATTAATTACTGTGAGCAGCAATCCATGAAGAAATTACATCTACAGAGCAGTTGTGCTTCTGCTGTAGGTCTGCTGCAGCCGTAAGCGGAGAGGTCAGTGCTCCTGGCTGGTGGGACAGAGAGATGCACAGAAAAACTCCCCAACCTTGTCTCTCCACCCCACATCTGCACCGAGTCGACAGGAGGGGCTGCCACTAACCCTGTAAACCTTCAGCTACAAGTTGCTGCTTTACAGATACTAACAGCACTTCCCACTGAAACCAGCCTTAAACCAGCAGTTGACCAGTGTTGAATATGCTTTGTCTTGTTTTGTTATTTGGACATCATTATTTTTCTTCCTGCCTCATCAGTTCTCCTTTTTTCATACGAAGTTTCAATACAAACTAAAACCGTTCTTTATCCTTTTATTAAGTTTTTCAAAAAGGGAAGATGCTGCAGAGTACTGTTAGATCCGCAGCAAATCTAGATTAAGCAAAATGGCAGCTCATTAGCTTTCATGGACAGGCATTTAAAGTACTTAAGAGGGGACATAGAGCACTGCCCTTTACATTTACTTTGGCGCTAATATCAGATTAGAAAGAGAAAGGTTATTAAGTAAAGGTAATTGTCTGCTTTGTAGAGGGAATCTTTCTGAGGTACAGCCTGAGGCACTAAACTTTAAGAAGGTTAATTGTCTCATGGTGGAAGTCAAGCTATTACTGTTATTATGGACAGTTAGGAAAAATTCAGCTGACATCCAAAGTCCAATAACGAGTCTCAAAGATGGAGTCGATTGGCTGATAGCCACAGGCCTGTAATTAGAAAAATTGGCATTACGAAAATACGGGTGAGCCAGTGGTGAGCCCTGTCTGTGCAGATGTGGTACAGCAGCTGGAGCCAGAAAGCAGCACACGGGTGCTCCAACAGCCAGCCAGGAGCTGAGCCCAGGAAAATCCCCTGAGCTGGGTGAGTGGAGGTTGGCCTCAGGAGAGATTTCTGAGGAGAACGTGATGCTGACCCCAAGTGAAGCCAGCTTGTTATTGCTCACTCTCACATATGACAAAACAAAGCACCGGCCCTAAGAGCTGTAGAGTTTGGCTGGGAGTTGGCACTTGCAGCTGATTCCACCCTCTCAAAGAAGTTGACATTCTGTCCAAAGTGCCCAGAAAATGATTAAAGGTTTTAATCCTCCTGGCTCTGCTCATACCCATCCTTCACACCTTGTTCAAGCCCCCTCAGTGCCTCTATGTTCCCCTTTCCCAAATGGCTTAAGAGAAACAGCAGGAGCTACCTTTCCCATTGCTCCTTCTCAGGTGATGAATCTTTTCCCTGTCCATACAATTGCCCTCTCAAGTCTGCTTCCTCTGCTGCCTACACAGCCAGGACCTTCCAGCCAGCTCAGGAAAATAAGGGCAGGATGAAGACAGGACTTGTAGGTAGCAGTTTCCTTGCAGCAATTTTCTGCTGCCAAGGAGGGAGAAAAGATGGCCCATGAGCCATGGAAGTTGGCAGAGTCCCCGTGAGGCCATTTTCTGCTGGCCAGCCTTGCTGATGGGCTGTAGAACAAGAACTGGCCAGCACCCACAAGGCAAACCTGCTGCCGATTGCAGGAGAGCTCCAGAAAGGTTAAAACACTCTCCCCTTTTCACTCTGACATCTCTGCAGCCCCTTCCTCCAGCCAGAGCTCCACTTAATAATTAATTGGAGAAATATGCCCCTTACCAAGCAGCAACCAGGACATTTAGATCCTCCTGAGAAAAGCTAAGTCTCTATTTCTGTAATGACTGGCAGCAAGAGATAGGAGACATTTACAGAAGGAGGGTGGAGTGCTGTCGCCGCTGAATCAGACCATCAACCTATTATTGCCAACCCCTCCAGGGCTCAGTGCAGGGAATTTTTCATCCCTTCAGCATCTGCTGAGCTGAGCTGGTCACAAGATGCAGGTTACACCGCAGTGGCATGGAGACATCAGGAAGCAATTCTTTCCCAGAGAGAAAGACCAAAGAAAGGCATGGGAGGCCCAAGCAGAAGTGGATCCCAGGACAAGGCTCCACTGCTGACATTGTGCTTCTGCCTCCTGTGCCAGCAAGACCAGAACACAAAAGTTTGTGAGACTTTAGCTCAGAGAAAATTAAAAAATTGCCTTCCAGATCATTCCCTTACCAGGAAAGCCATCAAAAGCAGCCTCTTTCCTCTCCTCAATGCTTTCACATGCCATCCAACTAGGCAGTTCTGGCACTGGCTGGAGTGCCTGGGATGTTTCTCTTCTGCTTTGAAGTTGTTTGTGCTTACAGGTGTGTCTATAATCCCACCCAGTCATGTACCATAGTCCAGTGAGTAGGACATCACTCTGGAAGTAAGGGAAATGAGGTTTGTACTCCTCCATATCATAACAGAGCCTACAAAAGAGCTGCAGAGGGTCTTTCTACAAGGGCATGTAGCAATAGGGCAAGGGATGGTGACTTTAAACTGACTGAGGGCAGGTTTAGATTAGATAGAAGGAAACTTGTTTTATAATGAGAGTGATATAACACTGGAACAAGTTGCCCAGAGAATTTGTGAGTGCCCCATCCAAAATAAGGTTGGATGGAGTTTTGAGCAACTTGGTATAATGAAAGGTGTCCCTGCCCTTGGCAGGAGGGTTGGACTAGGTGACTTCAAAAGTTCTCCTCCAACGCAAATTATTCTATGATTCTACAATATGTAATGGTTTGTTCAAGTCTCAGATGTTCACTATATCTCCCAGATATGAATTTTCACTGCCAGTACAATGTGAACAAGAATTCCTTACAGAGTGACCTGAGGTCCTCTGATCAAAAGCGTTAAGTGTTATTGTCATAGTCAACTGAAGTAGAGGTAATAGCTGTAAGATTAGTTATATTTATGGCACAGTCCTTATCATCACTCATTTTATGTGTGCTCTGCTCACCAATCCATATTTACTGCTTGGAACATTTTGGACCCTTGTACAGCCTCATAAATCCCAGTTAATTTTGATTCAAGATGGGCAACAATACATCCTAAGCTAGTAGCTAAGCAAAGGTCTAGCAAAAAAAAACCTACAAGAGCTTTCTTCTGATGCACAGCATACCATTCACATGCTACCGAATATCTGTGTGCTGTGAGAAGGTGTGGTATTTGGTAAAAAACTTAAAAAGCTAGAGCAAAATCTATGTGGAAGGTTTAAATGACCAGGTCATCAGTAAGTTATGATAACTCAAAATATCCCAGTCAAGGTGCTAGGAATTGCCTTTCATCATTTGTATCAGACTTTGTACTCAATAAGGACAGATAACAAAGACTTTCAATGTTATTTTAAATTTATTATATAGTTTATTGTATGGTTTATTAAATATCTATATATAGATATATATTCCTAACCTCCTTTTTCCATTTGCAGGTGTTGGGCTCAGGGTAACTAAGGATCCTGAATTCACAGACAATAGGATAAATGCATAAGTAAATGTTGCAGTGAAAGCTTCCAGAAACAATATGATTTTTCTGGCAATTACAAGGTATTAAAAATACATTAAGACATAGTGGAAGAGACTATTGATACTCACTGGAGGAGATCTCATGGGTATAATGGAGGTCATGCCAAGTCATGACAAGAAATTGCACAACAGTTTCTAGTTTAATTTCTCCAGTACACACTGTGCTGAACTCTCACTGTTCTCCACCTGTCCTGAAATATCTTGTTTTGCCATAAAACAAGAGATATCTTGTGATTTGCCACCAAGTAGAGATCTCACAAAAGAGTGACTTTCTCTACTTACAGGTTCAGTGGCGTTCGTGGTTCTGTGGTGGCAGGTGGTGAGAGATCAGAGAAGGAACACAGCTGACCTCTGAAACCTCATTTCCTCCCACCCCTCCAGAGATGGACACACTGCCCAGGAGTCCCTCCACACTGCTCTCCAACAGTGCCTCTCTGTTTACTCTGGAATGGCACCAGACCCATAGTCCCTCTTTCAGTCCTCTCTGCCTACACGTGGCATATTCATGAGCCAAAAAACCCAAGTTCAGGGTAGATCCCCACACTCTAAATGTGGATGCAGGCACCCCAGTCCTGCAGGCTGGGATTTCTGCTGAAGCAAAGAAGCCTTGCCTCCCCCCAGTTATCTTGTGATAAAAAGGCACTTTCCCCCAAGACTGACTGTTACTGAGGCAAAGAAAGAAATATTTGATCCTTTCAGACAAGTGTCATCTTATCCAGTAGGTTTTGCCTGCGAACATCTGCTTTAGACACATACTGAGTATTCCACCACTGTTTGCACTGCTCCTGGTTGGAGACACTTCGACATCTGCCCTCCTGTAAATGATCCAGCTGTTCTCCATGGCCACTCAGATCACCCAAGCAGTCTTCCCTCTATGTTAGTACATAGTACATAGTCTGCCCATTTATTCTCCTTGATCTAAGGACTGTCTGCTACACTGACCACATCCTAGAGTCCCACCACACTCAACCCAGGCTCCTGAGAAGAACCTGCCACTTATGCCCAGCTGTAGCAATTTTGCAATAAAGAGGAACCCAGGAACTGATCAGTGTTGCTGAAAACCATTTTCACTTGGATCAGGTCAAATTTGTGAGTCTGTGTTTGGGATAAATGGCTCACAAGCCAACTCAGACTTGCAGAGTGTATTTTGAAAACCGTCATGAGCTCTATTTCAAAACAGAGTAGAAGAGAGAGTATCTTTCATTATAAAACCCAAAACTTCACATTGGCTGCTCTGTCATTAAAGGATTTAAGATGCCATTGTTTTGGGGCTTCTGACTTCTGATAAGCAGCAATTGGGATGTTCCTGAATACATTTCAGTGCTGGATACATTTGGTTCCTTCCTTTCTTGGATGCCTTTGCTTTTTCCCTGATAACAAAAGCTTTCCATCTGGGGCACCTTATGCAATTTATCCTTTTGTCTCTTCCATCAACAAAAAGGACCAGAAAAATGACTAAGACAACATCATGACTGGGCTACAGTCCCAAGCTGGCAGTCCCTAGCTCTGATGTTTCAGGCAATGAGGAGATTTTTCAGGAAGTCATTTCCAGGGGAGATCCTCAATCTGCAGTCCCTGACACATGTACATTTTCTCTGGTGCTTTACAGGTGCCACTAGTGCCTTCATTAAAGAAAATGTAGCAAGGTTTGGGATGAGGGGTCCTGGTTCCACAAGCTGCACTGACCCATATCTTTGTACCACATTGGGTTTAGAGGTGGTGATGCAGAAGAAGGAGCAACAGCAGCTCTGGCAGGCCCCTCTGAGCTACCTTTAGGACCAACAGCAGCAGCAAAGACCTTGGTGCAGGCATAAAACCTGCCTAGGAATCCAAGCAAGCATTAGGGGAACTATGAGTGCTGTTGCCAGGACTACACTGATACTGCTAGCTGACCCAGCCAGCACCAAGTATTTGGTTACTAAAATCTCTGGTTATGGCATCCTGCAGAAATAACCCCCCAGCCAAAGGCAGTTCCACAGGGAATGGATCACCGTGTGCCTGTGCATCAGCTGAAGTCAGGTCACAGTGTGCAGATGGCAAGGAAGAGCAAAAGAAAAGAAATGCCTGTGTTTTACAAATAGGGGAACTGAGACACAGATGGAATAGGCAGCTAGTGTACAATCCTGAGTATATGCTGAGAAAAAGGAATGCTGAGATAAAGCCAGGGACTGAGCAAGTTCTCCAGAGTCTAAAGTCAGGGCGCCAGTTGTGATGTCAGCACTGCACACATGCACTCACACAACCTCTCTGGCATCTGCCCTGTGGGAAGCAAGGAATTTAATATTTATCTCTTGGAGCCTTTCCTGACAAATAATATCATGAATATCTGTACAGCCCTTTAAGAGCCTTGAACAGAAGGCTCCATCAAAGCAATGTATTAATAGTTTGTTTGTTTTTGAAAAAGGGAACAGATGGACAAAATCTTGGAAAAAGGAAGAGAGAAGCAAGATGTGATTCTATGTTGTAAAATTCCTTTCCCACTTCCAGAAGTGACTAATACTCTCCACTTGGTGCTATTGTACAACAGAGACAAAAGGTAATGTGTTTGCTACAATTTTTTCTTTTGGTATGTTTAAAAATCTCTTTATCAAGCAAAGCTCCAGACTGCTGGCCCCACTCTCCACTGTTTTAATGAAAACCTGACATAGAGTTGCCAGTTGATAAAGCCGTTTCTGGCATTCTTTTATTTCCTTATCTCCCTTGTTCTTAGGGAAGTGATGAGGCATTGTCAGGCACTCTGTGCCTGAGTGCTGGGTTGCAGGGGCCACACAGCAGCTCTATAAAGATAAATTTCCACTGATAGATCACTCTACACCTCTCTAGACAGACTCAATGCCTCTTCCTTTGCTTCTTGAGGTCTTACTTATTTCAGAGCCACTTCAGCACAGTGTCCTTGTGAATGTTTCCAGAAAGCAAACCCAGTTTGTCCTGGGTTCATCACTGATCTGCTTTTAGAATTGCAAAGAACCTCTAGCACCAAACTCTGGACATGCCTTCACCTACAAATTCTCTAATGAAACAGCAATAGCCACTTGAAAGCTCACAACAGGAGCAGGAACAGAGCTGAGTTTTCCTGCTTCCAAGTGCCTGTGCTTGGGCTGGAGCAGTCTGCACTTTGTGTTTGCACCAAGTAGAGACAGGAAAACCCTTTCAGTCCAACAGAACACAGTAGGGTCCAACAGCAAGCAAACATCTTCACAGCTATTGAGGTGGCTTCCATTAATACCCACATAGCTCCTAACAGCTTCCAAAGTAATTTTTTAAGCCATAAACCAGCTTCAGCCCCATCTAGGCCTTTAACAGGCAGGTGAGCTGCATGCTAGGTAAAGAAATGTATTCAGTTCCACAGCAGAATTTAGTGTTACAGCATGGCATAGGTTCCAGACAGAAAGGGATCACACTGAAATATCTTCCAGAAAATAAAATTTTAACCAGCTGTATTTTATGTTTATGTTTAATTACCAATAGGTCACATATATACATGCCTGTATTTTCATATATATTTATATGCAAGATCACCACAATCAAAGTTGAAAGGTTTCATTTAAAAAAATACCAGAAGATGAATGTTGTCAGAACATTTTTCTGTATCATAGCAAAACTGAAGTCTCAGTAACAATAGGACTCATACAGCTTTTCAATTCTTTACAACAGAAGGCTCAGCTAAAAGTGCAAAAGGCCAGTATAACTCCCCAGGATGGAAGGCAGCAGGAGTCATACAAATGCTCCTTCTCTAGCAGAGTGTCACAGAGCTCCTGATGGCCATGAATATCCTGTACTCTTCTTAGTACACCAGTTGAACACCCTCATGTCCTGCCAGGGGCTGGAGCACAGTGCTGACTGACTGGCTGACAGACAACCATCACTACCGTCTCTTTACAAGGCATGGAATTTCTGGGAATAAGCAAGTTCTCGCTGCTGATTCAGATTTGATCAGATGTGGCTTGAGATGGTGCAGCTGGGTCTGAATGTCTTTGCTATTGAATGTACAAGCTGGAGCATAGAACTAGATTTCCAGCCTTCACTGAAGCACATTAATTACCTCTGCACAAGGTTTATGCACATCATCATAGGCAGAATTTGCCTGACCAGCCACTCCAGAGGTTAAAAGGAGGAGGTAGAGATGGAGGATTTGTTCAGGAACACCAGAAACACAGAAATGCTGTAACTGGTGACAATCAGGATATCCTCATGTGTCTCAACACATGAAGATTGCTGATACTGGGTAGAGGGGTGCTGAACTGTGTGCCCCATTCCTTCCAATCCTTCCTGTAATTCACACAGTCACACACTGGAAAACACCTGTGTAAGGAGCATCCCTAAATTCCACTGACTCTTGTGTGCAGGCTATGAAGAGCTTGGCATTGCCAGAGCAAATCCCATGGGAGAGGCAACAGCAGGATCATCCCAGCACTGCTGGGTACTTGGGGAGGAACAAAGCAATCCTGAGGAACACAAAATCCTCACAGCTGCATGCCCCTACTCTGAGTTTGCTTACAGGGAGATGAGCCGTGGTCCCCTGCAGAGGCACTCCGGCCTCTCTGCAGTGAAAGGCACCGCAGTCAGGGGCAGCCCTCCCTTTCCACCGCCGGGCCGATTCCCTGCGCTCCAGCCAAGGAGCTATCCTGGGGAAGCAGAGCTGGGTCCGGGCGTTCAGCACCAGCGGGAAGGGGAAAGCTCAGCCTGGACTCAGCCCCAGAAACAGCCAGGTGTGGGCCGGGCAGAGATCTGGCCACAGCCCTCAGGGGGACAAATGGGAGACCCAGGCTGCTGAGTCCCGTCTCCTGCTGCTGGAAATACACATATCCTAGGACTTTTCCAGGTTCATCGTAAAACTGCTTCAGGTCACTGGGTTTTGGTCTGGCTTTGTACTCCCAGCATTTCTGCTGGGAACTGCTTTCCAGTGTTTTTTTCTGGAGTGGGGCTGCCGAGGGCAGGGCAGAGCAGTGCTGACGTGATCTCATGCTGTGTTTTAACACACAGAAGCAATATTTGCACAGAATACAGCCTAAACAGCATGTGTGTAGGGAAGCAAAGTGCAAATTCTCTTCTGCCTAGGCACTGGAGCAAGCAAACACCCAAGTGGGTTGCATGTATGCCAAGGATGGAATGAGTGTTTCATGTACAGCTACTTACAGATGCACTTCTGTTCACGCCAGGGTCAAAGACTTGTTACAACAAAGAACTTTATAAAACACAGAGGTGTGAGTCCTGCTCCAGAGTGCTTGTGCTCGGTGTGCAGGTCTCCAGAGATGCTCAGCTGTGAAGCCAATTTTGCTGTGCAGGCCGGAGTAAGCCACCCATCATCTGTGTCAGCAAAGTGGGGACTCCTGTATCCGAGATCCCTGGATGAAGATCATCACTCAATACCAAATTCTTTGCAGTTCCATTTTACCATCTGACTTCTACAGCAGCCAGTACTCTAGATAGAAATGTCATTTGCTTCATCTCGCAAATCCACTGATGAGCTGTTACAGGCCCAGATGTCAAGCTTTACAGCAGGAAAAAAAAAAAAAAAATAAGGTGTTTGTGGTAGTTTTGTATTTTGTTTAATAGAAAAATAAATTAGGCACTTCTCTGTTAGAAATGCAAAGACAGCACTGAGCTAGTGGATGGATCTTCTCTAAAGAGATTAAAAGGACTATTGATAGCAGCAGAAAATAAAATGTTTTGGTTGCCCTAATCCGCAGTAAGAAGGAGTGATGGGGAGAGGGCAGGTACTGGCACACCTGGAGGAAAGGGTGGACACAGCCACTGCAGTGTCAGAGTTACAGCACTGTCAGCCCCAGCCTCACTAAAATCAGGGATTAAGGCACTAGAAGAATTTAAAGCAAAGGAAAATACAAATACTTTGACATGGGAGGTGTGCACTCTAACCTGTGCTTTTTCCCTCAGCCAACATAGGCATTAGAAAAGAAACTTTAATAAAGAGATTTAGCCGTGATATTCCAGGGGCAGGGTCCCTACAGGAGACAGAAGGATGATAAAAATGACAGGAGCTGTGCGTGCTGGGAGATAATCTTACTTCACTTGCTGTAACAACTGCCAAGGGACAAGAAAAGCAGCAATTAATTATGATCATATTTTTTGAAAACTTCTTTTGCTTTGAGAGTTCGCTGTTAGTAAAGGAGCCAAAGGTTTTATTTTTAGAGTATGGCTTTTGTTTTGACATTGCCCAGTCATGAACACACGAAATCTCTCTGTAACAGGGGATGTAGCAGAGTGTGTACAGGGGGTCTCTGGAATAGCTCCAGCCCATCCTCCCCAGGTGTCATCCAAATCTCTGAACAGACATTTTCATTTTCCCTGCACAGTCCAAGCATATGCAAAAGGGTGAGAAACAACCTCCTGCTTCTTCTACAACTGAGCGCAGCGATATAAAAACCTCATTCTCTCTCCTTTTATGTTGCCCATAAAGCTCCAAATGTTGCTCTTAAATGGAGTCCCCCTCATGCATATAATTGAGTGAGTGATTTCTCAGCCACCTGCATTATGATTTTACTGGGCCAAATGTTGCCCATTTCCTCTGTTAAAGCACTTTTTGCTGAGTTTTCAGCTGCTGCTATGCATGAATTTTCCAGAGCAAGCATAGACAGCAAGCAGTGTAGAACAATTAACACTTCCAGCTAACCTTATTAACTTCCATTGTGCATCAACAACAATATAAGATTCAGATTGATGTCACTTGCTGCTTTCTTAGCAACCCTGAAAATCCTGTGCACTTTCCTTTCCTGAAAGCCAACATGCAGAAATAAAAAGCCCAACAGTTCCAGAGATAATTCATTACCACTACACTGGAGTGAAGGCAATAGCTCCCTGACAGTGATGCGTAGGAAGGCTGGCTTCCTCTTGCTCCTGCCAGGCTGGATTTTCTGATGTCTAATAATGCAGCTGAGCTCAATTTGCAACCTGAGCTGCAGAAGGATTTCCCTTTCCTTTGTAAGACAGGTTACAGAAACAGCTAGAAAGTAAAAATCTGCTTTTTTTCATGTCTAGATTATTTTATTTCATTTATACATTTTTTTCATGAATTGCTTACTAAAACATTATATAAGCATCACTGTCCAGCTTTCAAAGGTGTTTGGAAAACAGAAGAAAACCATAACAATTTCTGTTCTACAAATGGGGAAACTAAGGCATTAAATGTAATGAGACATCCCAACACCTGCACAGATCACCAAACAGATAAGTTTTTCCCACTTCAGTATTCTAATGAACCAATACTTGCATTGTCTGATACCTGGGAAAATGGAATAAAATGTTGACAGTCTCAGATTTGATGAAGACTACCTTTTTTATCCCCTGTTGAACAATATGCTCTGAGAAATATTAAGGTGCAAGTACTGAAAGTCAGAAATCCTCCCAGATCATTAAACCTAAAAGTTGGATAAAAAACATTTTTTGCAGCATTTTCTCATAAAGACTTGGTTTAGCTTCAAAGCTGCTGTTCTCTACCGAATTGTTTCTAGAGGAAAACCATCCAAATATAAAAACAATTTAAACAAGACACTCTTCTTCACATGTTCATGGTACCTTCATCAAGACAGACAAAATCAGTGCGAATCAGACCAACTGCACCCACAAAAATAAATAATCCTGAGGTCTCTGTGCAATAGTTTATGAGTCACTTCCAGCCCATGCTGACTGTTCACTCCTCCTCTGCCCCTCAAAACCCCTTAACTTACACAAACATTGGAGATTTGGGGATCTCTCTTCCCCTGGTCTCCAGATGGGTTCTATTTCCTGCCAGGATTTTAGCCCATGGGTGAATTGCAGCCTCCTTCTCCCCTGGGGAACAGGGCAGAGAGTTTCAGCAAAGGCTGGGATTCACCCATGGGCCTGTCTCAAAGCAGGCTGCAACATCCAAACTTGGATAGTTCCCAGGCCTCTACTGCTTTTCCACTGAGAAAATATTTTTAACCTGAAATTTAATTTCTACCAACAATCAGCTTTTGGACTAAATAAAATTTTTCTGTGGTGTTTTTTTTGTTTGTTTTGTTTTGTTTTGTTTTGGGTTTGGGGTTTTTTTGTTGTTGTGTTTTGTTTTGGTTTTTTTTGTTTGTTTGTTTGTTTCGGGTTTTTTTCGTTTTGATTTGATTTTTTGGTTATTTTGAGGGGAAGAGGTAGTGGTGGTGGTGTTATTTTTTAATTTTTGTTTTATTCTCCTATGTCTAGATGCATTTTTATAGTTCATCAGACTTTGAAATGCCACCCTCAGTACATCATAACCATGCCTTAGATAATGATCTAGCTGTACTCATATTTTGCTATCTTCCAGGCTAGTTAAAATGGATGTTTTGATTCCTGGCAAATTCACAAATTAGGTGGCAAGGGGTAAATATGCAGTACTTTACATGCAAAGCAAAATCAAGGACATGTTGATCTTGGTTTGGCTTTACATTCAGTGTAAACAAAGTCCTGCCACTTCCATAAAGAAAAGCTAAAAATTAAAGAGCATGACTTTTCTTTTCTTGTTTTTTCTTTGGTTTTTTTTGTTGTTTTTTTTTTTCCACTGGAGATTTTTTGCATCCCTTTTTAGAGTTTAACTCCTTCCTGTTGCTGTGTAGACAATTTCTTCCAAATTGGGTTTATGGAAAGGCTTATGGAAAGAGCTGTCACCTCTTCCAGCCTGACCTACTCACCTTCTTTCTGGAGAAATAGGTCACAGGTTACGATGAGTGAAAAAGATCCAGTAATCCTGCCTTGTCCTCTTCCTAGTGGTGCAGAATTACATCCTATAATCTGTTTTCCAGGGCAGAGCCTATTATTTTAAGAGATGGGACACAGACCAGATGCTACAAGTTTTACTGACCCAGCACATTGTCCTGGGTGTCATGAATTATTTGGCTGCTATGGATAGCTTATTCCTTTCTCTCCTGGAAGTTGGCACCCCAAACCTGCATGGTCAATACCTGCTGCTTCCTAAGGTGGTGCAAACTGTCTGCTCATGAAGCACCTGGGTGCACAGAGTACCCAGAGGTGACACTGGTAAGGGGGCAGCTGATTTCTGTCCTGGAGCACACATTCTCCGGGTGTTTTTATCCTGTCCAATGTAACTAAGGAAATTCACCAAACTCTTTGGCAGTTTTTGACCTCAGGCTGCAATAGTGATAGCTGCAGTGTAACACACACCCCTCCACTAACACATGGGATTTATTCTGTATTGATTTTTAGAAATACAGAAGAGAAATGACCCTTCTACAAATGAAACTGATTTGCTCCAGCTTCTTTTTCCAGAGACTACCAAAGCACAACAGACACTTCGTACTGTAACTCTTAAGCTATAGCTCTAATCCATCTGGAAAGTTCCACCTTTGGCAGAAGTGGCCAAGGAAGACAGCTACTGCTTCACCCTCAGCAGAGCTGAGTCAGAAAGGGGTTGTGGACAGCCTGTGCCTGGCAGGGGTAGGAAGCAGAAGAGATCCTTGAAGCAGAAGCAGTTAGATCCTTGAGGGCTAGAGGATTATTTGGAGATGAGATCCTGTTAGGTGATTAACAGAAAAGAGGCAAAAAAAGATGTAGTTTTTGTTCTGTGATGACCTTTGCAACTTAAAAACCAGAAATTATTTCTTCAGCTTGAAAATTCAATAGGGACAAGTGTAACAGGAGAAAGGCAAAATGAGTAAGATTGAGGAGGGCATGGAAATTATCCTGCATGACATAGCATCCAGGGTGTGAATACCAAGCACATCTGAAGATGAAGAGCCAGTTCTTTTTGTCCTTTCTCACCACAAGAAGGGTCAGGACCAAGCAGGAGCACGTGACATGGGTCACGTTCATGGCAGAGGAGCAGAAAGATGCAAGTGTACAGGAGGGCAGTCAGGACTTGGCATCAGGAACTATCACCAGATAAGGAAATGAGACCAGCAAGTAAAGGCAGGACCTGGCAGCCTGTGCTGCTTGTTGAACTCATCCTCAGCCTTCAGATGGGGTTTGCAGAAAGCACCAACACTCCTGCAGCCTTCATGCCACTTTTCTCATAACCAAGTATGGGGGCACCCAGGAGGGTGCACAGGGAAAGCAGCCATTTACTGGTAGTGTTATTTGCACCATGATTTGGTACCTAATTGGTCTGGGAAAACAGGCACCAAGGACCCAAGACAGTGGTTTGGATTTTTTTAAGTTAGGAAAAAAACCCAAAAAGTAAACAAGACTGTGTGCATGGTGACTTCTGAGCCAATGAACAATGAGTACTTGCTCCAGCCCTACCCTCCCTTCCCCTAACACACTGGATGTGACTGTGCCTCTTCACAGGCACCTGATGGACCTGGCACCTCATGTTTTAGAGAATAAAGCTAAGTAAAGGAAGGAAAAAGAAAGGAATAATTTTCTTCAAATGGAGGATGGGGGCACAGCCCCATGTGTTACTCTATTCTGGTTTGCAGCAACCTGTTTAGCTTCTAGAGTGATACTTACTTGTACCATGGCCTGAATTTTTTCTGAGAAATAAGCTTTATAGTTACTGAGTTTTGCTCTTTAGCCACACAAGAAAATCACAGAGATGACAGCAAGCTGGTGGTAGATTTAGACCTGGCTCCTGTGCATGCTCTGCTCACTAGACTGATTCCCTTTCCTTAGGGCAGCAACCATGCAGGGTCTGACAGAACTAAAACACCAAATCACCAGGCATAACCTACACCCTAGAACACTTAAATGCATGATACTACCAAAACCATTCAGTCCCACAGCTCCCATTCCACAGATGGGAGCCTCAAGCTGGTCCCCATATCATGGCAAAGCTGCCAAGAGCCTCACCAGCAGCCAGTCCTGGAGCTGCACTGGGCAGGCTCCTGCTGAGCTGCCTCTGCTTCTGTAGGGCCACAAACCCCTGGGGACCAGCACAGCAGACAGGAGGAACCATATGAAGATGAGAGGTCTAGCCCACACCAGCAGCTCATTTCACACACAGCCCTAAACTCTGATTTGGTTTAGCTGCCAAACTACCAGATTTCTGCCTTAACCACAACCACCAGATGCACCTCAGGTGAAACCCAGACCTTCATACAGTTTCCCAGAACTTCCTTCCAGCTCAGACACCACCTCACTCAGCGAGTCTCGGGTCACCTGGTAGAGGTACCATGAAATTACAGTTATTACATTTCCCCTGTTCTTTCCTGTCCATCTAGTCTCTGAGGCAGCCTGCTCCCCTGGCAGTGTTATCAGAAAAGCACCCAAAGGGAAATAAGTACAAGCACCAAGGTACAATCCTCAAGATATATGGGGTATTTAACATGTATTTGTGGGAGAAGGTAGTTTTCTTCCCAACACACAGACCCATCTCCCACTAGAAAGAGGAACCAGGAGACACTCAGGTTTTCTTTTCTGGGTTTTTTTTTTCATTTTTCTTTAGCTCACTGGCCGATCCATCTATTTTGTCATTTGCCCTTGTTTGTGGTGGTGGGTGACACCAGCCCTTAGCAGAGGGCTGAGAAAAGCACAGTTTCGCCCTCCTCCCCCAGCACCTTATCCTCTGGCTTCCCTGTTGAGACACACTGTGGTATTGTGTCCTGCCCTGGCACGGGTGGCTGCATGCAGATGCCACTGCCATCCAGATAATCAGCAGTTATTGCTGTGACAGTCTCTGAACATCACTACTCAGAGGAAAAATTTGGTGTGTTTATTAGGCCATGGTGGTTTCTGAGAACACAACTGGGATTGGGGTCCCTCATCCCCACAGCCCAGACATGAGAACGTAAGTACCTTGCACCTGTCAGCAAGCCTTACTGCCAACAGAGAGGAGCTGTATTTGATTTTTTTTTTTAAACAGCTCAGTAGATCATGTCAGAAGACAACAATGTGCTCACTCCACAAGACACAGAATTTGACAGGCAAAACAACCTGCCAGTTACTTATCATTAGTGCAAATGACTGATTTTTCGGTTCACCGGCAGTTCAGAATAATCTGAAGGTTTTATTTTGAGTCAAACTAAAGAATTTTTTTTCCAGAACTTTCAGCTCACCTTGATATTTCATATTTCTACTCCAATCTCTTTTAAATAAAACTTTTTATTATCTTCTAAAAAGTGCAAAAAATGAAAGAAGGATGCTTCATTTGATCCAAAACTATTTCTATTAGTTTAACTTCTAGCTAAAAAAAGAAGGGGTGGGGGAAGGAATTTAAGAGCAGATATTTCTCCCAGTAAAGAGAAAATTATGGTCAGTTGAAACCCCAGATTTTCGTTAAAAAATACCTTGTAATGAAAATTTTGGGACATCCTTAGCCTGTTTCTCCCCTGCTTCCCCCACCCTTCCCAGTCAGGCTGCAAAGCCCATCACCTACTTTTTTTTTTTTTGGTAGGCTTAGAGATCACAAGTCAAAAGGGAAAGAGCTGCTCATTTCCCATCACTCTTCTCCCTCACTCCTAACAGTGTCCAAGGTCTTTTGCACATCAGTGAATCCCATTCTGCCTCATCCCTGACTATTTCAGCCATCCAGAGCCAGCCTTATGCCATCCACTGGCTTGGAAACAAAAACACATTTAAGAGTCAACCAAGGGGGAAAAAAAAAAAAGAAAGAAAGAAAGAAAGAAAGAAAAAAAAGCAGTAGGTGTGCCGGCCAACCCTGCAGGTGCTTCTGCAATTGAGTCTTGGTTCAGGGCAATAAGCGTTAGTGACTTTTAATTTCCTCTGTCCCCAGGCATCCTGGATAATATCACTCAGATAGCTCCAATTCAACTCCTGACCTGGCAGACAGTGCTGGGTATCCCACCGTGCTCCATTGAGTACACTAAGCCTCACATAAGCCCTCTAAGCCACTGGGCTACTTTGGTGAGTCATTTAATAACATTGAACATGCTTTTCCCTACAACTTTGCAAGGAGGGGAGGAGTATACGGCAGGGAATTAAAGCCCCCCAAACAAATTTTAAACACAAATTGAATTTTTTAATTGGACTGGAGTGCTGAAGCATATTCAGATCTTGACCTCAAACCAGATCAGGAAGGAGAAGTAGGAAGTCAGATGGCTCTGGAGATTTGTAGGGGGTCACAGGTGCCTTTAATAACCAATACTGCAATTTAATAGCTTGGTTAGGGATGGGAATAGACTAAAAATGATACTAAGGAGTTCAGTTTTAGTTCAGTTTGCTTTGAAAAAAAAGCTAATATCACAGGATGATCACAAGTGGAACAAGAGGTTGGAAAGACTCACAGAATACTACATTTAAGCTTTTGCTATTGCAAACATTTTCTTCTTATAGTGTGACAATTATTAAATTTTTTTCAAGCCACATCCTTGTGCAAGACATTCTTACTTTTGGGAAGAAATTTCAAATTCTGCTAGAAACTTCCTCCTAATTATCAGCCCAGGACTCTGTGGCTAGCAAATAACATTCAACTTTAGTTTAGTACCTATTCTTCTCATTTCTTTTGGAGAAACCCACTAAGAGGGTCCTTATCTGAATGGCAACAGAATCATGAAATCTCAAGAGGACAGGTATCAACCAACTGCTTATCATGATCACAGTTTTAATTGATCGTATTGATCAGCTGTGGGTTACCCTGGAAGAAAAAGTGTTGAACCATTATTTGGTAGCTGCAGTGCTACTTTGCAATGCCTCTCATTTCATCCCTGTTTTCTGCCTTGGCTGCACATTTCCAGAGGTGTCCAAGAGAGCTGAACCAAGATAAAAGTTTGGACATAGCTTCCTGGAGCTGCCTTGAGAATCACAGGCTCCAGGCAGGAGTTTAAGTCTTCAGTTCAGCACTTGCTGAAGGATCAACAAGAATATCTTTGAGTGTCTGAGAGCCACTGGGTTGCACAGTGCTCAGGTATTTGGCTGCTGCTGAGAATCCTACTCTGATGTTTATTCAAGTCCTGAGCATCCACACTCCAGTTTGCAGACAACAGGAACCTGGAGCAATTGGCATTTTTGAGCATCTTCGATCTGTTAACTGACATTTTCTGAAGATGAAAAGCCTTTGGGTTGACTGCCCACGAGAGAAAGCCCCCAGCCCCCAGATAGTTTCTACATGGGCCTTGGCAGTGGGCCCAGACAACGTCAACAAGCTTTGAGCATGACTTATAGCACTGAGACAGTGAAGAAAACAGAAACTCCCATGACAGCATTCACATTCAGGTTTTGTTGATGAAACTACCAGTCACTAATGCCAAAAACAGCAGAGATTATTTTTTACCATATGGGCTTCAAAATTCACATCAACAGGCAGAGTAGCATCTTTCACATAGTTCCTTAAAACACCTCTCTTCCACAAGCCTGTCCCTCACACCCATCTGGCGAGACACAGCTTCCTCCTCATTTCATCCTCCTCCAACACTCCCATTTGCGTTTTGTCCACTTGTTGCATCCTGTCTAATTCCTGTTCAGGCGTTCATCAGGGAGGGGAAGGTTGTTTTTGCTACTTGCCTGTGCTGCACCCAAAGTAATGAGCCCAGAACCTTTATGTGATCTCCTACCTGATACTCTGATTTAAGGTGGGACTACAAGGAAGACTTTCCTTTCTTCGCCCTTGACAACCAAGTGGAAAACACACAATTTCAGACAAACAAAGGTTATTGGGAAATCAACTTCAGGGTCTGTCCAAAACATTTAATTTGACAAGCAACATTCTGTGTTTGGAGCTCGCCCTCCCTCTTTCCGCACTTTCAAACCAAAGTTCTGCACATCAAAAATATCCTTTTGAAATAGAAGTCAAAATGCTGTCTGCAAGCCATGGGAAAATATTTGATGCCAACATCCCTATTCTTGCCTTGACCAAAACTCAAACCGTGTTTGATGCTAAGGAGCAAATAAGCTTGGCCTTTGAAAAGTAGTTTTGAGCCAAATTTACTGCTCATTCACAAACTCTAACCAGGTCTTCATGCAAAGCAACACAACCACAACTTCAGGTCGTTTGTGACCTTGGCCTTATTGAAAACAAATGAAAGCTTAATGCTTACAGATTTTACGTCCTAATCCACAAACATCCCAACCCTCACTTTGTTTGCTCAGTATTAAAAAAATATGGGTTTTACTTTCTTTTTTTCCCTGCATCTCTTTTCAAACAAATCCCTCCTGCCTTCGGACAAGCTAACATTGTGTGTGTCCTTGAGTGTGTTCAAAAGCGAGGCAGAGCGTTCCTTTCTCATTACACAGCTTGGCTTATCAGCCCAGCAAAGGTTTGGGTTTCAGGTGTGGCTCTGTGCCAGGTGGGACTGGCCACACACCACTCACACAGCACCAGAGGCAGGGGCACAGAGCATGTACGGGTTTACAGGCTGTCCTTTAGAAGCACCAGGAAACTGCTCTCACTTGCTGATCCTCACGGACAAACAAATGGCCTCTAGCCTCAGAAGATGGATCAGGAGGAATTAAATTATATTTAGCAGGTTGATTGAGAGGTATGATATGCTTTATCCACTGAAAGCAGGAATAGGTTCGCAGCTGTATTTCGATTTTACTGCTCTATGGCGAAAATCCATAGTGAAGAAAGGCTGCTAAAACTGGGGCAAGACATTTGTCTCTTCTAATGTATTATCAAGAGCATTAATACAGAGATTTTACCTCCTAAAGTGGACTGGAAATTATACACAAGAGATAGGCCACCTAGGAAATATTTCCTTAACAATGTGATGAGCTGGTGAACTAGACAATGCCACTGCAGAGAGGTTGCATCCTAGGATACCCATAAAAACAGGATTACCTTGAATCCATTGAGGTGTCCTGTTCTGCAAACTACTAACAACAAACTGGTAACTCAGCTTTCACCTATTAATTTTGAAACTTTACATATAAATGTAAAATACTCTACATGTGAACAGTTTTCATTTATGTCTCATAATGAAAATGGTCTCCATATGCTGTCTGGGTGTTCAACAATTCCCCCCCTAAGACCTTCTACCATTCTTTGTTGCGCCACTTTGCATTTATCTAATACCTTATGTAGTTACTCAGACGTTACTATTAGAATCATTCAGAACATGCATCTCCAGGAGGGCTTGTAATGAACAGTCCACATCTTATCCAACAGCAAATCAATAAAAGTAATGCCCTGGTGTTCTTCAATTACCCAAACAGGTGTCCCTTGGGCTGATTGAAATTGCCAAACCAGCTTTTGCCCATAGTGTTCTGACAAGTGGTGCCATTGGCTGGCCAAGGAGGTCTTTCTCCAGGCAGACCAATGAAACCTTACAAAGGTTTCAGATCTCACAGAAAGGAGGGAGGGCTGTAGGTGGTAGGAAGGAGGAAAAGCTCTTCTGGAGATGCGATGTGTGTAAGGAGATTGCAAGCTTTGAGAGGGCAGTGCAGCCACTGGTAACTTTTGCAAGTTCCTACAAACCCTTGCACTCATTGAAGTGTCTCAGTACTCTGCAGAAACTGAAAACATTTGCAGGCTCTTGGCAATTCCTGAGGTAGTTTTGGCTAGTCAATTATGTCCTGCAGCTCTTTGTCGCTCACAGAATGAATCCACAGTCCTGAATTTCACAGACTAAATTTATTTCCCTGATTCATGGCCTGGACAGAGATTTTGGAACAAGGGAACCTCAGGTGCCTGTGGTGCTTCTGCAAATTTTCGACTGACATGCCAGTTTGGCAACACTCTCAGGATTTGCCAATGTTTTCACAGGAGAAGGTCCTGAGCACCCAGATGGTTACCTGGTCCCTTCCCACACCTTGGGGCAGGTTTAGCACTCCCAAAACCTTTCCTCAAGTCAAACCATTCCCTGAAGCATTTAGCAGATACAAGAGATCAAGTCACTTTTTATACAGTTGCTGATATGGCTGTCCTGATCACAGTATCCTGCAGTCTTAGAGGTGTTTATCCTCACAACGGTTCCACAAGTTGGGGCACTCTTGCTATTCCCATTTTACTCCAACTGAATCACAGCACTGATGCAATTTGCCTGGGACAGAAGATGAAGTCTAGGGCAGTACAGGGAACTGAGCACAAGTCCCTCAAATTGCTGGCAGGCACCCCATCCCAATGGCCTGTCATATTTGTGAAAACATCTGTCAGGGCTTTAGGTGGAGAGTGTAAGAATTTCACTTGCTTGATCATGCACAGAAGTGCCAGCCATACCTCTGTGGGGGAATCTGCTGCAGCAGGACAGATGGGGAGCCATTGCGTCACAGCCCAATAAAACTCTGCAGAGCCCTCAGGAAGAGAGCCTGGTGCCAGGCACGGGATCAGCAGGAGAGCTGTGGGCAGCCAAGGAAGCTCTTGACAAGCAGCATCATGCAGCACCTGATCCCAAGCCCAGAGCAGCCACTGTCTCCAGCACACTTTGAACACACTTGTTCAAGTGATCACTCAACACCAGAGGTATTTGTGAGAGATCTGCTTTGCGTGTGGCAATGTCCAGCTGGCAAGAGATAACTATTAGACTTCTGCAGTGCCCTGCACACACTCCAAGTTAAGCAAACCCTGTGTTTAAAGGCATAAATCAAATCACAGCGCTTTCTCTTCCAAGATGAAGATTTTAAAATCCAACTTCAACAAAACGCTCAAGTAAAGGTGCAGAAGCCACTTAAAAACTGAACTGGCCAGCAAAGCTCCTTGAGTCTTTGAGATGCCCCATCCATTTAGAGAGAAGTCAAATGATGGTGATGCTCTTACTGCTTGTATAGGGTCTCTGTTTCTCAGGATGATAGCAAATATGGGATGAAAATCTGTTGAAACTGATGGAAAGCATTGAAGCACATTTGGGCTCAGCTCTTCAGCAGCAGGGCACTAAGCAACAGGGTGGGCTTCTACTTTTTATTTTACAAAGATAAAAATCCTGCCTGGAGTTTGTACAGCTGGAAGATAAATGGAGTCAATGCACAAAAACCACCCACCACTGGCAGCAGCAGAGAGATAAAAGTTGCTAGAATTTGATTGCACCCATTATTAAAACTTATCTTTAACCATCTCTCTGTCTATTGATTTCTAGCCAACTATTAACTAGCAATGACCTTAGAGGCTTGAAAAAAACTTGGGAAGTCAAGTAAACAAAGGGGAACCCAGCTGCATACAAAGAACCAAGATATTTGCAGAGACCCTCTTTCCTTCTGCTCACTGCAATAAACTTGTGCTAAGTATTTTTCCATTTAAACATCTGAGTCAATGATCCAAGAAGTTGAGGGTGTGTACAAGCAACTGAGTGTACAGAGGAGCAGAAGGAAGGAATAGGAGTTAATTTAAATTATGTCTAGAGTCTTGAATTAATGTAATCTCAACCAAAGTCAGAAGACAAAGGTTCACATTTTAAGAGCTTAGCTCCACTGGCAAAAAGCCTTCATGTATATTAAAAAGAAACATTAATTATACACAGGTCAATTTGACTTTTTCAGGACGTGGTATTATACTGTACCCAGTGCCAAAGAAAGCCCTTTTTGTTGTTTAAAAACCTCATGAAAATGGGCAATATGAATTCTTTTAGAAGGAGAAACAAAGCATTTCATCATACACCTTTGTTTATCTTCCAAGCTTTTTCAGGCCTCAAGAGTCTTCTTTTCATGATCTAAGAATTTTCACCCCATATCCTTTTCCTACACCAGCACATGTACTCCAGTGTCCCCCACATTTCCCTTTGTTCAGTGCTTCAAGATTCCCTCTGCAGTCACCACAACCTTCACCTCACCCAGTCCTGTACCCATAGCATCCTCAAAGCTCTGTCCCTTCCCAATACACTCAGCTCCTTCCCGTGTCCTGTAAGAATTATCTGTGATGATGCAGCATTTACTGTGGTTTGTTTTAGGCTATTTGTGCTCTAGCTGGACAGTCACCCACTTGGCCAAACAGCATCTATGACTTTTGAAAACTGTTGAGTCCCTTATACAGAGCGCACTATTGCCTTGCCATTGATTTTCAAGACGCTTTTGTAACAAGGATTATTTGGATTGCCCTGTTTAGGTTGGCTGATCAACTGGTTCTACAATTTCTGAAAGAACACAATAAAGATACCAGTGTTACTATTTTGAAAATAATTTATATACTTACACACCACATTCTACACTACTTTGGTTTTGGTCTTGCTTAGTATTGTGGCCAGGACAGTAGTTTCTAAGAAAATCTCTCAAAATCTTGGAAAAATATGTAAGCCTGTTAATTTAAATCCCATCCTGGATCTAGTAGCTGATCTGTGTGTGAGAGNTGGTGACTGTACAGATCAAATTGGGAAATTTCAGAGAGAAATGTGGGATACATCGGGTTTTGGAAATCAAATGTTTTGATTTCTCCTTAACAGAGAAGAGATTTGAGGACATTCACATATCCAAGTTCACACAGGGCATAGTCAGACCCAGTGGAGCAAGAAAAGCCAATGTCTCTTTATGCATAGTCCCACACTACAGAAAAAGATCTTGCAAAATTCTGGTGTTTCCAGTTTGTGGGGAAATCATTTAGAAGAGCTTTATGTGCTTTCTCATTCTCACCTTAGGCAAACCAGGCCTGGAGGGGCAGCATAAATAAACTAATTTGAGGCCAGAAGAGGAAGGTGTCCAAATTCTTCTTAATTTGAAACCTAAACAGAACTCTAAATATTGTGGCAATTCAGCCATCAACACAGAGGATTTTTTTTGGACTGACACTCAGATAATCCACCATCCATCCCCTTCTCAAAGAACTTTTGAAGGTTTTGACTCAACTGGGTCACATTTGAGAGAGTGGTAGAAATTTAAGCAACAAGAAGTGCCTACAGGATTTGGCAGAATGCATAAGAGGACAGGAGGTAGAGATCCAGAGGAGTTTCCAGTGTGGAAGGGCACGTGGTGACAGCCCTTAGGGAGCAGCTGCCTGGCCAAACAGCACGTGTGTCCTGCCTGGCCAACCAGAGCCTGCACAGCTCTGTCCCAGCCACAGCATTACGTTATCTTCCGTGTCACAGAGCCACAGGAAGAGCAGCGTGAAAAGAGCTGGGCTTATTATGATAGAAACAGAAGTGGGATGAAAAGGCCAAAGGACAAAAATCCACAGGAGACTTCAGTAACTCTGGTGTTCAGGAAACAACAAGGTTCTTTCCCATCCCCTCATCTTCTTCCTGTGAAGGGTGAGATTACCCACCCTAAAGGCAGGAAGACACATACACCTCCCTCACCAGAAGAGGCATGGCATTATAATAGCAGGGCTATTTTTTCCCCAGGAAAAAGAATGAAATCAGCTATTTACACTGGACAAATTACAAGCTCTGGAAAGCACATGAGGCACACAAAGAGAGCAGTTGTATCACAAATAAATATGTGGTGGGGGGAACTTATTGATTAGCTTTGTAAAGGCAGTTGCCCAATCAATAGCAATTTCTGGAAATGCCTGGTACTTATTTGGTGCAGCTTGTGCAATGAGGATAAATAATAAGAATACTTAAGGGGCACGTCTCCTGACACCACTGCCGAGCCCTGTACAACACAAAGCCAGAACGTGGTACAACAATTGCACAAGCCAGGACTAATCCACTCTGCTTCTAAAAAAAGAAAAAATCACAAGCACAAATCCAAACACAGCCACACTATCAAAATAAACACCTGGATCCTAAAGGTATCCAGACAAGTTCCTGCTGTTCTTGCAGTAGATGGCTGGCACTGGATCCAGCATGGTATGAAACTCACCCATTCCTAGCTATACCCAGCTGGGAAGCCATGGCTCTCCCAGGATCCCTGCTGTATGGGAATACAGAGACCCTCCCTTCTTCCCTGAATGACCAGGGTGACCCTAAGCACAGTAAAAGCCCCAGATCTTGGACTAGGAAAAAAAACTAAAGGTACAAAGCAGCTTGCCAGAACAGTTTGCCTGATGCAGCCCCTCCATTCCAGCACCAGCCCCCTGCCTCATGGAGTCTGGGTTTGGACATGCTGACCTCTTCCCATGCCTTTCTCTTCAAGGTAACCCAGCCCCGCTGGGGCAGGGCAGGGTCCCAAACAGGCAGGACCCCTGAGGCCACAGCACATGCTGCTTGCACAACAGCAACTCAGCAAGAGGCATGGAGGGTCAGCATCTCACCAGCAGGGCTGCAAGGAGCCCCTGATTAACCCTGACCCAGGCTCCTGGTTATACCACAGCCCTGTGCTAAAAGTAGCACCTGATGGGAAGAAGGGAAAATCCACCTCAGCTCCCCAGAGGCTTCTCTACTTCCCTTCTTTACAGATAGGAAGTTTGCTCACATTGTAACATGAGATCATAGCACAGGAAAGACTGAGGAACCAGACGCTCGTTTAAGCCACAGTTTTTTCACTGCAGCTGCCAAGGATAACGATGTTTGCATGAAACCTGTTTACAGATACTGCTCACAGCCTCCTGTGAGGTGCCTGTGCAAGAGGCCATGACCAGCTCATCATAACAAAGACCTTCACCCATCCAACTTACTTTAACCAGCTGCATCACTCCAAACAAGATGGTGCAGGCAGTTTTCACATCCACAGCGCCCAACGCTGCCCGTGCAACTGAGGGCTGGAGGAAGAGAGGGAAAGGTATTTGTAACATAATCCCTTATGTAGTTTTTGGTGCAGTTTGCTGCCAGCTGGGTGGTGAGAGAACAAGGGAGCTGCTCTTCTCATTGGACAGAGCCCAAAGGTATTTCACATTTTCCCTTAGGGTCTTAATGACTCTTGCCATCAGCAGGTGTCTCAGGACACAGGGGTCTGGGGCAAATGCTGAAACCTTGTCTTCCCTACAGGACAGTCATTTACTCTATCCCATACTTGGAGACTCCATGGGACTACACTTGTTCTTAAATCACAGCAGGATGAGAGGAGTTTATGTGGAGTAGGAGTGACTCATTTTTCTGTTCCTAAAATTTGGTATTACTCACCAGAAAAATCCCCACATATTCTGAGGGATTTCAGTGCTTTTTGTCTTTCGTTAACAGCTCATCTTGTTTGCTTCCTCATCACAGCGTCCTTCTCATAAGAACTTCCTGCATCCTTTGTCACCACCTCACAACATCATCACGAAGCCAAACAGCTCTTGAGAGCTGGAAAAGACATTAGGCAGCAAATGATCCCTTTGGCACTTAAGGAAGGCCCCGTTAGCCTCCATGGCTCCATGTTCAGCAGCACGGTTAGACATGCAGGTTATGGGTTGCGTGGATTTTCCTTTGACTCAAAGCCATTTTCACTTACAGTCCAGAGGTGTGCACTCATTACCAAAGGGTGCATAAATGACAGCCTTCAGTTACCTTGCACAACCAGGATAGGTGTCCTTACATGAATTCCTGTGTCTTCTAGGAGGGAGTGCACACACGCTGCTTTTGGATCCTGATATAGCTGGTGTGGGGAATTAAAGGCATGGCCAAATTATTTCAGCTCTCTGTGCCTAGTTTCCCTAACTGTAAAACACGTTTGCTTTGCGTTGACCTTGAGGTTAAACATAAATGGAGGCCTGGAGTTGCTATGCAGAAGACTGTACAAAGATAAAGAAAATTTCTTGGGGACCTGCAAAGCAGTGAAAGGGAATACATTTAACTTAGGAGTGGTGTGGGCTATATCTCCACTTTCCCTCCATCCTACAAAATCTTAAAATTGCTTTTCTTGCTTTTTGTTGTAAATAATTGATGTGTGAAGTGCTGACTCATAAGTCTGGGGTTACAGGAAAGGAAACTTTGTTTCTTGGTTAAAAAATTCATTTCACAGCATAGGCAGCCTCCTCAAGGGCTGGTTGGCAAGCCCTAGGCCACACAATGTGTGCCCTGCAGACACAGAGCGTTGGTCAGGGGAGGGTTTCCCAGGTACTGTGGTTCTGCCTGTCATTCTGCAACAGGGAAACCCAAGCATTGCCCCACCAGAAGTGTGGCAGTCCCATTTTCATGAAGTGGAGCACAGCAGAGCTCCCTTGCCTCGGTGCTAAAGCAGAGGTAGGGACACTGAGTGTGCCAGGTCATGTTTCTCTGTGCATCACCTGGACCCACGTAGGCTTTTCCCACTCTGCCCAAGCAAGAAGAGGTTGTGCTGGGACTGCAATGTCCACAAGCTGTTCCTTCTCCACAAACAGCAGACCAAAGTTTGGACTTCCCCAGTTATTGCTGTACCAAAGTAGCAGTGAAGAATGTCCCCAAAGCTCAGTCTTGAGCATAAATGACTTCATTCCTCAAAGACCTTGCATACAAAGGAATAGAGGAAGTATTATCTGTACGTCATAGGAGAGAAGACACTCAGATCCTTAAATTTTTTTCAGCACCTGACCTGCACTGATTTCCGTGGCAGTCAGGCACTTGCACTCCTGCAGTGAGCCACACGTCAGTGACTCACTCAGCATCAGACAGAAAGTCTGCAGTGCTGCAGTGGAGACAACTTCACTCTTCTGGAGCTCACAGAGGCACTTCTGACACCTGGGGTGCCGTGACACTTCCCCTCACTCCCTTCAAGCAGCATTATTTCATCCTGTCTGCCAGGAACAATTTGCTGCTGGAATTCAATACTTTTATCTCTGTTCTTTGATGGACACCCTTGTGGCATATTTGACTCATCTTCTTTCTAATATTGTCATGATAGAATTCAACACCCCCTCCATTCTCCTCAGACGTTGCAGGAAAGGTGGATTTGGAAACTTCTTTCTCAGAGCAATTGATGATAACAGCTCCATTGTGTCTGACAAAGACAGTCACAGTCTGTGCCTTCCAAAGCCATAGTAATGTTGTTGCTGTAGCTGTGCCTTGTGTTGGCGATGGCTGTGCAAGGTGCAAAACAGGGAACCAGCCTCTTTCCCACAGAGCTTGCAATCCTAACAATCATCCATACATTGAATGTTTACTATATAAATATTTAGCTAAAGAAAGCATCCAAGTCACCTAAAAGCTCAATGGATTGAAAAGGTCAATGGAGAAGCAAGTTTTTCAGGAAATTGGGTTTATGCATAGAATAGCAATTTGCAGAGCTTCCTTGTTGTATTTAGAGAGAAGCAAAAGCTCACAAAGAGTGAAAAAACTTAAGATGTAAACCCCTCCTTGTGTAAACCTTTCCTTAGTAAAGTCTCCTCCACTTGGAAAAGGAGAGGAATTGAAGAGCTCCGTAAGTTGACCAGCATCTGCCTGTGCAGGGCTGGCAGCCCTGGGAAGTGCTCAGTTCTTGTGGTATGGACACATATCTGAGAGGTGAGACAGAAAGTGAGTCATGGTGGCTTGAATTTCACATATCAGGACAAAGTAGTTCATTGAGGATACACCAACAGGTACAGATGCTGCTGTGGATGTGTATGTGAGACAGAAAAAGAGATGGCACTTCAAAGGCAGCATTAGGAGAAAGCCCCAAATCTTGCTCTTCTTTTGTGAGAAAGATTTCCTCAAGCTCTTGAAGCTAATGGAAGTAAGGAAAAGATGCTTCTCCTTACTCCTGATGAATGCTTTCTATTTAAATGATAACCAACTCTAGAGTGAAGTGGTATGCTCCAATGCAGAGCCCACACAATAGCAAGCTGTGGGTTTTTTAACAAGCAGAATTCAGATCACTAGAAAGTGCTATGCACTCCTGCTACACTAAGACAAACAAGGACTCTTACAAATATGGTAACAGGGCAGGTTCACAAACCTACACCTACTTTAAGGGCTCTTAAGGACCACTGAGGAACCTGCATCTGGAGTCTGTGAGACCACACTGTGGCTGGGCTGGAATTCCTGCAGTTCCTCTGTGCTGTCTAAGCACTGTCCCCTATGGCTGCTTCAGAGGGCAGTGGGAGGCAACCACAGGATCCAGCAACCACATCTCCTCTGTGGTGACAGGACAAGAGAGAAAGAGGCATGATTGCATAAAAGAAATAAAGAAAAAAGGAAGAGCTTCATTTCCTCTTGGTTAGGCCATCTTTGTTAACTAAAATGCTTGGGGAAACTTTGGGTACAAGCTATGGGCATGGCAGTCTGAGCCAGGGTACCATATCCTGGGGAGCAGCCAAAACAACAAATCTTTTTTGTGCTTTTCAGCTGAGTCAGGGATGGGCCCTGACTCTGCCCTTCAGCCTCTGAGGACCAGAGATCTTGGAGCCTGAGAGCTGGCCAGATTGCCTTAGGGAGACAATCTTTGTGCAAGTGACAGCTGGGTCCTGTTTGGAGAGCTTTGCTCCCTGAGCCGAGGTAGAATGGCTGGGGTCTGCAAAATGTGTACACATAACAAGTATCTGTGTGTGTGTAAGCACAGACATAAGCATATGTACATGTGTGTTTATATATATATGTATGCACTTCACCTTTCAGGTTACCTGGGGCACAGAGACTTCCTGACAGGGACAGCCCACGTGGAAGGATGAGTCCAAGAACAAGTGACTTCAGAGCAATCAAACTCCTGTTGATTTTTACAGCTGGAGGAGAGAACTCTTGATATGATAGAATACCCTGTGTATCATTACTGAAATTAACCTTTGGAAACACCGTAGTGAACCAACAGTAATGCAGCACTGTGACAATGTGCTTCAGCAATGCTCAGGTTCTTTTCCCCCTCTCCAGCTGCAGCGTGGCCATGCAGAGCTCTGGGTTATGTAAGATGGGAATCAGATGACTGATACAATTCTTGCTTCAGTAAGGACAGATGCTGCCAGCTGGGCATGTGAGCAGCCCTGCCTCTTGAGTTTGAAACAAGAGTATTTCAAAAGAGAACACAAATATAATATTTAAGCATAGATATTTTGGGGTTTAATGCTGTTGATTTTATTTTAAATTTATTTATTCTTGCTGGGAAAACCTTGTGGTTAGTGGGCTTTTAGTCTGTATTTCCTGACTTATGCCCTGTACTTTAAAATACTGAATGCAAGATAATTCAAAAAAATTGGTTATTGTCATGTTCTCAATGGCTGTTGAGACATCGCAGCCTTTTTTCTAGCTGTCACCTCACTTCTGTGACACCTGGACATGTGAGACTTAGGGAAATCCCAGTCTTTCAGTTTTGTACTGCATTTAGGATTACCTTAGTTTGTAGCACATTGTAGTTTTGGTTTCATCTGTGTTATGCAAGATATTTTGAAAAGAATTTTGGTCAGCATAAGACACAGCGTCTCTTGGTAGGTTATAAATTGTTCTGTACAGCAAAGGAGAAAAATTTATTGTTCAGAAAGGGAAAGGACTGGGATGCAGATTCCCTGGCATCTGTTCCCAAACTGAGCAATTTACTGTCTGTGTTGGTGCCTTGCACAGGCCACTTACACAAAGGTCAGGCACCCCCCAACAGCCCCTCATCCTGTGGTAACTCAAAAGCACAAACATTATGCTATTAAACTTTATTTTATAGAACTTCCAACACACCACATCAGCAAAAACTTGGAGCTGTTAAAGCCACGTACTCTTCATTGGCTGAAGCTCAAATAAGCAAGCAGCACCTAAGAGGTTGACCCCAGCAATTCCCCTCTGCTTCTCTCTAATTAATGTTGCTGCTCCCCATTCCAACAGCTCCCAGGGACCACATGGTTTAATGGTCCTGGACACCTTAGCAGTGCCCAGGGACTTCCCAGGCTCTCCTGCAAGTGTGGCCTTGCTGTGGCAGCTGAATATGTTGGGTGACACTGGTATGGTCCAAAGTCCAAAGGGCAGGGGGTGCAGATGGAGGGGAAAATCCAAGGAAATGCAGAGGAGACACTGGCCAGGGTGATACCAAGTTTTTTGAGTGAGTTTTTGGCTCTGTTTTTCAAAGAGAGGGCTCCATGGAGGTCAGCAAGATGCCACACAGGAATTTTGGGGTGCTTCCTCCCAAGATGTGTGACTGCATTCCCAGCCCCCCATGGGGAAGGTCCTGTGTCCCAGGGAACACCTTGGCCAGCAGCACCTACAGGGTGTGCAAACATTCCACCTCTGGGAAACATGCTGAGCTACTGAACATGCCTCCAGTTATTATAATGGAATTATAATAATGGGTAATTCTCCGATTGCAGCCTGGAAACAATGCTGGAAATCTCACTTGGAGACTGAAAAGCACGCAAAGGTCTCCCTTTGCTCTGTCAATTCCATTTGAGTCCCACTGAGACTCCACCCAGCTCGGGCAAATCAAACCTCATCCATTTCCTCCATCTCTGCATGGTCTAGCAAGTGTCCTGAAAGGTCTGGTGTGGATTTGCAGCTTGTAAATACTCCATAGCCAGGAACCTCTCCGACAGAAAGCAAGAATCCTCTGGAAGATGTCAAGAAGACAAGACTGCATATCACAATTATGTAACAAGGAGGTGGTGAAATTGCTGTTGCGTTAGCGCTGAGCAACTCATGATTGTTCTGTCCTGCAAATGTTTTCAGTGTTTAAATATTTTTCCCTACATGCAAATATAGGTGATGATAAGCATTTTTACAATGAAAGTGTGGAAAAAAGCTCTGTGGGGGCAATCAACACTGGTTCATTTTGATAACTTTGAAGGGTTTTGTATTCAGCTGCGTTAAAAAAAACCTCATTAGCTTAAATTGTGAAATCAAAAGTAATTTTGAATGAAATGAATTTTTCATTTTGGAAATGATAAAAGGGCAATTTCCAACCTTTAAAATACAATTCAAATTGAAAAAGTTTGCCCAGTACAACCCTTTCAGGGAAAATGCTTTATTTCTCATATATTAGCATTTTTGGGTGACAATACGGTTCATCAAAAACCTCTGCACCTCAATAATCTGCATCTAGGCTTCCCCTGATTGCATGGTGACTGTGTGTTGCCTAATTGTGTGTGACTAATACAATTTCATGTGCATTTCCGTGCACTGGGGATTCATTGTTGCCACATACTACCATTGGGAAATCTGTGAGCGTGTGTCTATGAAACAATGACAGGGAGACAAGAGTACCTCCTCTGGAGAAAAGACCTAGGAGGAGGCGGATGACTGGGAGCAAAAAATTATCAAGGCAGAACAGACAGAAAACAGAGCAGCTGTGCCTCTCCCTGGTTTGCAGGGTACAAAACCTCCTCTGTTGGATGGGACTTGCTGGGACAGTGTTTGAGAGGTCCTCTTTGATGACGAGAACAATGAAACCTAAGCAATGCTTGAGAAAGTAGGGAAGTGAAAGAGCTTTTCTTCTTAGGGAGAAATATCTTGGTCCACAGAGCCAGGTGGCCCACAAGTCCTCAGCAGCATCAGGAAGGCAGCTTAAGAGAGACTTGATTCCCCAGGGATGGAAAAAGATAGGAGGGGTACAAGTTAGCTCCAAGCAAGCTCTTGTCCTCAGTGAGAGCAGGTAGCCAATTGTTATAATAACCCTCCATTCAAAGCTCAGTTTTCATGGCTTGTGCAGCAGGTACAGAGGGTATAGAGCACTCAGACTCCCAAAATGGGCACCTTCCCAACTCTTTTGTGCAGCAGCACCCAGGCTGCTGGAGAGGAGGGTTGGTTTATGAACAGGTACTTGTCACGTGGGGCTGCTGGTCCCACATCTCCATCCTCTGCCATAAAACCCCCTGTGGTGGTGGAGGGTTTCCAGGCTACATTCAGAATAGGCCCTGGAGGTATTTAGGAGATGTGTAGATGTGGTGCTTAGGGACATGGTGGAGTGGTGGGCTTGGCTGTGTTAGGTTGATTGTTGGACTTAACGATCCTGGAGGTTTTTCTGCTCTAAATGGTTATATCATTCTGTGATTCTATGCAAAGAAATACACCTCATTTGACACCGGAGGGGATGCTCATGAGTTCCTTAACCAGGAGGCTGAAGTGAGTCACCATTTCACCAGGAACAGCATGGAGTCATGCCCTGTGGCTTGGCAGTGGGGATGTGTTCCTGCATGGTGGCACATCCTATCAGTGGGTTGGGTGAGTGAGAGGGAACATGCAAACATCCTCCCTGAAAGGGCAGCAACTTGTTTGGTGCAAGTCTTACATGTGTTCAGAAAACATCTTCTAGAAAGTGTTCCTCTGGGAACTAAGGTATTTCTCCACCTAGTTTTGGGATGTTGGAGGTGTTAAATAGCACCTGTAGGCGGCCACTTCTAGATTTATGTTTTGGACTTGATTGCCTCAGTTTCAGCTGTATGTACCTGCACACAACTACCCTGCACAAGAGGGGAAAATCTGAGTGTAGATCCAATTAAAACACAAGGCATTCAGAAGCTGCAGAGAGGGGAGCCCTATAAATACTTGTGAGCAAGGGAATGCAAACAGCCATGTCCCATGGGAGGTATCTGTTTTTTGCAATGTTTATAGAATAAAAATAAATGAAACCAGCAAAAGTCCTGATGAGTCCACCACTCGCTACTGCTGGCAGGGAGGGGCAGGAAAGCCCTCTGATGAAAACTTTAGTGAGTGGCAGGCTTTCCCCTCCTGGCTGCTGTCCCAACCAAGCTGGCTGCTGGTGCAGGTGTCCACAGGTCACTGCGCTACCCAGCCTGTCCCCTCTGCTAGCCACAGACCCTGGAGAAGGGCCCTCTTCCTGGCCCCTGATTGTAGGCTTCACAGGAATGTAAATAGTGCATATGGCAATAGAGATGCCATTATTTTTATAATTGCTGCTAATGCTGCCTGAAATAAAAAAAAAATTAGATAAATAATAAAACCTGTTCTGCAAGCAAGATGACAGGAAAAGGCCTTTGTAATCAAACAGGAGGGACCCATCCCTTTTCCTCTTCTACTAGCCTCTACTTTGTTGCCTACAACATTCTTCATTGTCTCAATTCAGCATTCTCTTCTTTCTTATCCTTCCCCAAAGATGTGCTATATTTAGTCCTTTCTCTCTTCTCATCCCAAGTGCCCACAGTTACACTGATTGTTTATCATTCTCTTGATCCCCAAAGCCTTTCACCAACCACTTAGGTGGCTTCATGATTTTCAGATGTCAGAGTCCTTCGAGGCAAGGGCTCCCCTTTCTGAAGTGTCTATGCTGCTCCCAGCACACAGCACCCCTAACCCTGGCACTGGTCTGATGGTCTCTGGCATCTCACACAGGGGTTTCAGAATCCACCACAATAGGTTGGCTAATGAACTTGTTGCTACAGCTGGGCTGATCTCCTGAGACATCTCTGTGTGGAGGGAGTTCTCTTCAAGAGAGAGGGAGGATACACAATTTTGGATTGAATACAGGGCTCCAAAAAGGAAGGTGACTCATTGAGCCTAATCATTAGGGTGTGTGATGATATTATCTAATGAGGAAACGCTTGATGATGCTTTTAGAGACTGCAGAGAGCAGTGAACTGGCTGTAGAGGAAATCAGAATGTGAGCACTTTCGACATAAACAGTGTTCAAGAAATGGGATCTGAAATGTCTTTGGGGAGAAGAGCAGAGCAATTTCAACACCCTCAAGCTTGCATCAGGGTGTGTTGCTGCTTCTGTTTAATCTTAGTTGTTCATTTATTTCCCTCCTTAAATAACAAGCTCTCTAGAATTCAGGACAAAGGAGTCTTCCCTAAAGAACAGATGTCATCTCATTTTTTTCCTGAAGCTTGTGTTTGTTGTCACTGTATTTTTTCTAAGTTGAATTGTGAATGAGGTTTCAATTAAAGAAAACTCTCAGGTTTGTGTAGGTTCCAAATCTAGGTTTAGTTTAGCAAGGGGTTTTACAGAATCTCCAAGAAAAAGAGAAACATTTCAGCTGTTGCTGTTCTGTTTTGCTCTGGGTTTTTTTCTTCTTTTTTTTTTTGGTTTGTTTGTTGTTTGTTTTTTTTTTCTTAAGAAATCTCCTTGAAATTGTTTGCTTGACTTCCTCTAAAGATTCTTCAGCTTTTTGCTACCTCATGAGAACCAGAGAGTGAAACCATGTAGAAACACCAAGTGGTAGTCCCCATTCTCTTTTTTCTAAGCTGAGAAAGATGAATGAACGAGCTGCCTGACACATTTCTCACTCCTGGCACTATTTGTCTAAGGCAGCTGCGATATACCTGGGCAGTTTTCAGTAAGGGACCACAGTGGTGAGTGTTGTCATGCCCCAGGAAAGTCAGTGGAAGGAGAAGACACTAAACACCTCAGAGAAAAGTCTGTTTAAATGTATTCAGCAGGTGGGAATTTGGCCCTGGTTATCTTATTTAAGTTCTCAGCATCTGATAAACTAATATATTCATCTAGAAAGCAATAGTGCAGAGGAAATAAAAATACCGCAAATTAAAATTTGTCTCTTCCTTTAAAACAGCAAGGAAGGTCTGCCCTTCCTAAAGCTACACCACCATCAAATTAGGCTTTCTTTACACACAAATTCTCAGTCTTATTTAAAATCCATTACAGATAGTGGTTTAAGCTTGTTCTTCATGTATTCAAATTAAACTAAGTTGACAGAGCACATTCAGCCTCCTGCAGCCCTTTGACTAAATGATGTTAAACTGGTGTAATAGACTTGGATACTTTTCACAAGCGTGGACTCCAACCATTGCAGCTCTGGGTGCACATGAGATTTTGGCTCTGTTTTAAGCAAGAGAAAATGAAAGGAGAATAGAGCTACGATCAAATGAAGGTTAAGGTCTTGTGTGAGCACTGTGGCAGCTGTATCTCTGATGCAAATGTCTGCAGAAATATCAGGAAACCCTGATGCAGGTGTTTGGGAATCCAGACATAGTTACACCAACCCTTTTTTCTTTCAATTTTTTTTTTTCTTCTTTCTTCTGTTCTAACTAAATACATCTCTGGGCTTAACAGCACTGTGTGGGCTCAGGCCAGGCTGGTCTCACGGCTGCAGCTGTGTGTATGTGCGTGTGTGTGTGTGCATTCCTTCTCGCTCTCGTAAATGTGCAGCAAAAGTGTGAAAAAAGAGCAGCTGGCACATCTGAGAGAGAAAATTGCAGTGGAAACATGGCATATTTTTTTTAGATCTTGGTTACTGTGACACAAATCGTGACAGCTCCCATCTTCTTTGTAAAGACTTAAGTTAAACAAAACCTGGCCTCCCAGTCCCCCACAACCCCAAGGCCAGTGACATCCTGGGGTGTTCAGAAGGCACAATCTGGGGTGTTTCTCTTCTAATTGATTACATCTGCCCATCCCTCAGACTTATTTTATTGTTAATAATCACACAAAGACAGGAAGTGATGAGGACACAGCATTTCTGCAGAATACAAGGCCATCAAATGCTGCCTGTCTGGGTCTCCTTTCCACGGTGTCTTTGCAAAACCTCTTGACGTGGCCATCAGGAAGGAAGGATGTGCTGCAGAGGTGGTAGCTGAAAACTTACCACAGCAGAAGAGCCAGTTTGAACCCTCTTTATAAAATACTCCTCTCTCGAGTGCAGCTGTGCTTGTAACAGAGATCGGCTGAGTCAGGAGAGCACATAAAGAAAAGCAGGAGCTCAGCTCTTCAGCTGTTAACACATCCCACACAGAAGGGGACTAGGTCTTTGCAGGTGCTGCACAATCTTCCCCTGCCTCCTTGCAGTGCACCCTTGTAGCTGGGAAGGAGAGACAAACTTTTACAACTCTCACCAGGGAAAATTCACCAAGCAGGTCGGCTTAGGGCAGTGTTAGAAACCTGTGAGACATTCACTCCATCAGTGAGACTTTAGGCCCAAAGGTTTTCATTTGCTTTTTAGTGCATTAAAGCGGGGCTGACCCAAGGGATCTGAACACAGCCATTTTCAGGCAGTTCTGCAGGAAGGACAGCATCCAACACCTGAGAACATCCCTTCTTTTTTTCTTCTCCAGAACTTTATCACAATGAAGACATGGTATCCCCATGATCAGGTACTGACAGACTGCCTGGAGGGAGGGTGGAAGGTGCAGGGAGGGGCAGAGCCCTTTCCCACTCCTCTGTCCTTGGGCTGATGTTTCAGGCAAGCATGGTTTGGTGGTACATCCCCAAACCCAAGAGATGGCCAGCAGAGATGAACCCCTGCAACAGCAGCCACAGCCTTGCCTGTAGCTCACAAGAATCAGTTGCTCTGGACTGTGCTCTCCAATGCAAGCCCTCTGCTGTGCATAGCACTCACCAGGCCTCTGCTATCCCCCGAGGCTGACCTAGGCCAGGGGGCTTTGTGATCCTGCTTTGAGTGCTGATAGGTCCTATGTCCAAGAGAACAACAATATCAGATCAGTCTTCCCAATTAGGTGAGGACAGCAGAAGAATATATAAAGTAAGAATAAGAATAATAAGTTTAAGAATAATAAACTTAGTAGCCTCTCAGCATTCCCCTCTTATGTGAATGTGATTCAATGTTGTTGTAGAGAAAATAGCACTTAACAAACCTGATTTAGTTCTTTGAGGAGATTACAAAGTTGCCTGATAAAAGTATCTACGCAGATACGCTATACTTAGATTTTCTACAAGGGGATTGAGCTAAAACCATGACATCCTGCTTAAAAAATAGCACAGAATAGTATGAACCAGAGGATATGTGAGACAGATTGAGAGCTGGATAACTGACAGATCTCAAAATGTTATTGTCAGTGAGGACTCATCACCGAACAACAAATTCCAAGCAAGTTTGGAACTCAGCCCTGCTTTACCCCATGGTTTTTTATCATAAGTCTGGAAGACAATGTAAAAGGGCCACTGACAGAGGGCATTGATACCCACCTTTGGTGGCAAGGTGGTTGAGGAGGCAGCCATGCCAGGGCATGGTGACTGCTGGATAGGCAGAGCTCACTTACAATGTATTCTTGCAGTCCTGGAGGGAGGAAGAGGGGAGGTTGTTCATTATAAGCAGACTGGCTGCAAGCGTAGCAGGGCTCCTGAAGGAGGGCTGGAGGTCGCTATGGATGAGTGGTTCAGTGCAGACACCTCTCCTGGCAAATGGGGGCAAAGGCTGCCTGGGATTAAGAACACAGGGAAAGTAGTAAGTAGGATCAGGGAGGTTAATTTTCCTCCACATAAAGCACTGAGACTGAAGTGGATAAGATAACACAACCAGGCCTCGGGCTCACATTTTAATATTCAAAAGGTGGTTAAAGTGAGGGCAGGAAAGAGCCACAGAAATGAATTAAGGAGTAGAGAAAATGCCTTAGAGCAAGATACTGAAATTGTTCGATCTGTTTCATGCACCCAAAGGGGGAAGGAGGGGGATATTGAAGGGTGAGTTAAGATCAGCATATAAGTAATTCCATCGGATGAAAACAGAGAGTGCAACAGGGCTTTCCAATGTAGTAGAGAATAGCATAAACACCAACCACCACTGCTGAGAAGCTGAAACCAGACAAATTCAAATTAGCTGCAAGGTGCACATGTTTAGCAAAGAGATGATCAACCACTGGAACAAATGAGCAAGGGGAGGAGCAGCTTCTCCTTCTCTTGATATCTTCAGATCATGACTAGACACCTTTCTGGAAAAGATGCTTTAGGTGAGCACAAGTAAGGAATAGATGGGTAAGAGCAATTGTTATTCACTCTGTGGGTCGGACTACAATCTAATGATTTCCCCCCACCTAAACTCTCTCAGCCCTGATACCAATCCCTGATGTCAGACAGAGATGCCTTGTTCATCTTAACAGCACCCTAGGTCACCACAGGTAGCATCCCTGTTGCTTAGTGAATTCTCATAGGAAGTCTGGGCCAGAGCTTGATTGTAAAATAACCCAATTCCCACCCAAATGAATTGACTTCAGTCACTATTTTCCCTGCAAGAACCAAAAAATTGCATCTAGGTTGTCCAAATATTCCCCCAGAAACAGCCTCTGGGTATAACAACAGTGCAGAGACAGCATCAGATCATGCATTAGTGTATCTGCTTGTAAAGGTTGTGCCTCCGAGGCATCGGCCTGGGCTGGGAAAGAAAGGTTCACTTCTCTCCCAGCACGGACACTGGAGATTGATGGTCTGACCCCAAAGTTTTTGATCTCTCTCTCATCCTTCATCATTTTGGCAGTTCATCCTGTACAGCACTATACAAGGTGGTCAAGAACAAAAAGTGAAGAAAACATGCTATATTTTCATGCCCTTAGCAGGGCTGGAGCACTAACTGAGGAGAAGGGGCTTTACGTTAAAGTTCCCCTTGAGTTACTCACATGTGCATGCAGACTGCATTACTGCTGAATCACTTTTTTTTTTTAAAAAAGCACATTATAAGTGTGAAAATATAGCACTGCCATGGTTTATAACGTGTCACCAACACATGCAAAGAAGGGGGAAGCCATTCATGTGTGACGACCCACTGGGCCTATACATCATGTAACCCTGAAAAATGTTTTACCTCTTGTATCCTGTTTGGTTAAATGAAACCCAGAGTGGGTACCAAAGTTTAAAATAGCTATGCAGTTTGTATAAAAACATCTATATATATTTTTAATATAAATTCAACCTTTCTCTTGTTTCTAAATCCCACCTCCCTGATGCCCCTTAGCAATGACCCAAGCTCTGACAGTCTCTTCTTTCCTTCTCTGTTACCTCAAGGAGAAAATCCTCCAAACCCAGCAGGCAGGGGTCCTCCCTTTGGGTCGTGTTCCCTCAGCCCAGGTGTGTTGGCTGGGCCGGTGACCACAGGGCTTTCTTTAGGCCCTCTCTGGCTGGTAAGCAGTGCGTGGGCTGGCACATGCTCCTTTCTGTGCCTTGGCTCTGTCCCTGAGGACCCCTCAGTTTAGGACTGGGGTGCTGGTGTCTGCATTCGTGATGAGTAAGCTGTAAGTCCTCAGCCAGCTCTGCTGACTCCAGAGGCATCATACTGGTTATAGGACCCACTTCAGGAGAGAGGATGGTGTATTCACGCACCTCTAAGTCATACAAGAGACATATGCTGGTTCTTGTCACCCATGAAATCCACAATGTGTATGGGATGCCCGCTACTGTCACAATCCACTCAGTTTAGGGCACCTGGTTTAGCTGGCAGTCAGTGAGACCATTTTTTCCCAGTCATTCTGGTTCTTCCAAACCTCCCAGTGGATACAATTGCACTGCACAAGCTGCATGTGCTACACATTTTCACTATGAACTTTGCTCAGGGGTCATCAACATACAGTGCCAGACCTCACAGAGCGTATTGCCAAGGGATAGACCTAATTTGGTAGGGTTAGGGTGGAGCAGTTTGGGGTTCTGACACAAATCAGGACCCTCTGAGTTCTGCCTGGCTGGGTGGGGAAAGCACCCAGGGGACGACCTGGGATGGAGATGGAGAAACAGAATTCCTGCTGGTGCACAGCAGAGTCTGGGTTTCCATAGGACATTCTGCTCCCTGCCCAGCCCCCTCGTGCTCACCTGGCAAGGCAGGATGTTCTGCTCCACAGGGTGATTTTCCTCCAATGTGGTCAGGCAGGATCTGGGCCCTTCGTCCCACCTGTGCTTGTGCCAAGGGCCAGAGCACAGCACAGCACTAATCCAAGGCTGGTTTCTGGGACAGATTGTTCAGCCAGCCCCTAGTGCTTAATGCATGATCTCACCCAATGGCCTAGTTTTTCTAGTGATAGTGCTTTTCAGGAGCTTTGCAAAGCCTTTCATATAATCTAAGGGGTATCAAAATGTGAATCCATCCCTCCATTGTAAAATCAAGCCCCACAAAAACATCTTAGCCATGAGTAAGTGACAGTAGCTGATATGACCTGCATGGCAACTCTGACAGAATAATACCAACAGTTCAGCACTTGAGCTCATTATTCAAAATCTGACTTGCTAAGGTTGGGCAAACATCATCCTCATTCCACACAACCACTGCTGTGGGATGGCACATGACAAAAGTGCCACGGGCCGGTGGACTGGGGATGAGAGGGGGGAGGAGAGCTGGGGACCGTGCCTGGAATCTCTCAAGCTGCTGCCCCGACAGAGGGAAGATGGGTATGTGGCATTTTCCACTGGCATGCAAACAGCTGAGCCTATCTGATATCTGGCACACAAGTGTTTGGCCAGCAATTTACCAGCTCACAAACAGATAAATATGCAGAGGAGGGTGCTCACAGCTTTCCCACAAAAGGGAAGAGTGAGAAAGAAAGAGACACAGGAGAAAAAAAAAAAAAGAAAAAAAAAAAGACAAAAAAAAAAAGACGGAGAAAAACAACCCTAAAAAAGAGAACAGGAGTGAGAGTTGTCAGTGCCCGCAAGCACTCGCAGGAATAATAGCAATAATCACTGTCATCCGTAAGAGGCTCTTGCGCCAGGTTCAGCCTCTCCCCCTCCCTCTCTCCCCTCGCCTTGCTGTCTGAGTCACTGGATCTGAGTCACACTCCTGTTCTATTCCTGTACCGTTCCCTTCAGCTGGGGATGTAGATTTGTTTTGGCTGGAACGATCTGGGCACAGGAGGGACCATCTGCTGCTAGTTCTTGCTTGCTTTGCTCTTGTTTCTTTCCCAGAGAAGGGAAGTGAGTGCTGCCATTGCAATAATTCAGAGGGAGCATGCTGGGAACATACACCCCTTACTGTACAGCCAAGGACTGCCATTTGTCATCTGAAGGCTTGTTATCCGTGGCTGACCCTGAGCAGTTGTCTCCACGTGCTTGAACAAGCAGCTCTGACAAAATCACTTCTCTGCATATCAGCTCTTTCCCAAGGAGGGTGTTTTTCCTTTGGTCAAACCCCAAACTGTTTTTGAGGGGGCTGGGGTGGTTAGCACTGCCTGCACATTGCTGTGATGAAGGAGAGGCACAGGAAAAAAGCTGACAGCATGCAGGGACTTGCAGTCAGTGTGCACAGTGCATGTTATGACGGAAGGAGTGCTCCCTTCTGGGTTTCCCACCAGGAGCAGCAGTCACAGTCAGTGTATGCACTCTGTCTTTTGCTGCAATAATAGTAATTGGCAGTGGTGAGGAAATACAAATGACTTAATGCCTAATCCACCACAACCAGTGTCTGAGCTGATTCCTGCATCCACATCCTGAATAGGAAAGTCAGCAAAGGTATGTGAGAGAAGAATTCACTAAAGAGCTGAACTAACAGTGGACTGGAGGATGGGCTGAACAAGCAAGAGCAAAGGTCTGGGAGAGAGCAAAGTCACACTACAGGCATACCAGGGCTTTCAGGAGTGACCAGACACCTTTAAGAGGCTCTGTGTCTGAGGCATGTCTCTGCAGGGATCTTTGAAGGATGTAGCAGTTGGAGACCTCCAACGGAGAGGCTGTTCCAGCAAGCTGTGCTCAAGCATCCCAGAGATGAAGGCTCCATGATGAAGAGTTGCCTTTGGAAAGCTTAATCCCAGCTTTGGAAAGGCTGAGCAGCAAAAGCTAGTATTTACCAGACCTTTTTATAGGAGAGACAACAGAAGGAGTTGCTTCATGACTGAAAGAGAATATAGCTGTCCATTCAATTACAAAGCCTGAATCCTGAACTCTCTGGAAAACTAAATAAATATCCAGTCCACTTCATACTTTTCATTTACAGTCCATGGGGTTTGTGAACTTAACCCAGGGTCACAAAGCCCTGAAGCACTCTGTAGTGAGCAGTCTTGCAAGCCCTGAAGACACATCCATTTCCAGTGATACCTTTCTCAGTCTCATTCCTCACTGTGCCTCCTGAAAAATTTAGACTCGATTTCCCAACATCTGAGAATTTTAAAATGCTTTCAGCAGCCCATTCCAGAATGGGGAGTACTCAAATGCCTGCAGATCAGGGAGCCCTCAACAGCAGAGTGACGGATGATAGCCACCATGCTAATGTCATATCCCTCGAGGATCAGGGTTGTCAGGCAAATTGATTCTCTGAAGAGTGATCTGAGCTCTAATTTCAGCACAGTAGCAGCTCTTTTTGGGGAAAAGAGGCTCCAAAAGCGGTTGGGTGTTCGGGACATTGCTCAGAGGGGCTGAATGTCAGCACATGCAAAACCACCATCTCCACTGGTCCATGTGTCACATCAGAACCTAAGACACTTAAAATGTTAATGTCTTTAATGCAGAGGGAAATCAAATTACCACAAGGATCTGACTTAAAAGGTCTGGGCCAAATTCTCTGCGGGGGGAGAATGCCTGCATCATTCCTAATGGAGCTGTGAGGATGTGACTGACCCTCCCCACAAGTGGTGGCTAGACACTCACATCACACTTCCACCCAAGCTAGCTCTAATTTGCTCTGGGTCTGAGTCATCTGCCCAGCCAGAGACAAGCTGCTTCACCTTCAGTGGCTGAGATGGGCACCTGGTTGTTAAGGTTTGCCTTGCAGGTGTGCCCCAGCCAGGACCTTTGGCTCTGAAGGCTGCCAGCACAAGCCACCAAAGGACGGTCCCTTGCCTCAAAAACTTGTAGTGCATGCAAATACCAAAGCAGGTGCTTCCTGACCTCTTTAGGGGCTGGACACCAGTTACAACAAAGAGAGAGCCTGGCAGGAGAAGCTCACAAGAGAGACAGATTAATTACCCAGCTCCTTCAGGGGTGCTGGTTTATTATTTTCAGTGCTCTTGAATTCAATTCCAGGTTATGCAAAACTACCTGAACTCCTAAGAGGCCCCTGTCCCACCTCACGACTGACTCCTGCTCCCATCCCTGCTCCCAGCGTAACCCTGTCCCAACAGAGAAACCCTGACCCCATGCAGCATCTGGGACTGACTGTGCCAAGTTGTCCCTCAAGACCTGCCAGTTTCTCACAGCTGGGATTTAACTGAGAAAATTTTTTCTGTTTTCCACAGCCTTTTCTGAGGCAATTCTCTAAAAGGGATGATTTGGTGTACAACACTTGCTCCCTTGCTTTGCCCATATCCATTTGAGATGGCCATCCACTTCAGCTTTGTTCACTCCAAGAGACATGGAGGGGGAGTTTTGACCTATATCAATTTAAAAAGCACATTAATTGCTCCTCTAGTTGGGTTCCTCCTGTTCACGCAGGAGATGTTTCTTGTGTGCTCTCCACTATGCATTATTTAGCAGGAAGGATACCCAATTCCTCTCGAAGGTACAAGAGAAACCAAAGACCACTCTGGGGTCTTCGGCAAAATTGCTTTCCCCTCAATGCTCCTTTCTTCCTTTTTGCATCCTCTTTCTTCTGTCCACCAGATTTTATCCCTTCCAAACCTCTAAAACATGAGGTTGATCACAATCAGCCCAAGGCAAAGCGTGAGCAGAGACAGCTGATCTTTGCCAGTCTGCATTTTTGATCCCAAGAACCTTAAGGATGATGTCCTCCCCATGTCTCCTTTTCCTAGGCATACTTCAGGACACCCTGGAATTGCAGTGCATGCCACTCACTGAGATTTACAGCTCAGCAAGTTTAACCTTAGATTCTCTGAATAACGTGTGCATGTCTTGCTAAAACTGGTGCATTCAGTGAAGGCTTGACATATTATCTTATGCAGCTGTATTAAAAGACCCTGCCCCTTCAAGCGTAAGGGTTGTTTCTAACTAAGAAATCTTGAGCAGCAAATGTAGGATAGGAGGAAAACACATGGATTGTAGACCAAGAGAGGTACAGACATTTAGTGACAGCCCATCTGCCCTGTGTTTGCTTCAGAATTTACCAGATAAAACACATGTGTTGACTAGAAAATGTTTATTGTTACTGCTGGCGGTAACTGATCAAGTGTAAAATGCACACCCTGCTTTCCCCTTTGCTGAGCCCTGACAGCCTCACTGGAGAGGGCTCCTCCTGTGCTGGGATTTTGCCTGCCTATAGGCAGTCCTGGTATTTTGGTCTCCCAAATGATGGGGTCAAGGGGATCCTCTGAGAAAATGTCACCTTCATTGCTGCTGTGCTCTCCAAAACCCAGCCCTGCCTCAGCAAGGCTGGACTCACCAGAGAGTCCAGAGTCACAATGCATTTGCAAAATGTATGTGAATCATCCTGTTTGCACAAGCATTTGCACATCAAGAGCGATAACATGCAGGATCAGCCTGATCCCTAACAGCAAACATGGAGATCCATGCGCCCCACAACCAAGGCTCAGGCTTTTCCCCAGAATGGCACACCACGCTGCTCCTGGACACATGTATGCATCTCTCCTGTGAACCTTGCCAAAACCTGGGGAGCAAAATGAGTTTGAGTTCTCTGTGAAGCCCAGAGAGAGGTTCAGACGTGTTGACATGGGAGGAAGCTCCGAGGCAGCTCAGGCTCCTGCCATTTCTAAACTCCTTATCCAAAGCAAAGAAGAGTTTATCCTGATTTTTACCATCTCATGCACATTAAGAGGAGAAATTTGATACCAGTGTTGCCCTGGACTTGTGCAGGATGCTCAGGATTTTATGGTACAGCACTTAGAATTTCATCCTTCCAAAGAACAGCCCACAAAGTGACTGGAGTTTATTACAACAAGATTAAACAATAATAAGAAGCTTTTAGAACAGCCAGGATGAAGATGAACACACTTGGAAATCTGGAACACTGTGAGCTGTATCCACAGCCCTGAAACAGCAGGGATCATGAGGAATTCCTCCAATGAGACACAGTGATGCAATCCACCTCTAAGGCAGGACCAGTGCTTGGGAATCAGCAAAACCAGACCCTTTGTTTCTGAGTGATGACAGCTTCAAAGTTTTAATGTTTGTAGAGAGATGTTTTCACCAAATATGATACACAGTGATTAAAATAATGAGCTGGAACAAGCTGAAGTTATAATTGCTCCTTTTCCTCCCCTCCCCTGAGTTGGTCTGAGTGCTTCGTTGACTACCTTGATGAACCAATCAAGAGTTGGCTAAACCAGGGAAGGAGCAAACAAACCCTGGGAGACATCCCTACAAGAAAAGACATAATCTGGACACTGAGCTTTGAAGGCAAGCTGTATAATGAGAGCTGACTATATCTCAAAATCCATGTTAGCTTGAATGAACTTATGTAATAAACATTTATCACAGAACATATGTCACTGAGCACCTGCCAGACTTCAGGAATAGAGCCAACGCAGCTTGAATCGTATATGTATTAAAAAAAACCCCAACTTGGCGGCAGGAGGCTGGCAGACGCTTTTACTAGAAAAATCAGAAGTGATTTTGAGAGGAGCAGAAATTTCCTGAAACCTCTCTCACTCCATGTGGGAATATAGCACTTGGAAAAAGCAAGAGGCTGATCAAGCTGTGCTGAGTGGAGGGAGCGGGAGGAGCTCCTCTGCTCATCCCTTCTGGAATTTGTCCCTGCATCCCCACTGCTCCCCTGCATGTGCTGCTGCCCGTGGAGGAGTGTTCTACTGGGGGCTCGTGCCTGGCTCTGCTCAAGCAAAAAGACAGTACTGGACAGTGCAGGGCAGCTGCTGGAAGAACAGCAAGCACAGGGCTGAGCAGGGCTAGGAAGTGAATTTATGGTGAGACAAGTAAAGGTATCCAGTGCAGGGGGGATGTTAGCACCCAAATCAAGCAAAATGAGGTGGTTGAGGGATGAACTGAGACTGTGGGTGGAAGGGAGTGCAGAGCAGCAGTGTTCAGTAGAAATCACAACAGCAGAAAGACAGGGCAGGATAGTGCAGGGGCTTGGGCAGGGTTGCATGAATCTGGTCTGGGATTTTCTTCCTGGGCCAGTGCTTCCTGAGGAGCAGACACAAAACAGCAAGGAGCCAGGGATAGGAGGTGCTTCTGTCTGATACAATGAGGATCAGGGCAAGCACAAGGCTGTGCTTGAATCGCTAAACTCTAGACACAGGCTGGGTGTGAGAAGCTGGGGAGAGACGTGAAGCAAAGGTGACAGAGCCAGGTGAGAGGAGAGGAAGGGGACTACCTTGCCTTGCCACTGATGGGCATATCTGCACCAACTGTACTTTATCCAGAGCTACCCTGCTCTCTCAGGCACCCACAGCAGAGCATCCATGACAGCTCCATCCCTGCTGGAGGTGACAGATCTGGTTTCCCCTGCAACACAATTAACTCAGGCCACGCAGGAGATGAGTGGGACTGTCCTGCTGGCAGGTTGTGTGTCAGCAGCGCTGGAGCAGGTGTGGGTATCTCTGAAGGGCAGTGCCTGTGCACTGAAGCCAGACCCTGAATTTCCTGTCTGTTTTATCACACTTGCAAACTGACGGTCAAACCCAGCCCTGGGGAGCAGGTTCTCCGGGAAAGATGAGCAACAGATTGCAGCAGGTATCCTCATATTATTTTTAAAAACAAAAACTTGTTGTGGGCTCTTCCTGGCATATGGCTTCAAGCCTGATGAACTCTGCAGAACTACCTCAGTTTGAGGAAAGGGAGTGAGGGTAAAGGGCACAGATAGTAGGGAAGTCTACCCCAGGAAACAGTGATAGGATAGGTCCCCAGAAAGCTGACTTACTCCTTAAAGACCTGTCTAGGGTTGGAGAGGAGAGATCAGCTGGTCAGACTGTCCAAACTGCACCTGAGTAAATCCAGACCCCTCCTTCCCTCCTGCTATCTAACTTCAGCACTTCTCTGACTGCCATAATGCACTATCATAGTATCTGAGTAACCATGGGTTGTTTCAGTGCTTTTATCACGTCTTTTCCCTGCTACAGGTGTCCTTGCTTTCCCCTGCAGCTATAAATGAGAAACAAAGCCTTGGGAAAGATTATCAGATGATTTCCAACTGACCTTTTGGACTGCTGACCCTAACTGAAGTGACCAGGGACTTGCCACTGGACTATTAAGTAATCATCTGCCCTGTGTTTGGGCTAGAACCAAGGGCTTGGAAGCAGTCCAGCATGTGCCTTGGAGGGTTTTGCCTGACCCCATTCATTTTGGTGGTACTACAGTGAATTAGACGAGTGTGAGGTCAGATCCAGCAAGTGCAAGATTGAAAGGAAGCAAGAGGAAAGAGAGAGCAGAAGTGTGCAGAAGAGTGAGCAAGGGCATGTTGGTGCTGTCCTTCTGCAGGGAGCTGCTGGCTATTCAGAGGAGCCTGAGGCTGAACAGCCTGGCTCAGACTCTCAAGGCATGCATGCCACTCATTTGCCTCCCCAAACGGCTGATCCCAGCTGCTCCACGGGAAGACAAGAGTCTATCTGGAGAGAAAACCCTCACTAACCACCTGATGGTACAATGCTAACGACAAATGATTCATTGTTATTGCAATTCCCCCTGCTGCACTGAATCCACGGGCTTTCATTAGCGCTCATCCAGGCTGGCTCTGCCACAGGTGTGCAGTACTTACCTGGGTCACAGCTTTCTTGTTGGTCTTTGCTAGTGTCCTGGAGTCACACCACTTGGGTTTTTGCCCCTGCTCTGTGGAAATGTGAGTGCTGATCCTGTCAGCGTGTCAGATTCTGACCTGCATCTCACCACATGAATTGCTTCAATAAAATCCTGCTAAAGCAGAACTGTGATGATTCATGGTTGTGCATTTCTTCCACAAGTGTTGAATGTAGGCTAAGATTACAACAGATCTGGCATCAATACCTAATTAGATTCAGGGTCTTTTCTATTTAAAATTAGGGTTTTTTAAAAAAAGTCTTGTTGAGGATTTATGGAGGAAAATCATACTTTGAACAACTACAAAAAATATATGGTGCAGAAAGGGGGATTTTGCCAAAAAGAAGTTCAAGAGACACCTTTCTCTTTCTCTCGCCTCAGCTGCCAAACAACGTTGTTCCCCTCAGCTCCCCCTCTCCCCATTTTTGGATGAAGAATGTCTGTTTTGAGTAGCCAAAACTAAACAGAGGTTGAATTTCCCAGGTGGGAGCCAAGTTTCCTCAGTGAGGAGATGATGTGATCACCCAATGGCCCCTTCCAGCAGCACCCTGCTTGTTTTACCATTTCTGGAATTGGGTGATTAAAGGGCAAAGCCTTCCTTTCTGTGGTGCTGCACCACTTGGAAGGTGTTTTAGTCATCTGCCTAACCATAACCTACATTGTGATAACTAATGAGTCAACACTTCTTTCTGCACATGACAGTGGCTGGAAACAGGTAAGGTACCGAGACAGGCAGGAGGGTGGTGCACCCACACAGACTCCTGGGGCTGACTCTGCACTCCCACCACCTTGAGGAGTCTCCACTGGGGGTTGCACGTGTGGGATGGACACAGCTCACCCACCAGCTGTGACAAAACACCCAACCCCTCAGCCCAGCAGGGAAAGAAAGAGGCATGAAAGCGAGAGGAAGTGGAAAAGATCAAGGCGAGAGTGTAAGACAACAAGCTCACCACCGGAAAACAATAAAAATAAAATTGCTCAGAAATAGCATAACTGACATGCAAAGGAGATCAAAACAGGCCCTCAAAATATCTCTTGGGGAGTGCAGGGGGTGTCTATGGTGGACACAGAGGATGGGCAGCCAGAGGATGTGCTGCGGGTGGCGGGCAAGCGTTGGCTGTTTCGTGGCCACGTCCACATCCTGCCTGGCTCCCCAGATTCTGACCTACAGGTCTCTGGAGGCTTTGGTCTCCTGGGAGATGAGCAGTGCTTTGTGCCTTCCCCAGGGCACCAGAGCATGCGAGATGCAGCTGATATCTCTGAACCAAGAGTGGTGTAGGGGCTCTGTTGGGAAGCAGGTGCTGTTCCCATTTGGATCACCCCACTTGTCCAACCATTCCTCTGCTGCAAAGAAAAGAACTTGGCTCCTGCTCTATTTGCCCCATCACAGATTCAGAGCACATGCTGTTTACATCAGCAAAGGCACTGGGAAGAAAGGAAAGGAGAACCCAGTTCCTCAGGGTTTGTGTTTCTGGAAAGGACAACTGCTCTCAACTTGCCTTCATGAGAGTGCTAAAGTCTTAAGCTGCTGAGGCATTGAGCATGCTTTGACCTTTAAACAAAGATAAGACTCCAAAGTCAGCATTGTTTTCTGTAGGTTGCTCCTCTGCTTAGAGCTGAGCACACTCTAAAGCCTTGCTGTGCTGTGTCCTGACATGCTGTGAGTACAGCACCAGGGAGCAGGATCATGTCCTGTGGGCCCATCTCAGCTCTGTTTTTGCCCAGCAGTGTGACCAGTAGCATTCAACCAGCTCTGCTGCCTGTCTCTGAGGAGGTTCACTCTCCTGAAGCTCCAAGCACAGACCAGACATCACAGCTGGGGCACTGTCCCACCCCTCGTCCAGAATGACAGGTCTTTCACTCCTTGCACAATAAAAAAAAACCAACAGAGAAATCACTCCAAGCACGGGTAGATCTTCAGAGGAGTCCTTTGGGCTAATCCGCCCAAACTTGCAGGACCTAGTTGCAGGCTTGCTGCTATTCTGGCAACTTTCCAGCTCCCTGTGAATCAGGGAACACTGGGACTGCCACTCAAGGACAGCAAACTGTTTAAAACATAATACCGTATTCCCATCTGGTGCACTGAAATGCATGGATGCCCATGGATGTGCTATTCTTCATTCCCTCTATAACAGAGCATGTGATACAGAGTTTTCTCCAAGGAGAAGAAGGGTGAATGAACACAGTCAGGGAATGTCATTGTGTTTCTTGAAAGCATAAAAGGTAGGGCTAAGTACTAAGTACTAGGGATTAATTATTATAGCTGTTTAATGATGCTAGGGATTTTTAATATTATTATTTCTGTGTGTTAGCCAGGGCCATGGCAACAGGAACACTGGAGGGCCACCTGTCTGGGCTGTGCCAAATGAAGTTTTATATATGGGTTACAGAAGTCACTGGGACAAAATGTTGACAAACATGGGACTTGGCTGGGCTGGGTTCCACTTTGGCTGGCAGCAGGAACTTCCATCCTGTGGGTCTGAACATTCTTGACCAGAGCTGAGGGTAGTTCTAATCCTAATGCAAAGCTGCCTGGTGGCCTTGAAACAGCTATCCAAAAATGGCCAGTCGACCTCCTTGGTCCTGCAAAAACACTGGCAGCTCTTGCTCCTTAAATACCAACTCATGTTACAGTGAAGTAGAAGTAACATGATCCTAAGTGTGAAAGGACAATTTTATTTTGATTCCTGGTCTCAAAAAGCAAGAGAGAATTATGTCCATGTGTTGAAGGAAGTTTAATAAAGGTTTAATTAAGCGCCTCAATCTAGATTTAGATGTTCTCACTTCTAGCGCTGGAGCTTGGAGCTGTTAGTCATTAATACTCATCTCAGGTAACTTCCACCACCCTCAGCCCCTCACCTGACGCATGCATACACTTGACAAAGATTGCTGATATCCTCTCTGAAAACTAATGAAATCACAGTGTGATATTTTGATTTCAAGGGCATCAAAGTGATGCAAAATAGTGATGGAATCGGGAGGCTCTGATACCACTGACACAACACAGCTCTTCTTGTCTCTAGATCTGAAAGCACCTTGAGAAGGAGATCGGAATCAAACCTCCCCCCTTTCTCACTCAAGAGAAACTGAGGCACAGCACTTTGCAGAGATGCAACCTGCACGTCTGGGATGGAGTCCAGCTGCCCCAGCCCCAGGCCAACCTAACACTTTCTGACCAGAGTTCTCCCTGGAACAGAGATGGGATCTGCCATGGGCAGGAGATCTGTGTGTGTGTGTGTGCTTGTATGTTTGTCTCTGGGTCCACAGGTTTTACAGAGAGAAGGATCCCAGACACAATAACAAACAAAGAGGAAATCAATTCAATGGTCAGCTGGGAAAGCAGGTCCTGCCTTGGCTGCTTGGAGTTTAAAGGGCACCAGTGGACACAGGAAAACACTTTCTAAAGGCTGGAACAGCAAGCAGATTTCTTCCTGAGATTATTTCACAATATTTGTAGTTCTTGTTTGCTGCACAGGAGATTGGGTAGGCAGAAAGGCCTGATCCCCATTTTGTACTTTTCAACAGAGGAAAGTGCTCCTGACCTGCAGAAGACTACAGGACTGCTGCAGAAATTCACAAATTGCTGATCTTCAGCCAAACAGAAATGGGAAAAGAAATGATTCTCTATGTTTCAATAGAGTATTGTGGAAAATTGAAGGATTGTTAGCAAATCTGCTGCATATGGGGCTGGCAGTATACAGCCAGAGAACAGAAGGCACAGGTCTCTTCAGGTTATTAAAAAACCCAGCAAACATGTCCCTTGCTTACCAGCCTGAGTATGTCCAATTTTTGTTATGGGAAGAATGCCATGCCCTGATGAGGATTATTACAGGCATCACTTACACATGTGGAGATCCCGCTGCCTCTGGGAAAGGTTTGCCCACTCCCCAGAGATACCCTGGATTGCTGTGAACCTGGAGCTCAGCTAATCAACAGCCCTTTTTTACCCCTTCTTCCCTTTTCCCTTCAAGGCTGGCTATGCAGAGCTGCTGGAGTAGACCCAGTGCTCCCCTAAGGTGATTACCCCAGCTATCACTGGACTTCAGGATGCCTGGACACTCCAGGAAGAAGCAGAGCTCAAGGGAGATGCACAGCTTGCAGTGCCATGCTGCAGTCACAGCTGCTGGGTGTCCATGGGCTCGAAGCCTCTTGGGTATCACAACATCCCTCTCAAGGTGACTGTGCTGCTGAGAAGGGTGATGCCAAGAGCTGTGGAGCTTTGCCCCTGGAAAGGAATGGGCTTAAGGCTTCAGGTTGGTTTCAGCCTCTCCCCCTCCCTCAGCAGCACTAAGGCTGAATCAAGGTGAACAGACTCAGCCTCTCAGCCAGCTTGGAAACTGGGGCACAAAGAGAAGTGACTCACTCCATAGCTATCTACCAGTCAGAAACTCATCTATAGGACAGGAGCCTTGCAAGAAAACACAATTTTCCATAAGCAAGGTCAGCAGTTTTCTTCAGGCTCTCAAGCCCGGGGCAACCCCTGTAGCTGGCAAAGTCCTCCTGAGCCCACAACCCCACCCTGAGCCTCTCCCAGCCCAACAGCTGTGCAATTCCCTGAGAGAGGGAAGAGGAGGATTCCATGGTTTGGAGGCTGCTTGCAGCCTGTGGAGCTGGCAGAGCCATGCCCACCTTTGGCCTTGGGCACCCGAAACATGCCTTGCTCTCAGCAGTGCCACCCCAAGAGAATGAGCCATGACTTCACAGGAATGGCCTTCCCACAGAGCAGAGACCTGATTTCCTCACATCCCTGTGGTCCTTGCACCTTCTTAGAGGTTTCAAGGTCATCTGACATCTGCCACTGAGACCAGAGGTGTTTCGGTATCCTGAGTCTTATCTGTAAGGCTTTGTCTCTTCTTGGTTTTGGTGGCAGCCCAAGTCTCCATGGGTGCCAAAACTAACACCATCAAGAATGCTCCACTGCTGCTGATTGCTTTGGGAGCCCAGGCCTCAGGCTTTTTCCCTGACAATTCTACCACTAGATCAATATCTGTGTTTGAACAAGAGCAGAGCACTCAGAGATACCTCCAAATGCAAATGGGATCCTTGCCAGTAATGGAGAATCCATCACAGTTCTCCAAAGCTGTGCCAGTGTTTAATTAAGCCTCCTGATAGAAACACATTTTATACCTAATCTGCATTTGTCTGGCTTCAGATTGCAGCTGCTGGATCTTGTTTTACCTCCCCTAATTGGGCAGGCTTGGTGTCATTCCACTCCCATTCCACATCACCTCCCAGTAGGACTTCCCTGGACCAGAGTTACCCCAGGCTTTACTTTTCCCTGCCCAGAAATGTTGCCTGGGTGGAGGGTGAGGGTTTCAGCCTCTCATTTGACATTTCAGATGCCAGGCAGCCCATTCAGAGCTGTGTGGGCATGGCTGAGGGAGCTCACACATGTTTCCCCAGGGTCAGACTGGCCATGCATTTCCTCTGGATATTCTGCATGTCCAATTTGTTCCCCACACCTCAGACATGTTAGAGTTCCCCTCCAGCTCTTGCAGGGATCAGAACAAAGCTAAGAGTGCCCTTCACTTGGTTTACTTCTTCAGGAGCTTGTTTTTCTCTTTTCCTTCTCTGCACCCTCCTGGACCACCTTTTCCTTTGGGGGGTGGAATTGGTGCCCATCTCAGAACCACCTGGCAGAGGGACTACAGGTGCTTTGTTCATCCTCATGGTCTGGTCCAGCTCCTGCTTTCCTGCATCCCTTCCTAACATCCTGCTCCTCCCACGGGCAGCCCCAGCCTCCCTCTCTCCCTCCCTCTGCCTGTTTTCTCCCATGGAAACACAGCCCTTCACCTTCCTGGCAAAGCTGTGTCCTCGGGGGACACAGGCTGTTCATCAGCCTGATGGATTGATTCAGTTTGACTTCCTCACACTCATTTATTCAAGTTTCCTAGAAAGCCTTTTTCACTGGGGGCTTCCTGAGAGAAGCAGGTGGTGTGTCCATGCACGTGTACACGTGGGTCTGTGGGATGGGGGAGCTGCATCCCAGCCCCTGGTGTTCCCCCCAGCTCTGCAGAGAGCCGTGCCAGCCCTGTGCATCCGCGGTGAGGGCTGCAGGGATCTCGGCATTCACAGAATGAGCATCTGGGAATGTGCATCTGATCCTCAGGCCACGTGAACGGGAGGCTAAAAATAATAACCAACTGCCTCTCCATTCCTCAGCAGCATCTGGGAGGGTTTGTGCAGGGAGGAGCAGCCATCAGCCTCTAACACTATCCAGCAGCAGCATCCCTCTGCTTTGCAACCTGGGTTTGTGCATGTAAAAGGGGTCAAAGACTGCAAGCTACTTTTTAAAAAAAAGTTTCTCTAGGGGAGGGCTATGTTGTGAATTTTCTCCTACTTTACCCATCTGCTACTGTCCTGGCCTATTGAAAGATGCCTCAGTTTTGCACTTGAAACCTGGTTTGCCCTTTGCAGAGGAGCTGGCAAAGGTGCCCACTGTATCAGTGAAGAGGTGACAGTGTTTCAGAAGGAAGGTTGTGAACACCACCCCTGTGGCAATGGGTGGAGACCACCTTTTTAGAGCAGTCAGTGCCTTCCTCAGCAGGGATGAGCAGGGTCCAGCTGTAGCAGATCTGCAAGATTGCTGGTGGGAACAGCCATTGCCTTGGCAATGTATTTTTGTACTTTTGGTCATCACCACTACCTATGCCACGCTTTGCAGTGGCACTGACCAATTGTGGGCAACAGAGTCAAAGAAGAGTCACCTGTGGTGACAACTTTGTTTAACTTGCTTATTCTGTAGGATTTCTTGTCCTCATTCCTAATACAAAAATAGCTTTACCCAGAGATTTCTTTCAGTGAGCAAATACCATTTTCAACCAAGGAACAGCAGCAACATATGGATCAGGTGCTGCCCATCTCAGGGAGAAAATCTCAGCTGTGTCCAACACAGCTCACACCTGAATTCCCTGTGGTCCTACAAAAGGGCTGGGTAGCTCTGGAAAAGCAGAGTATGATTAAACCTCCCTGTGACTTGTTTCTTCCACTGTAAAATCAAATTAATATCACTCCTGTATTTCTTGGCAGAAGGCAGGCGAATCCTGCACAGGGATGCAGACAGCAGTACAGCCCGGCTGTGGTCCTTGGTGGATGCTGACTCAGCCCCATGAAGGGGGTTTGTTTTCCTTTTTCTCCATCCCTCAGCCATCTTTGCAGCCTCAGGAGGCACTGGGATGAGCAAGGACTGAGTGGTTTCTCTCACGACTACAGATGAGAGAAATGAGCAAGTCCTAGCAGCTGTTGAACAAGGAGACAAATGTTCCCTCCTGTACCAGGAGGAAGACGAGCAGGGAAGGTAACAGGTAGCAGAGCATTTTCACAACAGGTTTATCACAGATCCCCTGGCTTCACAAATGTAGTGCTGTAGCATTTCAGGCTTGCAGATGGGATAACACCTCCAGGGCTGGGCAATTTATGGTTTGTGGGCTGCCTGTGGCTCATAGGCTGCTCAGAGCTGGTTCTTGTGCCAGCAGGCAGCGGTGGCTGTAAGTGGGCTGCCCCATAATCCACACCTCTGGCTGGAGGCAATGGGAATAAGCCCATCAAAAATGGTTTTCTGGGTCATACAGCCACTGAATGCTTGTCCCTTCTGCTTCCATAGAGAGCCAAATGGGCCCTGGGAACATTAGCTCCTCCCAGCATCATAGAGATGGATTGGCATCTTTGGGATGACTCCTTTGCCATGCAAAAGAGCATGAAGATGCCTCAGCTGTGGCCTGGTTTGTACCAAAAGAAAGATCAAAGATCTCCATGGAGCAGTGGGGTGTGTGGTGGTGGGAGAGAAGGGGTGCACTGCAAGAGGGGCTCAGGAGCACCAATCTACTGCATTTGGCTTTCCCAGTGGGTTGGGAAATGCCTGACTGGATTGAAGCTGTAACCACCACTAGGATGTGTCAAGACCATCCTTGAAATCCTTGTGTGAAATTGGGTCTCCTGGGAAGCCAGCCAGGAGCACAGAATATATAATGCCATGGCAGGTAGTGAGCAGCTTGACTCACACCTGGGCTGGGTTCCCAGGCTGCGATAGACTCCCACCTTGGGTGGGTCAGGGTGCAAATGCCAGATTCTGTGTCCCAAATTTTGAGGCAGTCTGGATGCATCACCAGTGGAAGGCTGTGTGGGGCAGAAGACAGCCAGCAGCCTGATGGAGGAGACCTGGCTTAGCAGGGAGATAAAGGCCCTGGGAGTGGGAAAGGAAGAAGAGGAACTAGGAATGAGAACTGGGCTGGGATGGGGTGTGGGAAGCAGAGCTCAAGGGAAACATCTGAGAGTCTTTCTGTGGGAGGACGAGATTTGGATTCCCCATTGAGCCCCAATCCAGACATTTCACAGCAGGCCATGAAGGTTCTGCAGCATCTCTACCCCTGAGCTTTGCTCTCAGCAGCATCCAGGGGAGCTGGGGAATGACAGCAACAGCTCTGCAAGCTTTGGCTCCTCCCAGCTAGTAGGAAACCCTGTGGAGGAGAAGCCCCATCTTCTTTGCCATTTGCTTTGTACAACCCCAGATCTAACTCCTGGATACTGACCCCTTACATTGCACAAGAAGGGGACAGACTGGAGAAGCACAAGGAGTACCCAGGGCAGTATTAGAGCACCAGAGATGGGAGCAGGAGGGCTATTAAACATAGCTCTGAGTAGTGTGGTAGACCTTGATGTGCTTAATTGTTGAGAGAAAAGAGAGGTGAGGTCAGGATGTGCAAGTGGCTGCGGCATTTCTGCTGCATGTGGTCAAAAATGGAGTATTTCTCCACCACTTTTCTCCTTATCATTCCAGCCACGAAAAACATTCACTTTTTATTTTTAATAAATCTCTCTGCATTGGGAAATCTGCTGCTGACTCTTGGGTTGGAAACCCTACGCCCTTCCATGTTTCCCGGGAGGGAGGTGAGCTCCCTGCACATGCTATCTCCTCTCCCATCAGCTGTGAATCATGGACCATCAATGGCAGTGCAAGCAGAGTGAGAGCAAGAGGTAATTAAAATCCTCAGGGAGTGCTGCAGCCAACTCTCTGTGTTAAGCCTGTTGAGATTTTCATTTCTTCATTAAAAAATCCCCGATTTCCTACTGAAGAAAAAGGAGGAAAATTTCCAACTACATAGTCCCCAACCTGTGGCCAAGCCACAGATTTGCTGTTGCTTCCTGGCTCCAAACTCAAGAACATGTGTAGCCAGGGACTGGTGCTCAGAGCTGAGCCTCTGGGAGTGCTTCACCAGACCAGCCCAAACCATGGCCCCCGCAAGCATCACCATTCTGCTGGGTGTTCCTGAATCCAGATCATCCAGTCCCTCCCACAGTGCACCCCAGGAACAGCTCCACATAGATTTACACCTCTGCACAACATGAATCATGTCCAGCAAATCTTGAGCTGACCCTTGCAAGGAGCTCCTGAGGCATTGCATGAAAATTATTTATGGCTGGCTTTTATTGCCTGTAAAAGGATGTAGAAATCGGGCAGTGTCCTTGTGGTTTTCTTCAGTCAAATTATGATCAAGGTTGCTATTCTGCTGCCCAAATATTAAAGCATGAGACAGAAATCTTTACAAGGGCTACCACATTCCTTAGGTTATCTCTATTGGGCCTGCCTGGGCCTATAAATACTAGAGGGACTACCAAAGTAAATAACACATTTGCCTGCACATATGTTGCTCCAGGGGAACTCCTATTTCCTGTACCACAGAGGTCAGTAGGTCAGGGACTTACCTGCAAATCAATAGAAAATTACCTTTCAACTGACACCTGCATTAACCTTTGATTCTTGTTGGTCTAGATGAGGTTAAGGCCACCAGTCCCTATATGGAGAGTCTCCCACTGTGCCTGTGATTTATTTGCATTATGATTTATTTTCATTATCTGTTTCTCTCCTTGATCTTTGGAATTGCTGTCACAGTTCCCACACAGCATGCAGAGCCCTTTCTCTGCACACTGGTTGGGAATGGCAGGACATACACAAGGCTGAGCTTTTTGCTGACAGGTGTCAGAAACAATAAGGAAAATGTATATGTTTGGAAATGAAGAGAAAACTAAAACAAACAAGAGGAAGTCATTATGAAGACCCACTTGTCAACATAAACCTTTTCTATCCAAATGTGTCCTGAGCTCAGTCATTAATGACAGCTATAGGTCATTGAAAGTGAATGAGTCGTAAAAATCAAATTCACTTGTCATTACAGCTGAGCTAGAAAGAAAATTGCTGGACCCTACAGCCTCCAAACTGTAGTGTGGAATCACTGGTGTGAATCACTGGTTATTTTCATCAGGGACTGGTTCACACCTTGTATCTCTTCTAGCTTGTGTGAAGAAATCAGACTGGTCATTTCATGTTTCAAATCTGCTTGTTTCTTTTGCTGTCTGTCCCTGGCATTGCTGCAAGGCTGTGCTGGTCTGTCAGGAGCAAAGAGTTTAGCAGAACATCCTGTGCTTGCTTCACTCTCATTCTCCCATGGCAGTGCCAAAGGGCTACAGCTCAGTATCACCTTTCTCCTCCATTCCCCCTGGCCAGAACTGCATTTAGCAAAGGCGTGGTGGTCCTGCCCCAGACCTGTCAAAGGGGCCCTCAGACCCTGAGCTAGATGCATTCCCTATAAGCCAATTAATGTGAGAATTTGGTTGTGACCCCTTTGCCTCTCCCCTTCCACAGAGGTTCTAAGATATCCCTTTTCTGGGTATTATTAGGCTTCAATTGTCACACAGGGTCTCCTGGACACAAATCTCTTTCCATCACTTCAGATGCTGTTTCTCACTGTGTGAGGTGACTATGTCTTTTGTTTGTTCCTAATTCCTTCTTTGCGCCCCAGAGAAATGCTGCTTGGTTGCTTTGGTGCTGGTGGAAATCCTTGTGCAGGGCTCTCTGCAGACGAGGGATGTGGTGATCATCAGAAAATAGCTGACGTGTCTCCAACAGCTCCTGCAAGGGCTGAATTCCCAGTCAGCCCAAGCAATCCCATCAGAGTGTGTGAAATGCCCAGCAGGCCTGAGATAACACTGGGAAACACTCAGTTGGGAGGAGGGCACTGTGTCCTAAAGGCCACTGTGGTGGTTTGACAAAAATCCACTGGCACAGGCCACCACTCTGTCCCTGCCACCCTTCTTCGGTCCATGGGAACACCCGGGTGCAGGGGGGACACGCAGCTCTCTGAAGCTCAACTTCCTGTTGCTCTGGGCATGTGCATTTTTGGCCACTGGCTTCTGATTGTCACTTGGGACCTCTGGGTGCTTCTAGAAAGCAATTAACAGCCAGAATTAAAATGGGCAGACCATATGACTTGGCACTCTGCAGTTGGCAAACACTCCCTACCCCTCTGGCTTACTTCAAGCCCTGAACCTTGCTGATTGTATCCTGTTAACAGGCTTTAGTTCTGGATGCCGTTGAGAGCCTGCCAAGCACAATCTGTAGGATGTTTTAATTGGAGCAGAGAACAGTAATAAAAAGACCTTTGCCCGAGCCCTGCAGATGAGGCTAACACAAGGGGAGGACGGTGCCGCTGTTCGGTCACTTCCCTTGAGATGTCCTTGTTAGAGGGAATGGACCCGAGGTCCCAATTTGCTTCCCAGCCATCTCTTCTGCCTGGCCTCTTTGTGCACAGCAGAAATGTGCTCTGACCACCCAAAGCCACCCAGGCACAGCAGAACTGAACAATTTGCTGTGGTTTCCTGAAGCCAGTGGGGCAGTGACCCCACAAGGTCTTACCTGGGAGGATAGAACACCTGCCTGAGGGTGCAGAACAGGGGTGGGAGGTTAAGACATTCCCTTCCTTCAACTGCCATGGGAACAGATATCAAGCAGCTGAAGAGCTTGCAATGCAATGTCCTCCTCAGCCTGTTTATAATCAAGTGATTTCACTTTTCAAGGATCTCCCTGGGAATCTGAGGCGACCAAATCATCACCTCTTTATGCCACTTTTGAGACACCCACCCTCAGCCACTGAAGCTAAATCACAGAACAGGGCTGAACCAAGTCTGTGCTTTGTCCCAGAGGTTTTTTTTCCCGACAAGACTGCTGATCTGCAGCTCTGCTGGTAAAAGTTTGGGCACTGGGACTGCTCTTCCACCTGGGAGCCTCGGCAGGCAGCAACTGTTTCCTGCTTTCCACCCTCCTTTCCTTTCAGTGTCTGCTTTGAGCTGCTTGGTGTTCTTGCTGTGCAACGTCACACAGCACCTGCATTCTGCATCACAAAGGGTTGCATTTGCACGGGGGTCAGGCAGTGCCCCTCCAATCTGCTGACCACATGCTGTTCAGTCAGCAGGAGAACACCAGGGGGACAGGCTTCAGTACGGCAGCAATCAAATCAGTGCTGCCAGATTTCAAAGGAACAATTGCCAAGGACCAGCTTGTCCACACAGTCCCTCGAGATATGTGGTCACTGTGGGCTTCAGCAGGCCCTGCAGGTCCCGTTTGGGCTGGAAAAAAGGTCAGGAAGAGATCATCCTAGATTATATGACAGCAGGTCAGGAATCTAGTCTTGGTCCCACCCTGACTGGGCATCCTTACTGAGGGCAGCACGGGTGGCACAAGGGCTGCACGGGGGCAGCACGGGTGGCACAAGGGCTGCACGGGGGCTGCACGGGTGGGGAGAGTGGTGGGTGTCAGTGTGGGAGCCCAGGCCACAGCATCCCATGCACGCTGACTGAAAGCACGATGTCTCCCCCTCCGGCACGGCGGGACCTGCCGAGGGGAGCGCGGCTGAGGGCTTTGACTGGGACCTCAGTTTCACTTCCTGCCCTGTGTGGGGAGAGATCATTAAAAATATCTGACGAATGCAGACTTCTCTGCTCTCGGTATTACTAAGCCCTCCTCGCTCCCCAGCCCCCTGCAGTGACAGTGGTGTGGGCAGAGCTATTTCACTTTCCCCTGGTTTGCAAGCTCACAGGTGGGCAGACAGGTGTACAGCACTGCATGCCTCCTGGCCTCTCCCCGCCTTGCTGGAGCATAATCCTTTCTCCAGCACACCTGGGGGCTTTTCCCCAGCATCTCAATGGGTCACAGCTTCTTTATCCTCAGAGAGGTCTGAGGATACTAAGTCAGGGTAATGTGGATGATGCTGAGGGCCATCAGGTCCCAGGGATGCTCAGAGCAAGGCAAGGTTTGGGACCCTGCTGGCCAGACACAGCTACCTCCTATGTGGTGTTACAGAGGGGGAAATCTTGACAATCTCACTCTTAGCCATCAACAGATTGATCACAAACTGATTTCCTCTTGGATTTGTATGGTTGCCATGGAAGATACAAGCATTTTAACATCTGCCCCTACAACTGCAATATTTGTTTTAATGACCACGTTGACTAATGCACAGAGTAGTTTACAAATCTGTAACATGCCTTTTCTTGACAGAGTAACTTGCACCCAGTGCACGTACAGACATTGCAGCTTGGAGGAACAGTGGTTTGTAATTTGATGTATCCTCTTGCACAGGTACCAGGTCCTGTGGTGCAATTAGATGCTGTCTTTTGCAAAGGCAATAGTAATGAATGGTTCTGCAGAAGCCTGGGAGTTGGGAGTGGGACAGGACATGTGACGGGAGCTAAAGCCAGGGTTGAATGGCTATCAGAAGCTCATATCTGAAACAATCCAGAGAAGGCACAGCAGGTTACCTGGAAAGACTGTTTTTTCTTGTTTTTCCACTTTTGCCTTTCTAAACCTTTTTAATTGATTTCACTGCAGATAAAGACATGAATACTACACCTACATGGTCTGTCATGAAGGCCAATGTTTCATTTCATGTTTCCAAACTCCAGACTCACTGACTCTTGAGCTAGAGCCACTTATCTTGTGCATTTTCTGCCCGTCTCCAGTGCCATTCTTCCAGCTGTACTGATGACTGATATGGGATCCCATAAGAGGTTGGATTAGATTTCAAAATGAGTGAGATTTACCTGGGGCAAAATATTCACACACCAGCTAAGATCTAAATCCCTTGAGGTTTATTGCTACAGAATATTCGTGTTTTCACCCTGTTCGTGAAACCAGGTGAAAAACTGCAGGTGGGAATGTGCTGATAATCATATTGGGCTGCAGGTAAGTGGAAGCTGCCATACCTCTCCATGAATAACTTGACTGGCATTGTTTGGCTCTGCTCCTGAAAGCTCAGGTAAGATGGCATTCCACCAGAAATGCTGAGCTCTGCTTGCAGATACACAGGCACCATCTGAACCCTGAGTGAGGAGTCATCTGCAGAGACAAATCCAGGAGTAGATGTGAAGGGTTGATGGAGCTGCCCACCCATGTCACCATCCAGAGGGAGATCAGTGGTGCTGACTGGGGCTAATCAGAACTATTGCCTCCCTGGCACAGGCTGCGCCTGTGGGAAAAGCCCTGGCCACTCTCCCACTGCTGTCACTTTACATGGAGCCAGCAAGATGGGAGAAGGCTGGCACCCCGTGGGAAGTCACTGTGGAGGAGGCACCCAGAGCATTATTTCATGGTAGAAGAAGAAGCTGATTAATAAGCCCAGAGGTGCTGGGCTGAGCCCACTCTGGAGAGAGAGAGGGTTTTTCAGTAAATCCATCCTCATTTTTTCTCACAGGAGTGACATGATGGATAGCAGCAGTGGTGGAATCACTAATAGGGCACATTATTTCCTGCACAGGTGGATCCCTGAATTTAAAAACCTGGGGACAACTTGCTTGGGGGATGCTGCAGAGGAGGAGCTGATGCAGACAAAGCCCGTCAGAGTGAATGTACAGCAATACTCTCCTGGAAATTAAACCCTGATGAGGATGTGCCTTTGGAGACTGGAGGACACCTTGTGCATTCAGCAGTGACCCCAACCCCTCCTGCACAGGATGCTCCTTCAAAGCAGAAGAGATTGGTCAGAGTTTGGGGGCCATTTTTGTATAAAGTAGCCAGGAATTGGTGAGAAGTGTCTATTTTCAAAGTTTAATTTAAAGGAGTTGAGCATTTTGCATATGATTTCATAAAACACGGGAGAGATCTTCCTTAAAAACACAGAGTTTTAGGAGATGTTAAGCTACATGTGCTGTTTCCATCACTCCAGGGTGCTGCAGGTGTGTGGAGTGCTTAGGATGCTTCAGGGAGGAAGGAGGAAAAGAAAAGCTTTTGGGATGAAGTGTTTTTTGTTCAGCTAATCAAAGCTCCTCACTCAGAGCCAGGACAAAGCAGTCAAGACCTCTCCTTTTTTCCCATTATCAAATGAGAGAGGTTTCTGTTGGTTGCCATCACACAGAAAGTTGTAGGTTGCTGTAACCCTGAAACCCTGGGCAGACCCATGCCTCAGAGCAATGCCCTGTGCTGAACAGTGCAGCTGCTTTGGGTGCTGGTGAAGGACATCTGTCAGTCAACACTGACTCTTCACAGGTCACCCTTAGCAAGAACTGCCTCAGCCAGGTGTGGTTCTGGCCTGCAGACCCCAGCCCCAGGGCCAGGACTCACCTCCCAGTCTACCCCAGCTTCCTGTGCTGACCAAGGGTACTGGCCATTGGCTTTGGACAGGAGAAGCTGAGTGTGGCTGAGCCCTGGGTAGCAGTCCAGGGGTGACAGGACTGCGCAGGATACACTGAGTTGGTGCACCATTACCTCCTCCAGCCTTTCCAGGGCAGCAGGGGTGGGAAAAAATGGGTAAAGAGAATGTGGGGGGTGGGGGGTGTGTGTACACGTGGGTGTAGGACAAAGTGTGTAAAGAGAGGTGAAGAACACATCATGTGAATTAGGATGGGGGCTTGGAAAGGAAAAACTCCTCCATCACAAAACAGAATTCCTTTACCTGTTTTTCTCATAAAGGAGCGTGATATGCTTTTGCTAAAGCAGCCTCCTTTCACAGCAGCTGCATTATGAAATTACTTCTTTTTAACAAATCCATCTGCCTGCTTTTTAATAAGCAGGGCTTTCCACCATTGTATATGTGCAAGGTCTGACCTTTTCATAGGAAAAAACATTCATAACCAAAAACTATAAATAGAAGCCTTCAGACTGGAGCAGATCAAGATGTCGGTTTTGTGACTTTTTTAAAAAAAACAAAACCAACATAATGTGGGAGGGAAAGAAATAAGCTCTTTTAAAAAGTCATAAACTTCTGTTATTGCCTTAAGCTTACTTAATACTTACTGAAACATTTAATGAAAGACTTAACTGTAAGGCTTACATGACTTCTGTATCAAAGGAGGTATTTTTATAAAGGAAAGGAAAAAAAGATTAGAAGTATGTATGAAGAAAGGGTATTTCCTCCAACTACGTAATGAAAACTTTATGCAAGGTTTGTATTTCTAGGGTAAATTAGTTTTTGTATTTTGTTCATGTTCTGGTTCTGCAAGCTGTCATAATATACATGTAACTTTGCTCCTGAGTACAGACACTTAGCCTTCAAAGGGACTACTCATGTGAGAAAAGCTGATCATTCATTGTTTCCATTTCAAGCCATATTTGGTCCTGTGTTTTAAGTCCCAGATGCTGAAGGTAGGTAGATTACATAAGAATCTCAGCTTTCTTTAAAAAACGGGGGGAAGAAAAGTAAGTTCTAAATCTTGCGGTTGAAGAGAAAGCTTGAAAACATATCCTCCACGGAGCTTCAGAGCCAGAAGGCAAATAATAATGAAACAAATCTTCCATCCAAATCTGCTAATCACAGATATTTCTTGATTGGGAGCAATATTTGTTAAGTGTACCACAAAGGCATTCAAGAAAGGGGAGTAGAAAATGATCAGAGCAATTGTGGATTATTTGAGCCACGACAGCAAATCACAGTTGCTGCATGCAAAGACCCTTGGTGGATCTGCTCACAGATGCTCTGAAGAGCTCCACTTAGGAAACACTCAGGTATGTCAAAGTGAATCAAGAGGAGGCTTTGGTTAGCATGCATTTAGCTCATCTGCTGTATCCCATGCCTCAGATTCTAGGAGACGCATATCTCCTCTGATATTTAATACAGCACAGAAAATAAATCAACCTGCCTGGTGCTGTCAGCATGGAAATAAAAATAAGATGTTAGCTGTAGCCACTGAAGGGTGCAGTGGTAATACAATACTTCAAGTCTCTCTGTTCCTTTTTGATATACTTCAGCAGCCTAAGGAACAATTACACTGATCCATATTTCATCAGGCATTGTAGGCTGAGCATCTTTTATGACCATTGTGTAACTTCTCAAGTGTTGGCTGCAGCTTCCTTAGAGAGGTATCCCTTTGCTGGAACTGCTCAGTGCCAGGGTCCTTTCTCCTAAGAGGCAACACCTCAGCATCACTGCTCCACAGCAGAGCACAGCAACAGCCTTCCCTTGAACTGAGCACCTCCGGTACCGTGGCACTGCTCACGTGAGGAACCAAGTCATGGGGTTTGCCCAACACTCACAACAAAGAGCTTTGTCTCTTTTCTGCTGCAAGGCATTTTAGGATGAGTTTATGTCACCACTTCCCTGATAGCTATAAATAATTTTTTTCATATGTTGAAAATGGAAAGCAACTTAGAGATCATAGAGATGAGAGGGGGACAGTGATTCCTGCAGAGATCTCTGTGGGCACAGGCACATGTGCACCCTCACTGCACGTAGGGTTTGCCTTGTAGCTTCATTTCTCCCAAGTGATGATGACCTGTTAGCTAAAAGCCTCCCAGGCAGGAATGTTTGAAATGTTTTTCAGAAGCTGCAATTGCTGCAGACATATCAAGACCCAAAAGTCACGCAAATGACACGCAAACCCTTGAGGCAGCCAGGAAAGACGTCATGAATTCTGCCTCAGTGTTTGAAGAGCAGGGAACCCCAGCATGCACATGCAGAAAAGTGGGGCATGGACTTTGCCTAGCACCTGCTGTATGTCTGCTCTCTGTCACTTGGGCTAGATGCCAAGATGGAAGAGGGGCTGTCCTTGGGAGAGCTTGAACTCACAAGAGATGCCTGTTTTAAGAACAAAAACATTCCTTTCTGCAGAGCTGCCCTTGGAGTGGTCATTAAGGTGAAGTCTGGTCCTGAGGAAGCTGATGGTGAAATCCCCATGCACTTCAGTTTGGTCCAAATTTCACCCCTTGGGTTTCACTGCTGTCCAGCTGCTGCCTAAACCTGAGCCTGGCCTGCTGCCCTACGCTGAGTTTCCTTCTGCAGCCATGGAACGGGGCCTAGGTTGTATCTCACCAATAAAACAAACAGAATTATATGATGCAAGAGTGTTTGAGTCGTGATTTTCATCAGCATTTCCTTTTCACTGAGCTCAAAGTCTAGCTTGAATGCAGCCTACTATTTCAGTCCACAAGAAAAGGCTACACAGAAAATAGGTTTTGAATCAGATGCTTTACATAAACCATGGGTTTTACTAAAAGCTGATCCATTCCGCTCTTTTTCACTCCTACAATAGCGACTCAGCAGGGAGGCATTAGAAGTTTCAGTACTTTCATCATGTCTCAGAACATTTAAGGTGGAGAGAGCAGGTAATAATAATAAAAATAATAAATAATAATAATAACAACAACAATTAAATCATTAACCACAACTGATTTATTAGAGGAATTTTGCCACATGTGGACATAATAAGTCATCCAAAAATAGGTCATGATTTCCTGAAATGTATCTGAAGTGCAGGATTATTTGCCAAGTAAACTGTACCAAAAAAATTCCTTTCACTGTTAGTCGACGGCACTTTTATTTTGAGTTGTTTTGACTGAGTAGCAGCGTGGTTCACATGGTGAATACCTCTGTCTTGACTGGGAACCGAGGCAGGCACCCAACTTTAACAGTGTGCCAGATGTCTCCTGGCTGAAGCCAGCCATTAATGCATGTTCAGTCTAAGGATACACAGGGAGGTTGATTTTGGTGACCAGTCCATGTGCCAGTAACACAGAGGCCTTTTGGCAGCAAAAGGATCAGTGCTGTCCTAAGCCTGGAGATGCTGCAGTGGGGAACAAAAGTGACATTTTAACTGCCCTTCCTGAGATTCAGATGGATTAAGGGGGTTGTGCCAAAACAGCCAGGTAGGGGATGAAACTGTGAGGGCTATGGGATGATGAAACAGAGCCCTCCTTCTGTTAGAACAAAATAAACTGTGATCTCCCTTTACTTTGCACCCAGCCTTACTTAGTCCTGGCTGATACTCCTGGTTTTATTGTCTTTGCTGGAAGTTGCCTGAGCCCAGTGTTGAGTTGGTGGTGGGAATGACAAAACTCTTTGTGTGAAGACCCTCTCAGGCAGCTTAAGGTAGACTTCAGCCCACTGATGTCAGTTGGAGACCTTTCAAGGTGTGTGGCAAATAAGATGAAATTCCAGCAAACAGAAGGTAAGAGAAGTTTGTCAAGGCCATCATAAATGAGATTTTTGTCAAAAGATCAATCATCTGTCCCACTGCTTTCTTTTGAACTCATCCCACAGTATGGAGCAAGGAGATCCTTGTGGATTTGGACCTTAGGGTTTATTGTAATCCTGTGCAGCATGTGGGAAAGTGGGAAACTTCCCTGCTGTGCTTAGAATTGTAACTCTGTAGAGCTGTTTATATATGTGGGACTTATTCCTTTATGAGAAGTGGGATAAATTAGACTTGAACAAAGTCAGCACTACATCCACCCTAGGGAATTACTCTGCCTGCCTATCACCCTAATGCTCACTCCATCACCCTAACTGCATTAGTTAAAGAAAAACACACTCTTGACCAACATACAAGTATGAAAATGCAGACCTTTCTGCTTTCTAAGGTTCTGACAGAGCAGAGGTGATTTAAATGGGTTGTAAATTATTTTCTGTGGGCATTAAGACTCTTTACACAGCCTGAACAGTATAAAACAGCTTTGGCTTCACCCAGAATTAGCCTGAATAAATTCAGAAGGCCATATTTCTTTACACAGCACATAATCATTTCCAAAGCATCTGTCATAAAAGGGGATGATTGAAACAGATTTCCTAGTGGATAATTTCCTGCCTGTCCCTTGCACTTTCATCTGAGGAAGCTGAATGCAAAACTCATGGCCACCACTCCACTGATTGAAAACTCCATTGATCTCAGTGGACTTTGGTCCAGCTCTGAAAGATATGAGAACAGATACTGAGAATTTGGGTTTGTGGAGCTCAGGGCAGCCCTGTCCCTGTTTGACACAGCACAGTGAGACCAACACACAGAACTTCTTCCCACTGCCATCATGCTGTGATCCCCATTCCAGTTCAATCCTCTCAGCACAGCCAGTGTGACACGGGGTGATGGCAATGACAGTAACATGGACTTGTGATCTGGGAAATGGATCTCAAACTTACACAGCTGCAGATTACAGGAGTAATTCATTGTTCAGGTGCTGTAGCTCAGGATGGGAAATCTCCTGTACAGCTGAACTTTCCCCATGTTTCCCACTGTCACCCCTCCCCTGCTCCCCCTCAGCAGATCACAGCAGGGTTAATTATTGTGTCTCCAAGAAGGACATAAAGATGTGTCGTGAGTGTCTAGGGAAGCTCTTCACATTGTTTTCTTAATAAAAAACGCTGTCTCATATCACAACACATGAATCTTCTTTTCCATAGGAGCTGGGACAGCTGATGCAGTGGGTAGAAAACCCTGGTGCTAGCTGAGGTAGCTGTTGATGACTGGAGTTGAGAATGAGATTGTCAGTGAAATGAATTGATGGTTTCAGTTCCAGGTCTGGTGGACAAATTTAAAAAAAACCAAAAAAACAAAAAACAACAAAAAAACCCCACACAACAACAACAAAAAACCACCAACAACAAAAAAGCCAACCAAAAGTGGGCTGTGTAATTCAATGCTTGCTCTCAGGAAGCCACAGCACAGAAGGTGAGCATGGGCACTCATATCTCTTGTCCTTCAATACCAGCTCATGTTCCCCAGCTGCAGGAGGCAGGAGAGGGAGGCAAGGACCCTGCCTGCAATGCTGGCAGCACCCAGGGCCCCGAGGGGTTTGGTCCTGTGTGTCCCTTCTCTGAGAAAAAGAGCAACACCAGGGAAAAACAGTGAAGTGGAAAGCAAACCTCCATCTTGGTGAGATCTCATTCATCCCAAGACTGACTGAAATGAATCAGACATAAATATTATCATGCCAGAGCTCTCTGGCATTTTCATTCAAGCACAGCATACAAGGGAATTTCAGTTAACCTTCCCATGGCCTGAAGATGTAGGAGGAAAACCAGATTCATGAGAGCTGTCAAGTCAACATCCCTGTATCTCCAGCCAGTTATACTAGTGCAAGTTTCACTGATGCCATATGAGGAATTGCAAGCAGTTTTCAAAGGTTTTAAAAGTACCCACCACATCCTTGTGAGAGAAGTAAAAAACTCACCTCTTTCAACCAAGAGAGAGAAGGGGACACTGCGATAAAAAGTGTGAATTTAGGAACGTGGGGGCCGAGCACTGGGGAGCAGGCAGGAGCTCCTGGCTGGTGGGAACACAGCCTTCCTGAGCTCCAGTCAACAGGACGAGGAGCAGGAACAATGAGCTAAGCACTGCAATGGAAACAAACACCTTTTTTTAGGCTCTCAGCACCAAGCTGCTGCTGCTGCTGCTACTTTTATCACACCATTCATTTGGGAAGAAAGCAGTGCAGCAAAACCAGGTGCGTGCACAAAGCTGCACGCTGTGTTTGAGCTCACCCAGTTACCAGCCAAAAAATCCAGTTGTTTTTTCATTTAATGGTTTGGGATTGCAGTGATCTTGCATGATGTTAAATCTTTGGAAACTGGATATAGCTGAGTTAATCCTTCTGAGCAGGACATGGATGATCCAAAATGGGATTGAGGACACAAGTGGTTGCTAGCTTCTGGGCGACCCAAGCCAATGTTTCCACCATGCAAGTCTTCCATGGGGGCTCATGAGCTGTTTTACAGACAAACACATACACACGTGCACGTGAAACCCCCTGGCAAAAACAATGGTTGTTTTGCATGCCAAATGTGTCAGTTGCATTTCATTTTATGACTGAATTCATTCTCAAGTCACGAATGCAAAAAAAAAAAAAAAAAAAAAAAAAAAAAAAAAAAAGAAAAAAAAAGAAAAAGGAAACCTAGTGAGTGTTTAAATTTAGGGCATTAATTTTGCATTCCAGTGTAGAGGGAACCCAACAGTCTCAAACCTCAGAAAAAGGCACTCCACCTCTGTTTTATGGGCAATTTCATTCTGTTTGTGTTTCCAGAGCCTACTTCAAAGCACAGATGCGTTTCAGGTAAATAATGACAGCTTCAGAACAAGTTTTCCTGGTAACACAAATCACCTCACTAATGAAATCACGGGAAAAATTCAGAACAACTTGATATCCATCTGCTTCAAATCAAATCCGTCTATTTATATGCTATAAGTAGGGGCCTGATTCCTCCCACAATCAAATCAGGGGTGAAACTCCCACACATTCCAGTGGGGATGGGGTCAGCTGTTCACGCTTGCATGGTGACCATTGCCTGAATGTGGGTGAGGATGCCCTGGTCCATCCAGAGCGAGGCAGAGAACGTGCCAGTGGGTGCAGCACCAAACAATGGGGTCAGGTTCAGAAGAATATGAGGCACCTTCCCTCAGCACAGAGAATAGTTTCTATAGTTTTCGCATTTCCTTCCTGCTCATGTCAATCATGCACAGGGGAAAACAATGGAGAAACACCAACTCCACATGGAATAAAGTAATGGGAATCCAAGAACGAGCCACATGCTGAAAAGAAAAGTCATCACATCCAAGATTGAAAGTATTGACTGTCTGGCCTGCCAAATAAATCAGACTAGCCCTGGGGACTTGGATCTATACCTGTACTTACCTTTTTACCTCAAACCTCAAGGGCAAGCTTTCCTTTTGCTTTGGAAGTCTGAAGGTGGGCAAATGATGCAGCTCTTGGTCACCTTCCTGTGCACTGCTGAACCACTTTGCTTCCCTGCAGGCTGCTGCCTGCTTCCAGAGACAGTCCTCTCAGATCCCATCACCCTTTCCAAAGGTTCAGCTGTGCCATGAGGGGAGCTAGATGTCCACTAGGCTTGGCAACAAAGAGAAAAAATTGTACTTGAACCTGGAAATTTACAGGAATGCAGAGCAGCCGTGTTGCTAAGCCGGCTGCAAACCTGCTTTGCTTGGGGCTCTTCCCTTTGTAGGGTTGAAGGAATGAGGCACGTGTTGCCAAGTAGGACATCAGTGCTACAAACAAATGGAAGGCCCTTATCCCACCAGCAATCTCGACCTGGTAACGGGCAGGCAGCTAGAGTAACAAGGAAGCTTGGCTCCTTCCTACTCACAGAAAGGGGAGGCGGTAGGATACAGGTTATAATTAGAGCCACCCACAGCAATTCTGGGGAAGCTTCAGTGTATGGATTGGGATCTTATTGTTAGTGCTACCAGTTCATCATCTGCTTGGACTGGGCCAGTTGAGAAAGCCAGTGGCCAGCACTCCCAGACACATCTCCTGCTTGTCTGGAGTTTAGCAGTGCTTTAAGCCACCTTGGTGCCTGCAGGAGAGTCACAGAAATAGGAATTTCTGTATAAGCCTTTAGCCTGACCTCCTAATTTAAAGGCTTAGCTTCAGCTTTGGGGAAAAACTCCTCTTGGAGCCCTCACTCCTCATTTTCCACTGGATTATAAAATGTCAGCAGCTCATCCAAACTGGATCTCCCCAGAACAGCTTCCTGCAGCTGGAAAAACACCAGTTCTGTCAAGCACTGCATGCTGCAGGTACAGCACATTCCATGGCATCCCATGCAAAGCTGCACAACTGTCTCCTTACAAAGCCCCTTGAAGCAGAGTGAGGAATATCAGAGCCACCTCCAGCTCTCCTTCCAGCTGCCATGAAGGCTGAGAGCAGCCCTGGCCCAAGCCATGCTTGCCTGGGGCAGATCAGCTTCATCCTCAAAGCTCAGCAGGATAAAGGTTGGCATGGAGGAGCTGATGGGGTCTTGCACCCTCCTGGTACAAGACATTAACACCTCTGATTTGGTCCTAATTCTTGTGGTGCTAGTTCACAGCCCAGATTTGATACCCCATGCATGAGCCTTCAGGCATCATTTCTGGTCTATTGCATCTGCATCAGTGTCCTTATCCCCATCCCCAGGCAGGAGTTACCCTTTTTCAGAAATCCTACGTGGCCCCCTCAAAAGCAGCACAAGTCCCCATGTTGCAGATTAAACCCCACCAATGTGAAGACTTAAAGCACCTGTCTGGGAAAGCTAAGCCACATCAAATCCCTGTGAGAAACAGGGCCTGCCTAGGAGAAATGAGTCCTTGACAGAGGCAGCACAGCTTAGGTTGCTACATTTGGTACTGCCCTTTTCATAAACACCCTGAACTTTGGTGGTTTTCCCCAGATCCCTGCTGCAGCACCCTGGGTCCAGCTGTGAAAGTCCCACTTTTTGCCATCTTGGTTTTAACCACCAGTATTTCTAAGCCTCCCTGCTTGCAGAAACAGGCTTCAAACCATGAGTCCAGCCCTCTCAGAGAAAACAACTTCAATTCTTTTTTTTTTTCTTTTTAATTTCTTTACCCCTACTGCTGTTATTTATTTAAGGAGGGACTTGAGGGCCTGACTCAGGACTTTTGGGTACTGCTCAGTCTGGGGAGAGCAATCCCAAAGCCATTACTGCACCATGGGAACTCCAGGAAGCCCTGTGATAACTGCTCTGGCTGGGACCCATGCCCTGGCCATGCTGAGGGGGAACCTTTCCAGCTGAAGGCACAGTGAGAGCTTTCTTCCAGGTAGATGGAAGAGAATTATGCGGATTATGAATGGTGATGTGTCTGCAGGGGGGTGGAGACGGGGTGAAGGAGGCGTCAGTGTGTGTTGTAAATGCTTTGAAATGTATTTGTGTGTTTCTGAGATGAACCTGACAGAAAATACCTGAAAACTGGTTTTGCTTTTCCTAAAGCATTGGCTCTTTCAGGCAGCAGCTTTGCCAAAAGTCATTAATCACATCTTTATTAATAAGGGTGGGGGAACAGTGACCTCAAACAACCGAGGAAAACAACTAAAACTACATTCATTTGAAGGACCGCTTTGTAAAATATCTTCTGGCCAGCACATGCTACTGTTGACGTGTATTTAAAGTGCTCTGAGTCTTTGGGATATATTGGGACTTCTGCACAGAACCAGGGCAGGACTTGGCCCAAGGCTGTGTTAGACTTAACTGTATGTCTCCTGGAGTAAAAGTGGAGAAAAAAGAAAGGTTTTTTTAAAGGTCTTCATGCTTTTTTACTATATTGAGGTGCATCGTGTGTGGGGGACAGGCTAAATGTTCTTTTCACTTCCCAAGTTTCAAAATTCATAAGTTCATGAAACTCATGGTATGTATGGTTTAAATCCAGAGGAGTCATTGTGATCACTCAATTCCTTCCAGCCTCAACAGCCTGTTTGCTCTAAGTATCCTGGCCTGCTGCTCACAACATGGCACAGGGTCCACCACATCGCTCAGTAACGTGCTCATTTTCTCAGTTAAAAATGCAGCCAGCTGAATAAGCAGCTGCATTAGGTGGGACCAAACACACACCACAGGAACTGCTGCTCTTGGGGTGAGTAGGGCCGTGGATACAGCCTGTGTGCCCCTGCCCTGTCCTGCCAAAGCTCCATGTTTACTGCTTGCTCCCTGCTCTGAGATAGTTTGTCAGCTGGGGAATGGAGATTGGTGGGAGGCTGGGGACTTCTGAGGGGATTTCTGGAGCCTGCCTCAAAATGCTTGTGTTGTGGGGCGGGCTCTCAAAGGCAGTGTGGGGAAAGGGCAGGTCCCCACCTTGGGCAGGATGCCAACGGTGTATCACGGTAGGCACAGTGTAAACCCAAACCCTGGAAGGCTGTTGCCACTGATAACACCCATCTGCTGTGGCATCATGTCAGTTGACATAGCCTTAATTAATGATATTACCAACTTAATGAGGAGATAAACCACCGATCCCAACTCCTGTTAAGAAATTGTCTTAAATACCAGTCGCTAATCGCTATGGAGAAACAGATAGTGGGCCAAAATGCACACCTGGAGTAAAGAGGTGTGGCCCCCGTGTTTTCTGGTGAAGTTGCATTTGTTTACTCCAGGACTGACTATGAACCATCCTGATTAACACATGGCGGGTGTGCGCTGGGAGGGAAGTTGTAAACAGCCACAGCCTTAAGTAATGGCACTGATCTTGTGCAAGACCTGTCATCCAGATGGCAGCAGGATTGATGGCTGCCGAGATCAGCAGGGTGCCAGACTGGGCTGCAGATGTGCGTGGGAGGGCACCAACCCCAGGCTCTTCCCAGACCCTCAGCTGGTGCAGAGAGGGTCTCCAGCCACCTCTGAGCCCTGGGATGCTTCACACGGATTGCCAGGTTCACATGGCTTTAGTAAGAGTGGACATCACCATAGTGGACATCACCATAGTGGACATCATCATAGTGGACATCACCAGGTGATGTCCACTACAGTGGCCAAGAGCCCTTTGGGCTGTTTAATTGAAGACAATTTGCCAGTTGTAACTAGATTTCCTGCTACCATTAGAGTGGTGTGGATGTAACTTTTAAAACAGGGAAGGGACCTGTTTCACTGTACTGATCCGACTCTTTGGCTGTTACTTTATTTCCTTGCCGTTGTTATTCTGATCCGGTGAAATTAAAAAGGCATGAGCAGCCTATTTGGATCTGAATGTGTGAGTTCCTGCCCTGCAGAGCTTTCAGTAGAGATTAGATTGTACATGCCATTGTGTGGGGGAGATGTGCCATCAGGCAAAGGAGGAACAAATGCAGGCGGGGCGGAGGGGAGAGACAGAAGCGGTGTGTCTGCATGAAGCTGCCTGCTGCTCGTGGGGTGGTATCTCCATCTCACTGATGGCTGGTGAGTATCTCACAAAATATTCACTGCCTTTGGTTTCTTCAGGGTGTTTAGCTCCTGGAATGTGTGAGACAAGGCAGCCACATCTTCCTCACATTAACCTTTTACAACTTGTCCTGGGAGGGACTAAAATAAAAACTATGCAGAGAAACCTATGCCAAGCCTTATGTTCCTGAGCAGACTATAGGGGATCCTGCTCCTTAAGAATGAATAATCCTCCATATTGCTGGAAGGGTAGATATGCACACAGGTTATTGATACCCAAATAAATCTTAAAGGATTGAAGGATTTATGTGCCTACATGACACAACACCAGATACCAGGAGCAGAAAAGACTGGCACACTGTGCTACCAAACATTCACCTATTTCAACTACTTCAGTCTAGCCCTCTGTGTGTCTATTCAGGCAGACTGTTTCCTGTTGAAAAAGAAGGGAAAAAAAAGGTGTTTGTTTGTTTTTTTAAGTGATCATAGGCATGCATATATCAGGGGGAAAAAAAGGACCTATCTACTTCTTACATCTCTATTATTTCTATTGTTCAGGTATGCCTCGGGTACTTTCCCAGACATGTTGTCTTCTGTCTTTAACATTGCCATCTGGGAATCAGATACTGCACATCTTTTGTGGTGCTGTTCAGCAGGGAGGGAATTTGTTATTGCTCCTCACAGTTCTTGCTTGATGCAGATGGATAGCTCAGAGAAGAGGGATGCCATGGGCTTTGTGGCCATTGAATTTCAGCTCGGGGAAAAGCTATGGCTGTGTGCACACTGCACAGCTTGGGATGAGCTGAGAGAGTTCTCATAACACCTGCAAGCCAGGTGATGTCCATGGGGTCCAAACTCCTCACTGTTGGAAAGGTATTTGGTGAGTTAATCCTGCACTGGACTCTCTTCTCAATCTGGCACACTTACTGAGTGTGCCTTTAATAATAATTTGCTTTTTGTAGATCCAAGGAAAGCAGAGGTGATCTCCACACAACAGGCACAGACCAAAACAGACTAAACTCCAGGGCAGTTGGAGCTTGGTGCAGGAGCAGATGTAGAACTGAGCTTTGTGGCTTGGACCGATCTCTTGAAGTTGATTCTGACAATTTCCTGATTCAGAGCCTTGTGCTGTAACCACAAACCCTCCATATCCCACCGTCTTTGGTCTCCATCTCTGTCTGGTCCTTTAACTAAATACTGCTCTGTAAATGCTTACAGATTTAAGAGGAGAGGCTGCTAGTTCAAAGTCTTTCATTATCTGGACAGCCGGAAAGCAAAATTAAGAGCAATAAGAACCAAATCAGAGCCAGGAAAAAAGCCTGGCTTTGAACAGTGACAGATACCTGCTTAAGACATATTTCTCCAGCCTCTGTTACACCCACTGCTGAACACAAAAAGTTGCTTACCAAACTGCAACAACTTGGAGGTTCAGGTGTGTTACTCTGGAGTAGGCTGCTCCTGACTCTGGTAATTTTGTGAGATTATTGTTCTTTGTAATAAAGCAACAATCTTTCCAGCCCAGAAAGCAGAAGGGCTACCACCTTGATGTTTTTACAGAGCTGCAGGTGAGAGGTGTGGAACGATAGCCCTATATCACAGTGGAGAAGACTTTGTGGGATATCAAGAAGCAAAGAAACTGTGACAGAGTGTGCATGTCTGTGGTTTCTTCTTTAAAAATAATCTCTGGAGACTTTTTTTTTTTAATCCTTCAAGACACAGTGGCTAAAAATGTCCTTTCAAAAATAAATCAAGCCTGAGGCTAGGTCTGAAAGCACTTAATGAGGGGTAAAAGTGGTTGAAAAAAGGAAAAAGAAAAATTCCCATGCTATTCCTAGCACTGAGTCCCCCACTCCTGCATGTAAACTGTAGCTGCATCATACTAGAGCACTTCCACCAGTTTCAGACCAATACCTGGCACACTGAGGGCAGATAATTGGAGAGCAGAGACTCTACTGAGACTTTTATCTCCTAAAGGCACTGGGCACCCCATCATGTACATCTCCCAGCATGGCACAGCATCTTCAAAACCACAAGGGCATGACAAGGTTTAAAGCAAAACTGCTCCACACTATCGGATGAAACCAGTTGTGGACAACATGATGGAAAAGGTGCTGGGAAGCTGAACTGAGTGGAGTTAAAAGTTGCAACTGTTATTCAGCCTTTTTAAAATGAAAACCAGGCCTTTCAGACAAACCCTATTATGTTCTTTGGAGAGGTTAAAACTTTTGTTGGGAAAACTGACTTTGAATGGGATATTTTGGCGAGGTGGTTGACTTAGCAGATTCTCTTACAAATATTAATAGCATGATATGAATAGCACAAGCTCTGCATGGCTTAGAGAGCAGCGAGATCAAAGTTCTTCCAAATGAGCAGTTCCTGAGAAGTCACATTCCCAGAGGAGACCCTCAGGCAGTGACAGGACATCACTAATTTTCAATGCTTATATCCAGCACATGAAAAGTGATGCAGAATGACTGCTGTCCAAACCTGCAGATGACACCAGGCAGGTGGGGAAGTGGCTGATGTGGAGAGATGTGGATCACTGACAGGCAGAACACATGTGTTCAGGCAGCCAGAGCCCTGTGCCAAGGAGACAGGGATGCAGCTGCCTGTATGGGAGGAGAACACCTACCTCGGAAAGCAAAGGGAGTCAGGAAAGGACGCTGGGACAAGGTGGACATGCAGCCCAACCTGCGTGTGTCATTGCAGAATGGTAAGGGTGAAGATACGACTGAAGTATGGACCAGTTCTGGTTCCACAGAGGGTCTTGAACAGAAAAATAATTTGCCCTTGGCTGGTGTCTGCATCTTAAGAGGAAAAGTTAAGAGACTTGAAGACTAAGTGTGCTAAATTCATCCAGAACATGAGAGGTGGTGTCATTACGTTGTGTAAGTGCTGTCAGGAGAAAATGGTGGTAGGAAAAGAGTCTTTACCTGCAGGTAAGGCCCCAACAAGAACACTACAGCCCAGAAAGTAGCATGCATTGTATCAGTGAAGACACTTACACTTTGGGATGAACTCCAGAGGCAGGATTGGATCCACCTTTCTTGATGTCATCAAATCCAGCCTGGCTGCCCTCCTAGGAGGTCTGATTCAGATCAAGCCATGCTTTGCCAAACATGAGTTAAACACAGAGGTGGGGGAGTGATAGTCAGGGATCCTAAAGTGCTGGAGCTCAGGAGGGAGTCTCCAGCCCTCCCTTGCAGCCATGTATTTTGGGACTGAGAACTACAAAGCTGAATAAGAAAATTACTATTTAAAAGGCCTGTTGCTTCTTGGAAGGTACAAGAGGGTGAGAAAGCAAGTGAAAAAGCCTGGGAGTTCTTGATAACTTCTTCCAAACTGATAAGCATCTCCAAAACCCCTCAATCCTTTCTCTTTTATTGGTTTTTTAATGTTGGAATAAACTGATTATTTCATAGATGTTTCTTGGTAGTGATCTTTTTAGCACACTGGCAAATTGCTCGTGTTTGGCTTTGGTTTGGTTTTTTAGAACTATAGTTGGGTTTTCCACTCTTTGTTTGCAAGTGTTTGTTTAGGACTTGCTGAGAACAAGTTAAACACAACAAATGAGCTCTAGACAGAGTTTTGAAAGAGATTTATTCTGTGGTCATTCACTCTCCTCTCTCAGGAAGCAAGTCCCATATGCAGGAACTGCTTCTGAGAAAGTTTTTTGCTCATACTAACCACCATCCTTGCTTGGTAATGGTTGCAAGGCATTAAGTTGAAGACCAAGGGCCCAATCCAGAAAGATAAAATGAGGTATTTTACTCTTAACATTGCCTGGCAATTAGTTCATTTACTGATGTACTGTTAGGGATGGAGTTGGATGATACTGAGGAAAAAAAGTCAAGCCATGAAATTCCCACAGAAAGTCAGTGGCAAACCTAGGATTAACACCAAAACCACACAGTCTGTGGGTCTAACAAGCCAAGAATGAGTAGGGCAGGTAGTAAATCTAGAAAAGCAGTGTGAAGGTCAAAAGCTCAGGAATTAAAGAGCAGTGAAAGAATGAACCAGAAATACAGCTGCTGAAGGAAATAATTAATGCAATGTTGATCATCTCATCCCCATATGCTTGTAATAATTTTGACAAGCATTTCATTTTATCTGTTGTTATTAAGAAAATTATTCCTTTAAGGGCAAAACCTAACTACATTTTTCAGGTCAACTTGATTCTGGGAATCAGTCTCACTTGCCTGTGGTTTTTGCTATTGGGCCAAACTTAATCCCTGGTGTATTTCTCTTGACTCGGTGGAGTTATGTTGAATATCAGCTTGGCCTAAGGGCCTTCAGTCATATCGCCAATGGGTTTCCTTAAAGGGACATTTCCCTACTTTGAATGCAGTGATTCCGGGCAGTGATTTTCATTTTGCAGTCTGGAAGAACTCCTGCATACCTTAAGGAAGTTTTAGTTAGTCTGATCCTGAAGAAACCTTCCTTGGCAGCAACTGACTTGCCTGGTGTTGGTCTGGCTGCAGGCAGGTGTGTGCATGTGCTCGGGCTGGTCTGTGGATGGCAGCCTCGAGAGCCAGGTGCCTTCCCTCCGCAGAAAGAGTCCGGGAAGAACCTCAGGAAGGGACATGGAATACACAACAGCCCCACAAAAGCAGCGTGAATGCTATTCACAGTGTTTCTGATTGACCTTATCTTCCCCCAAAACCTCTGCACCCAACCCTCCAGGTGTGTGTGTGTGTGTTGGGAGGGGAGCCAGGATTCTGATTAGAGGGATTATTTAGATTCCACCACTGTGGGGAGCAGCTCCTGGTACGCATCCTTTACTTGGAGGAAGACAAAGGGAAGACCCAAAATAAGAAGGATGGGCCTCTCAGCATCCCCCACCCTGGACATCAGGGGCTGAGACATGCCACACATGAAGGCAGGTGAGTGCACACCCAGTGTCTCTGCACAGACTGCTGCTCCCTTGGAGTCATGAATCCCTGCAGGAGAGGCTGTCACAAGGGAGCTTCTCATCTCATGAGGTCCTGAAGAAAAAGACAGATCTGCAAACTGAGGGGTGCAGGACAGTATCACACCTGCTGAGATGGTTTAGTGGCACTCCCCCTGCCCTGAATGTCCCAACTGTTGCCTGTTTCAGCTTGCTTTGACAGCCAGGTTACTCCCCAAGTGCTCCAAATCAAAAAGAAAAAGAAAAAGAAAAAGAAAAAGAAAAAGAAAAAGAAAAAGAAAAAGAAAAAGAAAAAGAAAAAGAAAAAGAAAAAGAAAAAGAAAAAGAAGAAAAATCTTTTTTGATCTTGCTTCATGCAAGATGTGAAACCTACTAATGAACCTGAGTGTAACCAGCCTCCGGTTATTTGCTTAAAACTGAGCAATACATGAGGCTGATACTGCAGTTCTCTAGAGAGATCTGTCCCTGGGACAAAAGAGACCTGAAAGAGACCTGAGAGAGCCCAGAGCTAGGTTCAAACAGACTGGGAAGTGTTATGCAAAACAGCAGCACAGAATGTAGGGTACATGGTGTACTTGTGAGCTTCTAAACTGAAAAATCTTCCTGTAGGGACTGATGATGGGCATGTCACTGAAAAGCCAAGTTTACCTTGTTTTGCAGAGGACCCATGTTCCCACTATGACTGTGTCTCGTTACAGAAGCCTTTTAAACTTGATGACTTGATATGACGGGACAAGCCAAAATCTGAGCTCTAGGGCTGCTGTGGGATGCTCCAACACACAAGTGTGCATCAGAGGAGGGCAGGGTTTGAGGAAGCAGGGCTCAGGGGTGAGCTGCTTCTGTCCTTCTGCAGCTGCTGGCAGCTTTGCACAGCTGTGACTAGGATCCAGCAGCTTGTAAAGCACAAAACTACTTGAATAGGGTTTGAATCTACACAGCATCACACAATGGATTTAACTACCAGGAGGGAAAAGAGCTGATGTGATTTCTCTACAGTATAGCCCTTGTGCAGAAATGGTTGTTGATCCAATCATCATCTCTGGAGATCTCAGCTCTCCCCCATCCTGCCATCTCCATATGTCTTCCTTGAGGACCATCTGCCTTGGCATATAGCAAACTAAAGGCAAATGACACAGTCACCAACCTCCACTTGTTGCTCCATCTCAGGGAGACCAACTCTGAAGGTGGTTCTCCTAATGAGCAGTGGGAAAACCTGGAAGGCTTGGGATCTCTGTCATCTAAAGCAGGAACTGGCTGACTCAGAGAGCAGAAATCATTTGCTATGGTGGCTGGAGACCTCTGAACAGCTGCAAAATCCCAGTACTGAGATCTCAGTAAGGTCGCAGTTGTGATGGGCTGGGCACATTGCCAGGGTGGAAGATTCCAGGATCTACAGCCTCCTGGGAACACCTAGCAGCCAACACAAGCTCTGTAAAGACACCTGAAAATCCTTACTTAAAGCTTGTCAGCTTAACATTAATAACTGGGAGAGAAAGAGTTTGGAGCCACTGCAGTGCAGCCTGAGAGGTGAAGCAGAAAAGCAAAATGGAGGAGAGAAGTGAGTCAACTCAGAGAAAATCAGTTGTGTCTTTTAAAAAGCATGACTGGAAATGTGCTCTCTCCCCACAGGCTGCCCTGTTTTTACAGGATCGTACACACATACACAGAGCAAAAGTAAAAATAGCTAAGGGGATGGTCATTGCAAACTGCACCAAATAACAATTCAATAATACGATTTTAATTAAGAAATCCTCGGCACCAAATAAATTCAAGATTTGGCACAACAGCCGTGTCCAATAGCCATAAATAAAGCAATTTGCTAATGACTGCACATTCCAGCTCATTTTCCTTGATGTTTTCCATGGTGTCATTCCTGTGAACCACAGGTTTTCTTTTAATCTCATCTCAATCTACACCACTATTAGGTGCTGTGCTTCTTCCTTGACAGCACTGTATTTGAATGACCACTAACCAAAGCCAGGGAAGGTGAGGCTGCAACACAACCTTGTCTCCTGCAGGCTGAGCCCCAAGAAGGCTGCTGGTCACGCCCCAACTGCACGAGTCACTCACACATAATCAGCTGTGGCTAATTCAGAGCCAGAACCACCCCCATGGCCCCTAAGAGCTTCTGCACTTGGGACTCAGTTGGCTCCACAGGTTTGGCATGTCATGACAGAGACATTTCTTCTTCACACAGCTCATTTTGTCCTGAGCTAATGAGAGATTAACTAACCCATAGCAGCAAATCAGCTGCTGCTGGTCTTGGGAGGGGATCTCAGGTTCTCTCCTTAACGAGCTTCACATTTGGCTTTTCTTAGCTGAAGGAGAGTTCATCAGCACAAACATCCTGCCAGTGACACGGTCCTTATCTGACAGATGGAGCCCAAGGAGAACTGTTTGCAATGACCTAATGTTGTTTGCTGCTTACCTGGCAAGACACCAGTGAGCTGCTTCTCCCATGCCCCAAGAAGTCACTAAACAGATGCTCATGGCTCCCAAACAAAAAAGTCTTCACTCCTCTTAAACAAAGTCAGGGTTTACAACAGATCAAAAGCATTTTGGAGCCACTTTGTCTCTTCTGCTGCATGCTGGGTGTTTGTGGGACCCTGTTTCTGGCATGGGGTTGTCCCTTCTGTGCTGCTCTCAGAGCCTAGGGGAAGGCGAGGACTCAATGGCATTTAGTGTCCTGTCAGGAGATGATTAACCCTTTTGTCACCACTAAACCACAATGGGAACATCTTCCTCTTTTTCTCAGTCATTAAGTTTTTTGCATACTGAAATTATACGTGTTAAACAAGGAAGTGGTCCAGTAGGTGCACATCCTTGAGTCTTTCAGTAGAAAGCAATTTGAGTGTCCATAATCACAGAATATCTGTCAAACCACAAAAGAAGCCTTCTTAATTTTAACCTCTTTTGGCCTAAGATGGGTAGGACCTGAAGTCGGGGTTTGGCAAGCTTAGAATTACTTTGCCATTACCATAAAATCCCATTCTAGGGGAGCTTTGCCATTTGGTATTGTTGCATCTGCTTTGTTCCTCTTCAGGTTTCCACCTCAAAATTCTTCTTATTCAGTCCTCTTTTCTTATGCAACTTTATAGGCTGTGGTAGATGGAGATAAGGAGGCCAAGTCCTGAAATGATCTGTCTGTTCTATTTTGCAACCTCAGTGACAGCAAATATGAATGTACATGTGTTCACTGCCCAACTCGTCTGACCACTCTGCATGGACATTTTGGTGACAAGCAAAAAGCCTTCCACACAGTGACTGATTCTCCAAACACCACAGAAATATTGTTAATGTTGTTGTGATCCCCCAGAAATGCTTTTCTTTTGCACCCCTCCTGCTTTTTTTTTTTGCACATCAGGGTCCAGCATTTCTCTTGTGCCAGGCTCCTCCTGGACTGTGCCTGTGTTACACAACTGTGCCCTTCAGACTGAGGCAAGGATTAAAGGTGTCCAAATTATTAGGAAATCAGAACAGTGAAAGGTCAGGGATCTTTCTCTTTTCTCTCAGCTTGGTAGGTGGTTGCTGAAAAATCACAAACGCACTTTGAAAATGAGGGGCAGCGAGGCGCAGCTTTCTGAGCACTCCTTGGCATTCATGTCTGTGAGTGAACTATTTACAGGTATGGCAAAGCGTTACTAATCTCTGAGCTATTTAGAAAGGAAGTACCTCTAGGATCTCTTCATTTGTCTTCCCTGTTTCTCAAATACCATTGAGTCACGCTGAATCTCCTCCTCTCCTGAAAAACTGCTTTGCAGAGCTCCCTGAAGAAAGAAAAATGTCCCTGGACAGTGAAATAAACAATCCCAAAGAGGGTTGATCGTGACCTAGTAACTGGGTAAAAAGTCCTGGAGACCCTGGAAAGGAGAGGTCAGTCCTGAGACTGCCTGAGGACTCAGCTGCTCTCGAGCCCTAGGGGGGAACTCTCTTATCAGGGCTTGGAGCCCAGCTGGAGACAATCTGGAGCTGACCCTTCTCAAAGTTCACGTCTGTTTGGATGGAGGGTTCTGATTCAGACAAATCTCTGCTTTCAGACAGCCATTTGGAAGACAGGGCTGCCAGTTGGCTTTGCAAGACTTTGCTGGATGTCCACTTACATCTGAACTTTCCCTGTTTCCTTCCCCTCCTCTCCAGTATGCCTGTCTGCATCTGGCTTCTCTTTCAAACTTAGTCCCAGATGTATTATGTTGCAGCTTGGTTCCCTGGATGCTGTTGCAAATGGCAAGAAATTCAGAACAGAATTCCCAAAGAAAGCCATGCTGAAGAAAGAGCTGAGAAAAAGGGAAACTTCTACATTGCTATTTAATTTTTTCTGAGCCCATACTTCTTTTGTTGCTAAAGCTTCAGAGAAAAAGGAAGTGTGTACAGAGGCTGCCTTGAACAACAGGGGGATGATGGCTCAGGCAGTGAAGAGTGAAAAGAAGAAGTAGGCACTGTGGGAGAACTGGTAAAGATGAGATGGGTGAAAGAGGTGCTTCAACACCTGGTCTGTGAGCAGTGGAGGCTGGACAGCCATTGAAACAGATGGGCTAGGCAGTGCTTGAGGAACAAACATGGAATAAAAGACCTTTGTGAAGAAAAGAAAAAAACAGGCATTTTCTTCACAGTAGAATAATCCTGAAGGGCAAACACCAAGGGACAGTGTCCCTGCTTCCAAACATAATCCGAGAAATAACAAAGGAAGAAAGCCAGAGCTCCTGAGTTCTGATTTTAGCGTGGCACTAACTTCTCTACCAGAGCACCTACTAATTGCAAGTGCTGCAGGCAGCTTTCAACAGCAAACGTAAAAACATGGAGCAGGGTCCTCAGAACCAGGAACAAGCAAGTCAGACTTGACTAAAGGGGATCTAAGAGCATTTGGTGCCTCATATCTCTGGCCAGCTTCTGACCATCTGAGAAATGGAGCATGTCTCACCTGCCACAGACGGTGCTGGGAGGTAAATAATGGCATTTCATGTCTGAAGCTCTGTGACAGAAAGCTGCCACGTAACACCACGCTTTATTCTACCCTAAAGCCAAAGTCTCCTCCACCCAAATGAATGTCTTTGTGTTGCCTGCCTCCCATTTTTAATCTACTAGCGATTCTTACCAGAAAAATAATAAATAAAAATCTTTGGCCGTATAAATGTGCCAAGAGCTTGGCTGATCAGCAGGATTCTAGTCTGTCACTACAGATTTTGGCAGCCTTGTGTCAAGAAAATGAGGCAACCCCATTCCTGGGAACCAGTGCGATGGAAAGCACTTCCAGCTGATTCGGATTGTTTATTCTAGGTGAAAGTTTGCAACATTTCCATTTGGTTTCACCACTGTGAGCTTTGCCAAGACTTTTTCCCAGGCAAATGAATGTTTTCTCATTTCTCTGCTTGGTCTCCTATTTACAGGCTTAGTTGCTCCATTGCTTTTGTTACTCTGGAAGGTGTTTACTTGGTCAAGAATGGGTTTCATCTTGCGAGACATGCAACACTTTTGTCTCCTGCTGACATTAGTTAGACTGAAGGCTAGCATGAGCAAAGGATCTCTGGTCTTGAAGAAGGATAAATTATGCCAGAAGAAAAGCCAGAACCTGGGCAGGAATGCATTAAGCATTATTATTACATTTCTATGCAAGTATTTAACCTGTTAGTGCTTTCACGGAACAAGGAAATGAATGGAAAATACTCCTTTCATGGTTCTACAGTGCAGATTAGCCTGGCATGGGTTGTCAGCCAGTACCTGCAGCCTTGCAGAACTTTGGCCTAAAGAAACAAGGTCAGCCTTGTTAAGAGAAGTTGAGCCAACTGTATACAGGGATTTCTCCCTCAGCTTGAGCCAGGCCTGCATAGGGGCTGAAAGTGTACTTCCAGGAATATATTGGTCTGTTTTCAGCCTAAAACAACTGTTTCCTCATTCTCTTTGTTCCTCTCTGTCATTTCTTCTTTCTGCAGTGCTATAACCAAGTTCCACTTTGAAATGAATCACTGTTCTAATGCTCATTAAATTAAGAAACTGACCATTCTGGTAAGACTCATGCTGACTAATTGCAGGTGTTGGTTAAATTTCCCCAATACAACTTCTACAAAATCAAGGCATTCCTAGCTGTCATTCAAATTCTGGGTATCTGAGGAGTTTAGAAGGTCCGGTTACAGTGATTTTCTAAAGGGGAATCTCTCATAAAAACGTCCAAATCCATTGCAGTCTGTCTGAGAATTTGCCCTTTTATTTCCAAATTCAGCAGGGTCATTTACTGGCCAGAACAATGCCAGATCTTCTGACCAGTTCACAGGCTGAGCCATGATTTATAATATCTGTGTCTCTTAGGAGGAAGTGCTCCTGGCATTGCAATGAACAATTCATTCACATGGTCAGATCAAGATCTGTGCCCTCTATTAAAGAATCATGGTTAGGATGTAGATGCTGGAGTTGGGGCACTTCAATCTGACAAACATGTAATCCCTAATAATCCAAATGTCATCAAAAGCTCAAGTATCATCTGATCCCTGTGACATTAATCATGACCCAGAAAGTTCTCCACTTTGCTTTTCTCTGCTGTGCTCATAGGGAAAATAATGGACTCAGAAATATCCCTTCTCCAGGACTACACACAGATTGGTCGGGGGAGTGGGGGTTTGACAAAAGGTGGTCTTGTGGTAAATCACAGTGTGAGCCTCCAGAGACAGTTCACATGGAGCCCTAGTTTGATGCCACCTTTCCTGTGGCAGCTGGGTGACAATTGTGTTCCCCCACCTGTGCAATGGAAGCATTAATCTCTTCATACAATGCTATTGCTTGCCCTGCATTGGAGAAAGGACTTTGAGGAAACTCTGCCACTTCCTGAAAGTTTTCACAAAGTGTGTCACGGGAAGGCTTCAGTCTCCAGGTCCTGCTGTTTAATAATAAACCTGCTGTTTATTTTGTGGAGCTCATTTCCTAGACAGAGTAGCAAAAAGGTGTCATAAATACCTGTGTGCTGCACTCACCTTTCCCATGGTAGACTGTGTCCCAGGCACCTGGCAAAGGCAGCAAAGCACTGTCAGCCCCACTGAGGCTGGGGAAACTGCAGCACTGCTCATGCTGCAATGAGGCAGAGGCCATCCAGGCACTCCTGGCTTTCTAGCACCTGTGCCTCAACCACAAGGCCAAATTAGTACTGAAGGGACCTGTATTTTACTGTCCCCTTCTGCATTAATTAAAACACATCGCTGCACACTTAAGCAATTTAAATGTTTTGGAACGAGTCTCAGGACGGCCAAGGGCGTTCAAAGTGAAGGGAAGGCTGGCAGGTTGCCCTCAGCTCGCTGGCTTGCCTGTCTATCACAGGCACACATCATGCATTACAAAACTGTGGGGTCTCTGCAGACCCAACGACAATAATACAGTTTAGGGAAAAAGCTGAAGTCAGAAATTCCTGGTCTTCCCGGGGCTCTATCACACAGACTGGCTGACAGCATCTCTGCTGATCTTTTTTCATTTTACACACTTTTCTTTACACCTCTCCTCTATGAAAAGCTGGTGGGAACTGCTACTGCAAAAGATAACACTAGCACCAGGTTGTCTGATGGAAGGCCCTACTAGGCCTGAGTTTAGGGTATATACCTTGCTCTTGAGGACTCTTAGGGAGATATTCAAGGCAAGAAAGAGGAAAGTCATAGCACCTCAAACAAAATCCAAGGCTGGCAAAGAGTGTGTTTTGCCCTGAAGGTGACACTGGAGTTCAAGGTATATGTGAATCTTTCTCCAAAGGCCTGTTTGCCTTTCTGTCACCTATCGGTCAATGGCAGGAGGAGGCACCTCAGGTGACCTTCAGAGCAGCTTGTGCACTGTGGACTCCAGGCAGCAGACAGCTGACTACAGTCTAGAATGAAAATGAAGGATTAATTTGCCCAGGGACATTCCCTTTTGTATTTTAAAGTAATGCAAAGTGTCTTTTCACTTTCAGCTCTGGATTTGAGGCCTAAGATGAAGAGTCACTGCCATTAGATCCACATCATCACAATTGTAACATCAAAACAAGTGCTGTATTAAAAATAAACACAACAGGCATTCACTGACTTGATTAAAATGCATACATATGGGTGAGGTCATTTTAATAAATGCCTTATGCACAGACATCTGCATTTCTTACCATGGCCCTAGGCTTGGAGAAGGAACTCTGTACATCCACAACTACCTGCTCTTGTGCAGTTGCATCAGCCTGAGCTCTCTGGCTGTTCATAACATCTACCACAACTGTCCTTATCACATCTCTGTGCACTGGCCTCCCCTTAACACTCACAAAGGCTACAAAATACACAACCAAGGTTTACCACATTAGCTGGACATCTCTGATCTCTATCAGGCCACCATGTCAAGGTCCTTCATCTCCTCTATGAATCCTTTGAAGACATATTCTGATGCTGTTTGGAAATAACTCACTGAAAATACTTCCATTGTCCTGTCTGTGTGCCTGGAAAAGGCTCCAGTAGTTAAGGGAAAGTCAACTGGACTTTCCAGAATGACATGAAAAGCTGCAAAGGCAATAATGTCCATATTCACACTGATGAAAATCTTCTGTATTTTGCTGGAAAAAAAAAAATCCATGACTGAAAGCCCTGGCCTTATGCGCCTTCATAGGTGACCCTGTGCTGAAGCTTCTGCACCTCCCACTATGAATTGCCCAGCCCCTACAGCTCAGGTGAAACAGCACCTTCTGCAGCAAGCCCCTAGAACTGGCAGCAAAGCTGGCACCACAATGGCTTTCCCACATTTTGGGTACCTCCTCATGAGTGCCAGTTACCCCAGGCTGAAGTTCCCAGTGCATCCAGGCCATGATCCAGAGACAGCTCTGCTCTGGGAAAGTTTGGAGGAGGGATGTCCCTGACTGACTTTAGTCTCTTGGTCATACTGCTGTAGATATGCCACCTGCAGAGTCCCTGCCTGACTCCAGAGCAACCTTGGGCTATCCCAGCTGTCACTGTGAGGGTACCAGTGCTTCCCAGTACTGCAGCAAGGGATACAGCTGCAGGGGGTTTGTCCTCTGATTAAGGTGCCTGCTACAACCCCAAAAAATTACTTTTGTGCTACTCATTCTTACTGATGGTTCTTATAGTGGTGCCCAGAGGAAGCTTCAGCCTGCTCCCTCTTCCTTTCAGGCAAAAACAACCACTGTCTGCCACCAAAGAAAATCTCACCTTCCCGGAGAGGGAGGAGGGAGGGTTGCCTTTAATATAATTTGGAGTCTAGTGGAGCTGTTTGCTCACTTTATTTTCTTCCTGATGCCTTAGAGCTGGTTGGAGATGTCTGTGCTTGTGATATTTCTGAATACGTTCAGCAACGCCCAGGCAAACAATGCTGCCAATGGCTTTTGCAAAACTCTGAACCACGGGAGCCACGAGCATGGTGTGAGGGGACAAGAGGACCTGTGTATCACTGTCCTAGGGTGGTTTTATGATGCTGGTAACTTCCAGGGAGTTTGCTTGCAGAAACTGTCACAGAAGTCCCAAACTGCAGCACAGGAGTTACACACCTGCCCGGAGTGCCGAGGGAACACTTCTGAGCATGATTTGTGTTGTAAGGATGGTGATTCTCCAGGGCAAGAGCAGCACAGCTGGGGACCCAGGGCAGCCTCCACCAGTGATGTGATGCATAGGGACACCAAATGTGTGCCCAGGCAGAAAGCTCTGGGGCATTCCGGGCACACAAAGAGGCCGTGTGACAATGCCAGGGGTGCAGCCTCGGTGCTGGGAAGTGGGGCCCAGCACCCCCAGCCCTGCCAGCAGCACTGTGCTTCCCACCCTGCTGTGGGATGTGGATGACAACCAACAGTCTGGGCCAGATCCTGGCCTGAATTCTCTCCTCTGATTCCCACAGTGCTTGCACCAATAGGTCTTGTCCTAAAAAGTTTATACAAATCCTATTTGCATGCTGGTCCTCCAGACTCAGGTTCATCTTCTCTGCAGGATACACCTTCTTGGAGGCTTTTTACTGGTCTCTGCTCTGGGATGAGCCATAAATTAGACTGGGAACAACTTGCTTTGCTGTTCCTGTGCATTTTCAACCTCAGTTCCATTTTAATATATGGTAATATAGACGGTACTGTCCCCAGCCAGGATCCAGAAGGAGTGAGATGATTAAAAATAATTCATCTTATACAGAATTAAACAACTGAGAGCCTCAGGAATGGTCCCATTTGAGTTTGGTACAAATCACGGGTGACAATCTGGGTCAGTTTTTATTGGGCCTGCACCTTTTTGCCAGCCCTAAATCTGCCAGCCATCACATAGGTTTAATAAGAAGAGACAACAAAGGAGCAAAAAGGTCAATCTCTATTCGAGAAAGAGATGGAAGGAGCAGGGTAGACAGGGCAGGGGAAGGTGGCGTGTCCTGGCAAACATGCAGGAGGTGACGTTTCCCCAGGAGAGGGACAGACAGCAATGCCCTAGGTTCTTTGGAAAGCAAACAGGCTGCACCTGGAGCCCATTCTGCTGAGATTGGGCAGCCTGGACCACTTGTGGTTTCCTCTCTGAATGTTGCCTCTGCCCACAGTGACATACAGAAACTGAGGGAACTTGGCACTTTCTGACCAGCTGAGGGGCTGGGGGCACAGGGCTGTTTTGCCCACCCTTCTGCTGGGAAAGTGGCAGCAGGTTCCCCTTCCAGCCACCTCTGCTGAGTCACAAAATCCTCTGTGCATGCCATCCCCCGTGTCAGGAGATCTGTGTGCTGCATTGCCCTACCTTGGATTGAACCACCCCACTTCCTCCTCCAGGAAATAACACGAACAAGAGTGAGAATGACTCATATGAAGACATGTATATGCACACACAGGAACATATCTTATAGGTTGAGAGCCTGGGGCAAAAATTTCACCCAGCTTTTGAGCTCCCTGGTTCACATGGTTTTGTGAAGTTTAATGAAAAAAAAACAACAAAACCAACCAAACGGTAAAAAAACCAACTGAACGGAGCCAAAATAGTAAAAAAATAGGAATATTAAAATTAAAATTCTGTTACCATGTCTCTAGCTTGAAAGAAGGCCTTCCCCCTATTGTCTGTGCACATTTTGTCCCCCATGGTCTCATACCAGTATGACTGTTTAGTGAGTAGTGGGCTGGCTTGCTCTGCTTCAAATCTAACTGTAAATCATGTAAATCAGCTATGTAAATCCCAATCACGGCTCTTCACCTAGGAATTGGATAGATGGTTTCTTTCCCTGTCCTTGTAAACAGCTCCTTTGACATGGTTCCTGGCCAGTAATCCTGATAATGGACACTGCGCACATGCCTGTGCCTCAGTTTGAGGTTGAGTGAAGACAATCAGGTGACATTTGTCCAGAGCATTCCTGAATTCAACTTTATAAACTCTTCCTCTTCCATAAAAGTCCTTGGAATGGTGTAACATCCCAACAAGAGTTTGTAAAGTTTTGTCATTGTGTCTAGTGTTTCCTTGTCCCATTTTCCAGTGGGTTGCATGGAACTGAGTGTTGAATGACTGCACCAAGGACATGGAGGCCTAGAATCACAGAACCAGTTAGGTTGGCAAAGGCCTGAGTTAAAGACCCTCAAACTCAATCACAAACCAAGCACTGCCAAGCCCACTGCAAAACCACGCCCCTAAGTGCCAAAGCTACACATCTTTTAAATACCTTTTCAGTTCCCTGTGCCAACCATGGCCAAGCACATCTGAAGCTACAGATCCCCATCACAGCTGAGGCCGTGTGCAGTTCCCACTTGTAAGCAGTGGAAGGGAACAGAGCTGGAGCCCTGGCCACCAAAGTGCAACAGTGAACATCAGCATTCTCTGGTGGGGAGCTCAGATCTGCAGCCAGCCCTCCTCTGTGCCTTGGCACATGGGATTGTCACTGCTCCAGGCCTCCCTCAGCCAGCAGAGCCAAACGTGGCAATATGATGGGTCTTGAGAAAAGGGAAACCTTTTAATTATCCTGCCAGAAAAGGTGAGCTGGTAAATGGGTCTTGCTGCTCAGGGGTTTTGCAGCAGGGAAGAGAAATCAGTCATTCACCACAATGTTGTTGTGACGGGCTATGACAAACATCCTGAGGCAGCTGTGTCTGGTCACAGAGACATCAGATGGCATAGCCTAGGAAGAGCAGCTGCTCCCTTTTGTTGGGTCAGAGACCCTTCTCCACAGCAGCCCCTTCAGTGACCATTCGTGCCCTGGCAGTGTGACACGATGCATTTCATCATCTATTGGAAGGATGTTAAGCTCAGTGACACCCATTCCAGCCAAGCTACATTGTTTAATAAAGAGCAGATAATCACAGACATCAGCTGCAGAGGATTAAGGTTGCTTTCCCCCTCCAGTGTATTTTACCTATGTCTCTTTTGCTACGTTTTCTCTGCATCCTCAGCCTTTCCTCCTCAGGACTTGCTCTTGCTGGTTCTCTCACAGAAAGCGGAGTGAATAGTACAACTGCAGAGGAAGGAAGTGGTGTTGCTGATTCAATAGAGTGTGCTTTTCCTTCTGAGTCAGTACAGAACAACTGTCTCACTGTGCTCAGAACATATTAGAACAAGAAGTCTGCCTCTGGTGTGTGTGGGCTTGTGTTTTAATCTCTCTGACCCAGAACATGGAAAGGTTGCACAGAAGGGATTTTAATTATCTTGAAAGTTACTAAAGTCCAATTAAAAGTATGGAGTCATCACAGCAGGCCACCCATCCACTGTATCACTCTGTGGGCCAATTGCTGATATATCCAAAAATCACGGGGCATGAACCTGCTTCTAGAAAACAGAAGGTGTCAAGAACAGTATTGTTAAAAGGCTGTGACATTTCTGAATCACACAAGATCCTGCCTAGAACTGAAGCTGGACTCCATGAAGACAGCAGGTCAGAGCCAGCTGGAAGGATGGGGAGAAAATGTGAAAGATATAAAGTTATAGAGCTAAATTTCCAGAATTTTCTGCAGTAAGTAGATCAGAGTTAGGAAGCCTGCAAGAAAATCTAAGGTTTGCTGGACCGCTCAAGATAAATACTGAAGAAATGGAAATTACACAGCTACTAAATTATGAGTTCAATTCAGACTTCACCCCTCAGGCTATCAGGGTGATATCTGGTTCAAACAAGAAGAGATGATTTGCTGGTAGAGTGAAAACTAAAAGAAGAGAAGTTGGAAACAACTCCATCTTGGGAGAAAAAGTCATAGCAACCATACAACTCATGCAGAGGATCCAGTGGGAGCTTTTGAGTGAAGGAGCCAAGACACTTTAAAGACTTGCAAGGATGCATTGAAATCAGTTCCTGTGTCATGAGTTGGAAAATAGCAAATGTTTTGATTAATATTTTTGCTTACAATGTTATTTAAAACATGAAAGAGCCTCCAATTTCAAAGTTTCATGCACATTTCTCACAGGCCCAGGCTGGAGGAAATGCGGGTAGTGTCTTCTTTCATGATACTTTCTATTAAGCTCATTTCACCTCAAAGGTTTGGGTGGGTCTGAGCCCTAAACCAAAAGCAAAACTCAAGCAGGCATAAAGGTAAGGCAATGGAAAGTGATTGCCCAAGCCACTGTGAACTGAAACTGCCATGTTATGCACAGTGCAGGTCTCAGAAACACTTTGAGCTTACATTGCAGCATCTGGAGCAGCAAAGGATTCTGGCTTCCAGCTATGAAGTTCTCATGAGCAGAACAGGCTTCTCCATAAACTGGTGCTGGAAACTGGAAAGCTGCCCATGTACCACAAATGATGGTCAGGGAACCTGACCCCCAGCTGCTGGATGATCACCAGGGATCTCAATGTCCTGTACGTGCAACAGTGAAGGGTATTCAATTCTCTCCTGTGCTCTCCCAGCAGCCCGGTCTTTATGTTATTGCAGTGTTTTTCAATTGGGCAACAAAAAATCTGTCATGTATTGGCTTTGTTTTTGTTACTCCTGGGCAGTGGGTGAGACAGAACCGGGATTTTCTTGGGACAGACTTTGTCTCACTGCCCAGTTCTTGATTTCAGGGTAGGGGTCATGGGCTGAAGGATTCCACTGCCATGGACTGGCTGCCTAGTAGAGCTCTGTCTCTCTTGAGTACATCACAAACTTTTATTGTAGAGAGCTCTTTTGTGCTAGAGAAAAGAAATTACCTATCTGAGTTTCATGCTGCTTTAAAATAGTCTAGGCCAAGGGTGTCTCAAAAAAGTGTCTCAAGGATATGGCTGCAGGCTTCAAACCTGATTCAATAGGTTGCTGTCTTTCTAAAGTGTTTTTGGTGCTCTGCAGGAACAATGTGGTGCGTGGAATTAAGTACAGCTCTTTGGCAAATATAAATTAAGCTTCAGCTGAAATACACTGTTCCCAAGGCTTTTTTAAAATGAAGCAAGGTGGTCCTAGACTTGAAACACATTATATTTGTACTCTTACCTTCCCATTCCTTACTCCCCACTAAACTCTGCTCACTGGTTCTGCTCTTAAATCACATTTTGAAACACCAGCCTATGTGTATGCACAGACACACAAACACAGAGGCAGAGCCCTCAGGGAAGCTGTTCTATTGCAGCACTTCATATGGTTTCATGATATGAATGTGCTGCTCTGTGTGCTGCTGCCCGCAGGCTGTGGCAGGAGCCCGGCGGGTCTGGGATGCAGCCTGGCCAAAAGTCATTCCGAAATAGGTGAAACTACAAAAAGAGAAAGCTGACCACAGCTGCTCCTCTGTGCTGCTGAAAACCATCATCTGGGCAGGCTCTGTGCCCCAGCGCTGCAGCTGCCTGAAACTGTCTGCACAGGGAGGCCAGTGGTCCCACAGGTGAGGTGTATTTCAACTCAAAATATGATGGCGATCCTTTCACTGGGTAAAAAAGCCAATGCACTGAAAGCAGCATAAACTTCACCCAGATAACAGGTGTTTTCTGGATGCTGGCTGAGTAAATCCGTGGGAATGAGGGAATGATCAGCCCCACTGGGTATGAATCTCTCCTCCTCCAGAGAGCAACAACAATGAAACACAGGGGCTGTGGAAGGAAGGAAGGAAGGAAGGAAGGAAGGAAGGAAGGAAGGAAGGAAGGAAGGAAGGAAGGAACTTCCCAGTGAGTGGAGGTCCAAGACCGAGCCCAGGTCTGGAGTAAGATGAGCACATTGGGAGTGAGGGAACTATCCAGCAGGACAAAATGCAGGAATTGTCCAAGGATAGGGATGAAGAACATAAACTTCTGGCAGTCAGACAAGCACTCTGCTTCTAGCAACTTATGGTAAAAGCATATCAGGGCTCCAAAGGGCCCCCCAGCAGCTATTTCTCCTGGTGTCCCAGGTTCAGCAGGTCTCTGAAATGCATTTCTCACCCACATTCAAGAGAGTTTGGCTTGTTTAGTCTAGCAAAACTTAGGAGGAGACGGCATAGCTTATTGTCTGTAAATACACGAGAGGCTGGGGTAGGAGAAGATCTATTCAAGCTAAGAGATCCTATTGGTATGAAAACAAATGAGGGATCAGTTGCTGTATGAAAATATTTGGGATAAAAATTAGGAGGTTTCTAGCTCACAAGGAGTTTGACAACAGCTGCCTGCAAGGAGAGGGGCCTCTGCGGGATGGCAATATTTTTAGGATGAAGCTTGAGTAATTTTTGGCGAGATTATAAAATGTTGGATGAGCAGGGAACTGAGAAGTCTTTTATAGCTGGAATAGGGGCAGAGAAAATGGCATGAGAAATAGAAAAGCAAGAACTGGAACTGAGCTCTATGAAGGAGGCTTGCAGAGAACAGAGAAGAAAGCATTTCCAGATGGGTAATGGATAAGCCTCACTGAAAAGGACAAAAGAGGCCAAGAGGTTTTGGAAGTATAGGTGAAACATCTCTCACCTTGTCAACAATGTCTGGGGAATTGTCTTTCCAGTGAAGTGGTCTCTATTTATCCATGCACCACCTGCCTGGAAGGCAGTGCTTGCTTGTAAGCAGATAAAATAAAAACCACAGCATCCAAGGCATTTCTGTCATCCAATTATTGCTGTTTGGAACATCAGAGATGTTTTTTCTAGGTGAATCCAAAGGATTTCCTTCAACTCTGAAACACAGAAGAAAGATTAAGGAAAATCAGTCTGCAAAAGACGATCTGATGGCTTTCAGCTAGGACTTTCCTATCTGTACCCATCTAGTTACAAGCATAAAATTCTCTGCTGAGGAGAAAACCATGGGTCACAGAGATCTCCATGCATGTGGGAGCAGGGAGTTTTTTCAATGGGTGATATGCACCCCTCCATACCCAACCTTATCACCACATCTGAGCCATGGCCTTGGAATAGGAAACACAGGAAACACACCAGTTCAGGAGAAGGGTCCCACATGGCAATGCCTCTTCTATGTCTCAATGGAACCATCTCTTCTATGGCAAAGAGAAGGTCCTCTGGTGGAAGGATTTTAGAGGGAAAACCACAGCATTTTAGAAACCAAAACTTGCCTAGGAAGGAGAAGTGTTTCAATCTATCACCCCAGAACAAGTCCCCTGGCTGGTAGGTGTAAGACACATTGATGTATTTTTCCATGTCTGCATTCTTTACAAAAACAGATCTGGGGCCAGGATACACTGGGGGTGGGAGACTGTGCAACCAAACAGCTTCACTTATTTCTGGGGAGAGAGCAGTGTGCCTAGAGGTATTAACCTGTGAGTGGGAGGCAAGGCGAAAGCTGGGAAACCCAGGCTCATGTCTGTATCCACGTTTCCACATATGCATATATAAAAATACATATAAACACAGAGGGAAAACAAAACAGAACAGTCCATTGCACACGGTCCTCCCCCGGGGAGCGGGCGAGAGAACAAACAAGCGGCAGATGTGAACCGTGTCACCGCGCCCGGCGCCGCAGGAAGATCAGGTCCTGTGGTGTGACAAAGTGGGGTGAGAAGCCACCAAAGCAGGAAGCTGCAGGAGACCCCCAAGGCAGGAGAACACCACAAGGCTGAAAGGTCCTGGAGGTGCAGGCACACGGGCCGCTCCCCTCCCTTGGCATCACCCCAAGGTGAGGAAGTGCCTGGTGCCGAGGTGGACTCTGAGTGATGGCCCTGGGCCCCTCCATGGAAGAATGGATGGGACAGAAGGAGGGCTACAGGGTGACTTTCTCACAGCTGCAGCAAAGGCCAGAGCCAACCTGCAGCCTTGAGCTTTGTGCCAATCCCAATGCCAGGAAGTGGGAGCTTCTGCACTGCCGGCAAAGAGGAGAAATGAGAGAAAGAGAGGCATCTTCCAGCCAGTTTAATCAAAGATAATGAAGAGATCTTTTTCTCAGTTAGATATATCTATTTCTATTTTCCAGAAGAGCATAAAGGGCCTTGGAGAAGAAATAGGAACATGGGCCCTCTGCCCCTGACTTACGCTTTAGTGGTGTTCTGTGTCTCCTCGTCCATCCTGGGGCAGTGGTGCTGAATGCTGATAAGGCCAGACTTGGACCAGCCTCAGTCAGACAGTTGGTGCAATTTGACTTTAGATAATACTTAATGATTTGTTTTTAGCATCGGGTTGGGGTGAGTTGGGGTATTTGTTGTTGTTGTTGTTGATTTTCTGTTATTGCTTCTCCCCCTCCTTCTTTTCCAACCAATTAGGTTCAATTTGTTTTGGCAGAGGACATGATTAGTGGGGCTGGGCTCCAGATGGTTGGGCGCACAGCCGCTCACCATAAATAACACTGGATGAGCAGTGCTCCTGCATGCAAAGCTGGGACACGAGAGGCCCAGGTCACCAGATCAGAGCATCCCATGGCTGGCTTGGTGAGACCATACCTGAGCCCTTTAGAAAAGGCACTGACTGACTTTTCCTTAGGTATCTCCAGACAGCCATTGGCAGGGGACCACTCACCCAGCTGTTCCCTCCTCTCTGAATTAACCTCCCCTCACTGGATCAGCCCAGAGCTCCAGCTGAGCCTTAGCAAACAGAGAGAATGTGTCTCTCCCATTTCCCCTCACAGAACCTTTTGGTCTGTCTGAAGATCATCTGATCTTGCTCCTGGTATGGATCCACAAGTGAAGGGGAGCATTCTGTGGGGCTGGTGAGCCCAGACAAACACAGTGTGGAGTGGGACTGAGCTGCCATGGGTCCCACAGGAATAGTCACAGTCAGGCCTGCGGCACTGCGGCAGCCAGACCCTTGGACATCCCTCAAAATTCTAATGGGGCTCTTTGAGAAGGGGACAGTAGTGTATTGGGTAGAGACAACCTTGGTAAGGCAGCAGATCCAGCAAAAAAAATCAGTAAAAACCTTTTTCAAAATCTGACACTTTTCAGTGTTTTTTTAACAAATAATTTTTTTATCAAAGCAATGCCCAGCTCCATCTTGTTGTGAAACCTTAACAATTACCTTCTGTAACACGCTGTAAGATCCTCAATAAGAGGATAAAATAAAGCCCACAGTTTATTGTTATTGTTCTATCAGTATTTAAGAAATACTCAGTGAATTGCAAACTGAATAGCTATTCAACCTTTTACGTTATCTTAGGCAAGCAAGCGTTTGCTGAGAATGTCTTATGCTTTAGGACAAAGCTGGTTGTTGATTTAGTGAGTAACAAATAGAAGGCTCCATTCTGTACAATAAGTTTACCATGGATATAATGTGACTATTGTATTAAAGTTAAGGGGCAGACAGTACAGCAAGGAGGAAGTAGCTATGAAGTGTTAAAATGTCTTTGAACTGAGCATTTCAAGCCTTTGAACTGAGCTCTTTTCCTCCCACCTCTCAGTGCCACAAGCTGCCCTTCCCTGGCGCATGTCAGGTTGTCCAGGGAATCTCAGTCACTCACAGGAGCACAGCACAGCCGACACACCTGAAACTGGCACCTGCATACGGGGAAATAAGCCCCAGTTCAGTTCTGGTCCATAGTCCAGCTCTGCAAGCTCACACCTCTGTGAGGTGTGAGGCAGGGGCAAAACCCAGATCCCTGTCCCCCACTGAGCACTGTCCCCAAAAGACTCATGAGATATGCATGCCTTGACCATTGAGCAATCTCAAGCTCTGCTGTCTGGACTGTTTGTGTTGTAAATCCTCACGCCCAAGCTCCACTTGGGTCTGGAAAATCTTTGCAGTTCTTTCAGAGCTTCAATCTTTTGGGGGCTATAATGTTAGCCAAGCTCTTGCTTCTGGACAGACAGACATATTGGAGAATGTTATGGCTCTGTCTGCAGGTAGACAACCCACGACCAGCCCTTTGTAAGCTGAAGATGCCTCTCACATGGCTCAGCTGCAATTTTGGGCTGCAGCTAAGCTCGTGCCAACCTTGTGCAGAGGAAGGCTGATGCACAGGCAGCTGTCCCTGGGCATATCTTTGCTTATAACAAAGAAGCTCACTATTCGATCTTTGATCTTCCTGGATAGTTTTATATTGACCAGTACCAGGGGGGACCAATGTTGGAAGAGATTCATCTTAGGGAACACTGGACAAAGCTGCTTTGCACATGATCCAGCACACGCTTGCTCCATGCACAAGGCAACTGTTTAGCAGTGTTGCACAGGTGTGGAGTGTTTATACAAGTGAATGGAGCTGGTCTCATTGCCACATGCAGATGGCTGGAGCTGCAGTGAAGTGCTGGTGCAAGTGCTGTAAATGCCAATACAACCAGTCATATGTGGCCCATCTTGCCTGGAGCACAGGTGTAGCTGTGCCACTCCAGTGATGTCTCACAGGGAACAAAGATAAGATAGTCTTCCAGTCACTGTGTGTCTCCCGTTGGAGATTTTCTGGAAGGATATTGTAGAAACAAACTTTAGGTCAAACAGAAGCACTGAGACCCCTGGGAGCTGGTTGTAAATCCCATGGCCATGGTAGATGTCACATGCAAAGAGGTGGAACAGATGTTCATAACTGATAAGACTAGTTCTGGTCTAGCTTAAGACCTTGAAAATTGGAGATGTGGCAAAGCCTCTGAATATAACACTGCCCAGAACCCACAGTACACAGAGCTGTTCTCAAACAGGTTTACATATAGCTCTATTTATCTCTGGACCCCTTGCAAATCCATGTGTACAGTCACACGTATTTTGCAAAATGCCTGAGAGAACCATGACAGAATCTAAAGGAGTTAGAGATGGAAGTGATCTATCAGATCCATTTGCAATCTCTCATGAGCCAGGCAGAATTTTTCCCTAGGCTATATTCATTGCTTTGCCTCGTCTTGTTTTTAATCACTCAAGCAAAGAGACTAGAACAGCCAGGCAAAGTTATGTCATATTGCTGCAGCAGGGGGACTGGGGAACCTTGTATCTCTGATCAGAACTGAGTCCCACAGTTGTACAATGTATACTTACCATGTGGTTAAAAAAAAATCCTATGCAGAAATGCATTTAATTTCTGTAAGTATTCGTCTTCCAAGAATTTTTAAGACCTTGCAATAAACATAGCCAAAGCCATCATTCAACAAATTGAAATCACACTTGTATTAATGCAGTTGCTATATTCATATTCAACTTAACCCTCATGACTTTATCTTGTAATCCAGTAAAGTGTGCAGGTCAACAGAAGTTGCTATCAGAGAGCTGAGTGAGCATTTCTTTTCCATCATCTCCTTCACCACTTCCTTGACTTAAGGCACATCATCCAGAGATCCTTCACTTAGGCAAAGCACAATTCCTAACACATCCCTCACAGTCTCCACTGAGAATCTCTTTCATATATTAAGTGAATTCAGTGTTGTTTTCTAAGGTCTTCTCATGGGTCTGCCCTTTGGTGGTGGTGACTGCTTTCAGAAGGGTGATATTCCACCTCACACAAACAAAAATAAACAAATTACTCAGAAAAAAATGTGATTGTGGAAGTAATTTTTTATCATCCAGGGTCCTAGTTTTCTTCCCTTGAAAGCATAAAAGAGGAAGGTCCCCTCCCAGCAGCCCAGAGAGGCTGCAGCAGAGGCAAGTTACAATGTGCATGCCATGCTCTTGTGGCTGGGCTCACACAGAGCATAAGGAATCAGTTCTTACAGCCAGAGACACGGGTCTCTGAGAATAAACACCCAGTGTATTTGCTAGCTCAGTTGCATCTAATCAACAGACATGGTTTTTTGTTAAAGTAACCCAGGAGGTTTCTAGGGTCAACAGAGCTAAACAAAACAACCAGCAAAAACACTGTGGTCTAGGAAAGGGCAAGCTTTTTCAGAGCTCAGCTCCCCTTGGTGGTATGGCTCCTGTACGGAGGAATGAAAGTGTTTAAGTCATCAGAAAGAGCAGGCAGTGACCTGCAGTAAAATACATGGCCTGGTGAGATATGTCTCATCTTGCTAATGACCTCCAGAGCTGGGTCAGCAGATGCCACTGTGGGGGTCACCATCATCTGCAAGGCAGCAGACACAGCTCTGCTCTCTTGGCATGCCTCCATCCTCACTGCAGCCCTGGGCACACCAGCGCCATGGAGGCCCAGTGAGGGCAATTCAAACTTTTGGAAATAACACCTAGCAGTGGAGATTCTTTGCAAACTTTTCAAGAGAACAGTCTCACCAGAAATCCAGTCTATGAGCTGCAGATCCCTCTCTGAAACTGTTTGTCTGCAGTCACTTACCCTTTTTTACCAGAACTACATAAAGGCACCAACAAAAACAGAGTGAAATCATATGGACATCTCAGACTTGAAAAAAAATTTTGGGTTTTTGCTTAGTCAAATACTTGAGCTAGAAATTTCAGGGCAATTGTAAATTTTAAGGCAGCAAGCTCATCCCTTATTTTTCAGGTAAAGCTGGCATTTTTCTGCCCTTAGCACATGGCTCTGCCTAATAAGGATACAGAGCAGGGCAGCCCAGAGCCAGCCTGATGCCTGGCCCAGTAACCATCTTCTGGCATGGAGAAAAATGGCTGAGAATTGATGGGTTGGGAGCATGGTGCCAGACACATCCTGCTGTTCCAACTCAGATCTATCTGGATACCCTTCCTCCCTGCCCAGCTGGCAGATTGTGTGGACTGCAACAGAGCAAACTGGGGCACAGGGCAGAGCTTGCTCTTTTGTGCAATACAGGAACTAATCTCATTGCTGCAGAGTGAAATTTGGTTCCATGAAGGTTTTTGAGCTTAGACCCATGTGTCCCAAACAAAAGACTGTTTCCAAGTGGCCCAGAGGCTTCTCCAGGTCTTGTGACACTGGAGTGTTGGGGGTCTGAGACCCACACTGCCAGGTACAGCCAGGTTCATGGTCCTCAGGTCCTCCCAGACTGGGACTTGGCATTGCTGCCAAGTGCAGAGAAGCACTCTAGGTATTTCTCCCCCATTAGCATGTCCCCACAGCACAAGTCTCATTTCAGCACAACACGTATTGCTAAATCTACACACCTTGTAATCCTCACGCTCTCTGGAAAGACACAAAACCCGATGCACAGCAGAGATATGCCACACACAGCTCTCCCTGCCAGCAGTGGCCATCTTGGCCAGAGTGGCTGGGGTGCATCTAAGCACCTAAAGGTACCCTCTCCCCCCCAAAAAAATAATGAACTTCTAAACTTTGGCCCCTAGGTGAGGGGGTGGGGGAGGGTTGGAAATGGCCTCGTTGCTTCACACTGCACATCAGCAACCGAGTTCACTTCACAAACACAAGGTGCGCTGTCAGAATAGCCTGGGGCAAAGTTTGTACTTTGCTTGAATTCTAACTTTTGTTTACCAAGGTAATAAACCGGTCTTCTCTTCCAGGTGTAAATGCTATTATGAAAAGCATATTTGTGTTTCATCTCACCTCAGATGTACAGTATGTGCTCACATCCTACACTGTGTGAACAGCCCACATTGCTCCAGAGCCAGCAGAAGAAAAGACAAGGGGTAAAAATAAATAGCCCCACTCTGTTCTCAAAAAACAGTATGTTCTGGAGAATCCAGGAGTTTAATTGGATCTCTTTGCCTTCAGACCCTGTGTGCAGCCTTTGCCTTACTCTGTGAAGAGTAGGCCAGACCTTTCCTGCATCCCTGTGGTCTTCCCCATTAGTGCAGGGTGCTGATGGGGATCCCCAGTGCAGGGAGCTGGTGGAGATGAACTGTTCATTTCATGCAGACCAGCTGATCCCTAAACGGTGAAGTTTAATTTCCACCAAACTAGTTGGGTTGCCAGTTTGGCTCCCTCTCACTAAAACTGCCTGCATGTCCATCATGCCATGTGCATTGAGATGTGTTGCATTTGGTGTAATATCACTGAAACTGATGGGAGAGGAGAAGGAGGTGGGGGGGTAAAAATAGAAATAAAAAGGCCTGGCATTGTTTTTTTCTTGCACTTCACCTCCTGTTCCTGGTGTTGTGCCCACTTGGCAAGATTTAGAGATAGCAGATGAGCTCTGGATAAAAATGACCTAAATGTTTCCTCATCCCTTCAAACCTGTTTGGTGGCCTTCTGTCTCCACACCACTGGTAGCCTGGCCTAGCTGCTGTGGCTGCCACCTGAATGCTACTGAAAGCCAACACCACGAGACCTGCAGCTACTGAAACAATCACAGCCCCAGTCCAGAGCGTGGATCAGCCAGCATAACACAGCATGGCACAGCATGGCATGGTGGGCATGGGCAAGAGCATTGCCGGCCAAACCAATGCACCCACTCCTGGTATCACTTCGCTCCTCTCACACTGAGCTTGTAAAATTTCATGAGATGACACCTTGAAAAACTAAGTTGGAAATGCCAGGCTTGGATGGGGCCTTCCCAGAAGCTGCCCAGCTGCAGGTCAGCAGTTATTTCCTTCCTCGCCTGTTGTAGTCCCCTATGAGCAAATTTAAGAGGGCAATAACCCTACACTAATTTCTTTTTTTTTTTTAACACAAACCATTTATTCTATTAAAAGCCTGTGCCCAATAACTCTACCTGCATTACAGAGGAGCTGTTCAGAGAGGCAAAGAAAGGGTCTGAAGAAGACCACGATGTAAGCAGCGTGTGGTGCTGGCCCGCAGTGCCCAGTGCGGGTGCTTTCTCTGAACGCCTCTGCTCCTGAAATCAGCAGCCCCACGGAGGGAGACGGGAGATGCACAGGTCTGAGCCTGCCCCGGCCCAGACACCTTCCCCACCCCGCTGTTTACACCGGAGTGCTCGCTCCAGCACAGGCTGAAACTGAGCTCAGCCTCCTGCACCCAGCAGGGCCCCGGCACACTCTGCTCCCTCTGGGCAGTGAGAGGTCTGGACCCCTTCGGTGCTGCCCGACCCTCCATGGACCTCACTTGGTCCTTTCCAGCCAGTGCTGGACTCAAGCCATCACAAGGCAAAGAGCTGTGGTGCAGATGGAAGAATGGAGGTCCCCAGCTGCATGTGCTCATGCTCCTCTTTGCTTCTGCAGTCACAGAAGCTGGTTTAAGGTTAGGGTGTTTTGAATGTCCAAAAAACTCATTGAAGGTTCTTAGCAGATTTTGCACTTTCTCTTTTATTTTTCCACCTCCAATATTCCTTTATGCTTCCATAGTAAGGCTAGAAGGAACATTGCTCACAGGAATGCAATCTTCCCCATCCATCAAACCCAAGCATGATCAGCAGCTCTGCTATACATTCCCACAAAATTTCACACAACCACATGAGCTGAGGGAGAGCATCCTCAGCAGCAGTGACTTTGAGTAGCCCCCTTGCAGCAGTGGAATGAAGAGCCCACACCTGACCCATCATAACCCAGGAGTGGGGAGGTCCTTTCTGCTTAGGAGGGAAAACTGGCATTACCCAGGGAACTGGTGTGTGCTAAACTCAGAAGGGACTGATTGTAAGCAAGCTACTGGTGGAGGACGGGAACAACACAGATTTCCCCACGTGGTTAATTCCTGCTATGGTGCCTTCTTGGATTCACCCACCCTCTTGAGCTGGGTGGGGCAGAGGAGGACACGTCTGGGTCCACCCATGTGCTCCCAAAGAAGGAGCGATGTGTCACCCCAGTTTGGGAACAGGTGTGTTCAGTGGCCAGATCAAGGCACATTAGGAGACCTAGAACTAGTTTGACACAGGCTATTATTTCATGGCATCTCAAGTATATTCCACATGTCCTTTAAGTGCTCCAGCAAAGTGATGGCCCAGGCCAGCCTTTCCAATTGTGTTCCTCTAACACGTCAGTTTGGTTCTTCCAGAACAGGGAGGGGGTGGCTTTTTGCCAGCGTTATGTAAGGAGCAGAGGGATTGCGTAAGTTCGGTTGGTCGCAAAGGTGTAAAATAGGCTTTATTGGTAATTACTGCACCTGGAAATTTCTCCAGAGGCATCTGTGCATATTTTACAAGGAACTTGTCCTTAAATAGATTTAGGGTCTTCTGGAATCCTCTTCCCTCTAGATACTTCTGTCCTCAGAAATGCTTGTGCAAAGGTGGATGTTTGCTTTCATGCGGGAAATGATAGGAGGATGTCGTATGTCCCTTCACTGATGCTGCATAAAGTGCTTGAGTTGCTCCACTGACCTGTGAGTTGTGCAGTCAGAAGCAGGTGTTTGTTTTAAATCAGTTCCCAGGTGCAAACCTGGGACACCTGATGGACTCATCCAGTCCTCTTAAGAGTGACAACAAGACTGTAGGACTGCAACTGAGAACTGCTCTACTTGAGACCTTTCTAAAGGATTAAATAGCAAGTAACACCTGTTAAAAACACAAGTTATTTGACACAATTTCACAAGCAGGAAAGATCACTGCATTCCACATGCAGTCCATGTGGGATAGGACCTTGTGTATTTTAGGAAAAGTGAAATAACATTTAAAAGTGGTCAGAATGTGACCCACTGTAAATCCAGCAATGCAAAGAGAAATGGCAAGCTTCATTCTCTTCCTGTATCTTCCATACATTTAGCATTAAGTGTATGGAAAAGGCTTTACAAAACCAAGGCCTGATCAGTAGCTAATGCATTCCCAGGTTCAATAACAAGTACACTTTGTACATCAGAGGAATGGCAGACTGCCCAGAGCTTTTGGGCAGATGCTGTTTCTAAAGAAATTAAATGCATGAATAGATAATAACCAAAGAAATCCCTGCTGAAATAGAGAAAGGACAACTTCCTTCTGATAAAATCAAGTTCTTGCTCAATCATTCCCCACTTGAACACGAAGACCAAATTGAGTCAGTCATGAAGGTCCTGGAGTCTACAGATAAATGGTTGGGCTTCTTTTGTCTTTATCACACTGTACATTATCCTAAGAACTGGTAAAACACACCAAGAATGACTTCTCTGTCCCTTCCAACAAAAAGGACATTGCAGGAAGTCAGCTGCGTCTGCTAGGCTGAAGAAGGAGTTTCCCAGTTCTTCCTCAACTGGTTACTTCCTATCCTCTAAGGGCAGAAGGGAAGGAGGAAAGTGTGTTTAACCTGTGTCCTCATCATGCAAACAGAGGATTCAGGTGAGGAAGACCTGCGGAATAGCAAGTGTGAGCAGGGCACCAGTGGTGAAAAGATGAACATGAGATTGGCAAGGAGTGGGTGAGCTCTGACGTGGGAAGGAATGAGGTGAGGGTCAGGGTAAGAGAAATGGAGAGAGCTAACCTCAAACCAAACCACCTGGGTATTCCAGTCTTGATTCCAGTCATGGCACAACACAAATTCTTCAGCTGGCCTTCCCCACTACTGAATCTACTCCCTGTGCTGCTGTAAGACCCTGTCTTCATTGCCTGACCACCTTTGGCTGGTCTCACTGGAAGTCCTGTGGGAGTCAGACAAATACCTGGCCATTCTGCATCAACTCCCTGGCAGGGAGAGTTTATACATACAGGACTCCAGAGTCAGTGGGTAAAGTGCACATGGGGAAGCAAGAACCAGCACCTGAGAGTAGGGATGAAGCTGCTGATGTCAATGCTGGTGTCACCACTGCCAGCTGCTGGTACAGGGAGCTGGTCAGAAGCACCTATTCTGTGCCCTGGGAACCAGGCTGCTGGTACCACATGAAGGGTCTGGGAAGCACAAAGATGTTTGACCAAATTTTTTCAAAGAGACAGAGTCCAAGTCTTACTTCTCCTCCCTCTTGTTTTCCATGGTCCAGGGGGATGGTATAACCTCACAAACTCTTCCAAGGCCACAGGCCCTGGATGCAAAGGACAGCAACTGTTCTGCCTAGGGTATTGCTCAGGAAATCAAGGGACAGAGCTTAAGATATAGCTCAGGAGTGGGAACCTGGCACACAGCTGTGGATGAGAGGCAGGTGGAGATGCCCTGGGCAAAAGGTGGGACACCTTTGGGTGTCAAACAAGTGAGACAGTTGCTCAGCAAGCCGACAGGCTCATCCTTTGCCTCCTGTTGAGGATGTCCAGGGGACTGGCTGTAGAGTGATTGCCAAGGCAAAACCATGGTGCAGGTGACAGCACAAGGCCAGGAACATTTTACACACAGGCTTGGTACTCCATCCAATGTTGTTCTTGACCATTGGGACCACTGGGGCCACTGGGATGCTTCTGAAAGGCCTCACAGGGAGAGGGAAATTGAATGCAACCAGTCATCGAGGAGAGCTGCAATATCTAGTGTTCCTGGATCTCACTCAGTCACTGAAATACATTTATGGTCTACGTGACAGGTGGTTTATTTTCAATACCTAGAGCATAGAAGGCATGTGAGATGATGTGCTGTCATCTAGAACACTTTATTCTTGTTTAGTGCCAACTATGTTACAATATCATTTTGATGTCACCATTTCCTCCTGCTGAAATAAAAATAAAAAAAAAAAACAAAAAACCAAGCCAAAAACAAAACAAAAAAACCCCATTGCTAGACAACATTTCCCAGCAGGGAGACTTCTGGGTTTTCCATTACACCTGTTTTTTATTACTTCATTGGCTTGTTCAGAAGAGGAGAAGAAAGAAACTAGAAGAAAAATAAATACATTCCTATATTTTTTAATCCCTTTAGTTATAAAATATCTGAACAAGCCTTTAAAAAATACCTGACTTCAAAGTGTCAACACATAGCTGATGTCATAAAGTATTCATGGGGACTGGGATTAATGCTGACATGTTTTAAACTGATTAAATTTGAGAACCTGATGACTGGAGTTGGATTTTCATTATTCCCCTGATACGAGCAGAAAGTTTCAGAACTTGAGAGTTTTTAAGTATCCAGAACATCTCTGTGGGGCCCAAACAAATGGCCCAGGGAAAGCAATAACAGGTATTCCCCAACCGTGGGTTTCTTTAGCTTCACCTCTCAAACTCAGTTACTCACATGCAGCTCTTTCATCCTGATTTGTTCCACAAATCTGCCCTGCCAGGCTCTGCAAGCAGCCATCAGCTCCTTCGTTCCTAGGAGTCTCTGAGGGAGCAGCTGCAGGTGCCAAAGCCTTTGCCAGCTGTGGAGGAAGAAAATGGTGCCTGGCAGGGCCAGCTAAACCATTGCCAGCTCCCAGCTCTGTGGCTGTAGTAGACACGCATTTCTGAACACCCTCTCTAGCCGTTTGTGCTGGATTTGCTACAGCTCTGCACATGGGACTGGATGCAGGCTCCTACCTGAGAAGCATCATGACACAGATGTGGTAAACCAGAGCCTCCAACACCTTTGGGAGATGCTGCTGCACACAGAGAAAGTCTTACTCTTACAAGAAGTTTTCCAGGCAAAATATAGTCCCAGGTGGAGCCTGACAATCCAGCACTAACTCCAGGCCTCTCTCAGGAGGTCTGTCCTCAGGAAGAGTTTTGCTCCCAGAAGAGAGAGCTCTGCAGAGATTTACTCTGCACAGTAACCTGTCATGAGGGTTTGTAAATGAGCTCTGCAAGAACCCAGCTCTCCTGGGCAACACTTCAGAGTGCATGGACTGAAAAAGGCCTGAACTCTGCAGGGAGCCCTGGGGAGACAGGTCAGAGGTTAAGTGTTCGGCTGCTGAGCAGCTGCAGCCCCAAAATTCACAACCAAGAGGAAGGGATGGTGTAAGGGAGCCTGGGCCCATCTTGGATCATCTTGCTCAGGATCTTCCTCCCTCAGTCAAGTTGCTCCAGCACAACCTGGCAAGACAAGACTCAAACTTCCCAAAGCAATAAGTGTTGAGCTGGGCTCCACACTGCAATGACATGAGAGAAACTCCCCCCAACCTTCCTTCTCTCTTCCTCCTCCTTCTTCTCCTCCTCTTCTCCAGCCCTGGCAGCACATCTCTGCAATGGCCATATAACAACAGTGCCCTGGCTCTTGCCCAGCAGGGCTCCCACTGCATCTGGCATTTCTGGGCATGGGCCTCCTGAGTACACCCATCTTAACTGCCCCACATCTTTCCACAGGCTGTTTCTGGGGCAGCGTGAGCGTGTTTTGCTAGTGCAGCTCACATCACCCCTGCTCTGATAGGGCAGTTTTCCAGGCAGGGCAAACATTTCATCATCATCTCCTTCATGTTTCTTTTTCTTTCTCATTTCCCTTTTTTCCACCCCCATGTTTTTTTCCTTCAATATTGCCTAACCTCCACCTGGGTGCAGGCGGTGGGGTGAGCTCACTGTGCTGAGCACTGCCAGCCCGAGGGCCATGTAGAGCAGCCTCCTCCACCCTGTGGGAGCCATGGGGACTCTGGTGGGAGACATGGAGCCTGAGAAGTCCACACTGAGCCACTCCACCCAGGGACACAATCCTCAGCTGCACATCCCAGCATGGCATTGGGTGGAGGGAGCTTGGCTGTTTCCATCAGCATCCCTGATGAGAAGGCACAGCTCACCAGAGAGCAGAGAAAAGCATCAGCCCCGTCACTGTCCTCCACCTGACTGTGGGAAACCAAACCTTGCACTTTCCTGAGGGTGTGGGAGGCACACAGCTACCGGGGTGAGCTGCTGCCTTCCTGCACCTCCTCAGCCCATACCTCCCAAGAGACACAGTGGGAACTCTGGTGGCAGAGCTCACCAGGAAATGGTGCTTTCTGCAGGAAAAGCTTTTTTTTTTTTTTCATTATTTTCTGTTTCTGCTCTTCTTATTTTTTGGAGGGGGGAGGGGAATTAAGCTGGGGGATTTCTCTAGAAGTATATATTACAGGGAAGAAATATCCATTTTCTGTCTAATCGCAAGAATTTTCTTGATGCAGACAAATATCACTTCCCAGAGGGCTGAATTGCAGGAAAAGCTTGTTGCTGAGAACTACACTTTGTTAGATGGGAGTTTGATGAAAACCTTAAGTGGTGGCAAAAATGGAAATTTTGCAGAGATAGCTGCTGGAACCCTCTGAAAGGTCATGCTTTGGTGATGAAAAAGAGTTTAAAAACCTTTCTTTGCACCAGATCTTTCAGCAGGATGGCTTTGCAAGAGGAGAAGCAGGTTAGGAAAACAGGATGACACCACTTTCTTAGGGACAGAGAGAATGAGGAAAGGTGGTGAAGGAATGAAAGTTGCCCAGTGCTAGACATAGGCAGGAAGAGAGACCTGGGACTGGTGGCTCAGAGCATGGCTGGGGTTTTGCCTGGGGACTTTTAGTCTTCTAATTCTAGATTCAGTACCAGTAAGTTACATTTTTCCCAAAAAAAATATTGGTAGAGTAATTCAGTGCTACAAAGGTGCTATGCAAATTTCTGGTGGGAAATACAGCTGTCTCAAAACATTGATAGCCTGTGGTTTCATTTATGTGGTGGATGTTAATGTGTCTAATGATTCTGAGGAGAGATGTCTGAAAAAATGAATTTGGAGTTGTTTTGTTTCATGAGCAGTTCTGAAAAGTCAGGAAGGAGGGAATTAGTTCAGATTGCAACCAGGACTATTAATTTAAATTACAGAAAATGTGAAAGGTGAGGAGAAAATGCTGTGCTTTGATTTGGAGCTATTTACAAGTAAAATGGAGGGGAATTTTAAACTGAAATAAACATTGCAAATGTACTTTCTTGGAATTTTTTTTCTCAGGACAAACAATTTAGTTCAACCAGCACTAATGCTCAAAACTATTTGTCACCAAATTTGCATTTTTCACACAAGGGAAGTCTCAGGTGAAATAATTGCACCCATCCCCTGCTCTGAGCCTGGGAATTGAGCATATCTCCCAGCCCTTTGCCACTGCATGAACTAACTCCACTGGACATTTGTACCAAACCTCTCACTGCTGAGGATACATCTCCAGTCCAGGCTTTCCATTTTGTATTTGGGCAGGTCTGTCCTTTTGACATTTTGGCAAGATTTCCCCCAGTATGGTGTCATATAGAGAGAGCTCAAGGGGCAGGTGGAGCTCTTGGCTGAGTTCATGTGGGTCACTCTCCTTCCCACAACAGCAGAAGGCAGGAGGCCAGTCCCCAGGGAAGGTCAGGGAACCCATCCCAAGTCAGGATCCCACATTGAGACAACCAGTTCCAACCCCACAGCAACCAGGGTCCAGAGACAAAAACGTCTCTTGCAAACAGTCAACATGAGTTCCCCACCTCACATTCCTGGATGCAGAAAGCAAATGCTTCAGGCTTTGCACCCTGGTGAAATTAATTTTCCTGGTGGGGGACACAGAGGCCACTTCCCTGCACCAGCACCCAGGGCTGGAGAGGATGAGCACCCTCCCAGGGGCTGAAGGCAGCTGGTCACACATTCCAGCCTAGCTGGGCCTTGGCCAATCCTGTATTTCTGAGGTCCCACTGAAAATGGCAGTGGTCAATGAAAGAAGGTAGCCAAGGTTAGGAGCAACATTTTTCTAAGAGGTAAGTTAAATAAGAGGAAATGGTTTTTCATCCAAAATGACCTGAAAATCTGGTTTGTAGCCATGTACATTAACTCTTTAGTGGCAGCAAGGTTTGGAGACACCTCTAATGATTTTCATGAACCTTTCAGAAAGGAATGGAACAAAGCAGCTTGGGAAATGGTTCCTATTTTCTGAAATGTCTCAAAAACCACATTAGGCTAGCTTGAATTTCCTGTGTTCCAGAATCAAGGCAAAGGAACTTTAATAAACCAGACATTTTTAAATCCAACCTTCCATTTTTTCCCATCACTTTAATTATTCCCAGTGACCTGCTGCCCAAATATTGAAGCTGGGACCTGAGAGAATCATTCATTAATGTTTACAAGGCACTGAGATAATAGGGGGAGAGAGGCATAGAGATACCATGTATGAATAAATGATAGCAGTAATATGTTCAGTCTCTGAGATTACTCATGCTCTAAAACCTGAGCAAGTGCATAAGTTTTTACAGATTTGGGCCTTGGCTTGGTCCAAATATACTTTCAGGTCAGGCTGTTAGCTCCAGGAATGAAGCACTCCCTGGATCCACTTGGCTGCTATGGGTAGGAAGAGGGAAGCTGTCAGATATCAGGAATTTGGCAATATCACCATGCTACTTAAGTCATCCTAGTTAACTGGAGGAAGGTCATTCACTAAAACACTGTGTTGATAAATACCACAGAAGTGTGGAGCTGGGGAGGTCCAAAGGAACAAACATTGTTTAGGTTTTACAGTGCAAATTGCTCTAGGAACAGAAAAATGTCTTTCCATTTTTCCTGATCCCAGACATTCCTTGGAGCATAGGCCATGGCTGCTTTATTTTTAAAATCAACAAGTTCTTCTGAAGAAAAAGCATTTTTTGATCTTGTGACTGCCACAACAGAAACAGACTCCATTCCCTCGCAGTCAAGCAATGTGCTTCCTGCCAGCTGGACTCGCTGCCTAAACCCTGCCCAGCTAGGCACAAGCTGCCTCTTATCTGCCAGCCTAGGCTGGAGCAATAAGATTGAGACATTTCAAGATATCATCTGGGAAAGCAAGATAAATCCAGGTGAGTTGATTTGTCAATCTCTGTGAAGCACACAGCCAGTGCGTGGCTCCTGCAGCTCCATCTGTGCTGAGCCCACCCAGCCCTGTGCAGCCTCACCTGGGCACAGGGGCTGCCCTGCAAGGTCAGAGGGAGCCTTCAGCCTCACCAAGCTCTCATGCTGCACACACACCACCATGCCCAGGAAGCACCAAGGCCACCCTTCCTAACAGAGTCGTCATTGCATCCTATAAGAAACCCCAAGGGTCTTATACCAACTAGATTAACCATATCAAAGCTAGATTGTGCAAGAAAATAAACTTATTTCCCCTCATCATGCAGTTGGTTGCAATGAGAAGGAAACACCAGCACCACACATTTTACAAGGAAAAGTGTTTCACTCCAGAAAAATGCAAAACTGATACTCCTTCCATTCTCCGGCTGTGTTCTTGTTGTCCCTTATGTCCATAACACATCACAGCACGCTGTGCCTGAAGGCTGCACCCCATCACCAGGCTGCACTACCACCTCATAGTTTCGACTTTCTCTGTGTTTTCAGTCTAGTTCTGTACTGGCTACTTTGTACCAGTTGAAACACCTTATCTCCTTCGCTGGATCAGGGTCTCCTCTGTGTGTGTTGCAGTTTAGCAGTCTGGCACGTGGAAATGGCAAGTTTCAGTTATCACCAGCTGTTCTGTGTCCCTGTCTAAGACACATCATGCTTTCCCTCCAACAGGATTTCTTTACAGACTGGCTTAAACCTCACCCACCTGCAGCAGGGTATAAGCCCTTGCTTCATTCTAAGGATGTGTTCAAACTGTTCAAGCCTTTGTCTCCCTGAATGAGCAACCAAGTGGGGAAATTCAGCCTGACACATGGGGCTGGCAGAAGTGATGCTCTGAAAGCCCAAGGAGGCAGGAATAGCCAGAGGAACCCAAACAGGAGTTGTGTATGAATACCTGCAAGGCTGGTGCTCACACCTGAGGCAGTTGTCTGGGTGGTCTGTAAAGGTACTCGTAGGGCACAACCAGCCTACCATAGGCTGCTCCTTTAGTTGAAGGGCCTCTTTGGAGCATCTCCTTTTCTGCAGCCATTACAAAAGCAGCAGTTATCGAGCCCCTGTGAAGATGCTCTCACTGGTGTACCTGCTCAGGTTCACACTACAGCCCAGTGACAGGTCCAGAGGAGAAGCACCCCCCCACCATTCACCTGGCCCCCTCTTTGCAGCCACTCATCCCCTCACTACGTGTCAGACAGCAGAGGCTGTCCAAGTCTCCAGACTGAAATTCTCAGTATTATCATTAGTGTCACAGCATCTGAAAAGAACCCAACCAAGAACAAAGGACTTGTTTTGCTGGATCCTGCACATCTCATGTGTGCTTGAAGGAAGTTTCTCTGCCTGTGAACACACTCACTGAGCTCCTGGCCTTGGAAACTCTTACAGGCATTACCATAAAACCTCTGAGAAATTACATGGAAAGGAAAATGACCAGGCCCTGAAGAAACTGCCTGTTCCTGTCCTCAAGTTTAATTAATCTGTCCATTGGCTTAAGCTGTTCTGAAACACCTTGTGGAAGATGAAGGCAGGACAGGGAAAGCTCAGGAGGTGTTAATGACCCATGGAGAGCACTACTTAGCTGGCACAGGAGCTCTGCTTTTTGCAGTCTTGTGGAGCACATGCTGCTCTGGGAGGCTGTCCTCACGTGTGGTTTGCGTTTTCTGTGTATTTGATTGTTCTCAGTCAATGAACAAGTTTGAATATCTCTGCTGAGAGACTCCCTATCAAGGCTAGAGTTTCCTTGTTTTGCATTTCTGGTCATTTCATGAACATATTTAATATTCTTGAGCATTGTTTTCCATGGAACTCCATGCCTGTGTGCAACAACTGCAGTGCTGACCCCTCCAAAGCCACCTCTGCAGAGGGACTGGAAGTCTGTGCACTGCCTCCCTCCAAGGCAGCGCTGGGCTCTGCAGTGACCCGCTGTGAGCCACCACGTCAGTGGTGCTGTGCCAGAGCCTTCATGCTCTGAGCATTCTCCAGCCAGTTCTCTCACTCTCAGAGCCAGAGCTGATCTGTGTAACAGACCTGCTCCCTCCCAAGGGAAGGCTCTGCACTGTTGTCTATTTGCCTTACCCAGACAGGCAGACCAATGAACCCTGGAGATACTGGGAATGCCGGCTACTAACAAGGTTGGCCAATGCCTGGGATGTCTGGGGGCTTCAGGCATCTTAGCTGAGCTCTTCCTGCTCAAGAGAAGGCTAATTAATCAGCTCTGCTGTTCTGGCATCACCCAAAAGTGAAAATACTTTCTGGCAGGGCAGCAGGCACAAAATTAGCTGCTGCATTAAACTGCCAAATCTCCTTTACTCCTTTATTAGTTGCATTTGGTGATGATGAGGAGTGAGGCATTAACCAGTCCCTGATGGATAAAGAAACTATTACTCTGCTTTCTCTTTGCAGCTGGGAAGAGGAAATAGGTTTTATTACTGAGATTTCCTTGAAGACATTCACTTGACTTTGTGGCATCAGAGATGGAAGAGAAATGAAGAACACAGGAATCTTGGCACAGTGGGAGAGATTGTGCATGGATAATAACAGAGAGAAGCACCAGGTCAATTGGGAGCTGAAATATACTTAGGTGATTGAATCCTTGTGCCGGGTTGAAGCTTTGACAATCTGCCGGGCTCAACTAATTTCAGCATTACAGCCAGAATTTCTGTGCTGGCACTGAGGGCCTAAACCAGGGAACTTGCTGGGAAGACACATTTGGGACGGATTAGAATGGAATACAAGAGAAAAAAATAGAATGGAAATGATATATTTTAAATTCTTTGTTGTTTGGTTTTGTTGGCATTTTTAACCCAAGATTAGATTTAGAACTCACCCATCCTTGTTTTAGGCCTAAATCCCAGCTGACATGATATGACCCTACTAGAGGAAGGTGCAGACTGGAAGAGCCCATGCAAATCACAATCCATGCCTTTAAATCTCAGAGGGTTCATTTTGGAATGAGATACTGAATTTCCTAAGAGATAATCCCAAATTCTTGAGTTTGCTACCCATTTGTTCACATGACAAACACAGCCTGGACACAGATGTCCAAGAGATCTAGAGCAGACTGGAACAAAAGAGGAGAGATGATACAGAGCTGACCTGAGCATGGTGGGGGACAAATGGTCTGTTAACCAGCACTGGGAGGAAACTGGAAGAAACACCCTAACCATGTGGGGAAAGAGGTCTTGCGACAGGCAGGCAGAGGAAAAAAGCCAACCTGGCCAAAGAGGATGTGGTAACCCAGGCCTGTGGGGACCAGGCACCAAAGCCCAGCAGGTCCCTCCTGTTCTTGGTCACTGAGGGACCCTTCTCATCCCACAGGCACGTGGAGCCCAGGCAGGAGGAGGGTTGGGAAGAGGAACTACAGGAAACCATCTTGTCTCATCACTTCTACCAATAAGGGGAGATGACATGGGGAGGTGGGGCAGGTGGCCAAGGGATATCCTCCTGGACAGGGTGTATTTGAACATCCTCGGAGGAGAAGTTCAGGCTCCCAGCTCAGGAGCTGGCCCAAATATCAGCACGGCATGGTGAAATGAGCTTGTTTCTCAGGACAGGTCAACCAAGAGGCTGACAGAGCCCTGAGCTTTACTTCTGGTAGCTTTTGCTGGCTGCTGCTCAGGGCACCACCCCCTAGCTCTGCTGTACCTCTAATCCTCTCACCTCCCTCCACCTCACTTTCTACATCTACAAAGTGGAGCTAAAGCTAATTACAGTCCCTAGAATGGAGCTGCATCTCTTGGCTTTACCAATGTTTCAAAAGCACCCAGACATGAAAGGTGCTTGAGAAAGCAGAGTATTGTTATTACTAACAATTACAAAAATTAACCAAATATTTGTCTAGCAGCATCCATCCCCACTGCTGCTTCTTACATAAAACACACACATGCTCTGACTGCCAAGCCAAAGCCCCAGAATCACTACATCAGCCCTACGGTATCAAGAAGGGGGGCAAAGTGCCTTGGGTCTAAAAAGGGTTGTCTGTTCCAGCAATTAATTTAATTGTCCTAAATATAACCCAGGTATAGCGCAGATCCAGATTGCTGGCTGACAACAAACCCAAACAGGGCCCAGAGGCTGCGAGGCAGCAGGTTAAATACTGCCTCTGAAGCTGCTGGGCTGATCCTGGCACACGAGTATATTTTCTCTTGGTATTCGCCACCGCTTGCTGCTGTGGAGTCAAATTCTCGTAAAATGTTTATCAATGCCTGGGCATCTTCCAAACCAAGAAAGGGTGCGTGAGAAGTGTCCCCTTGCAGTCAGCAGAGACTGGATTTCATCACTTGTTTTAATTCCCGTCTTCATAATTTTATTGCTTTTTTTTTTCTCCTGTTTTCTAATAAGCTCTTCTAACACCTAATGAAATCAGTTCTTTTTTCCTTCTACTTACCTCCCCCTACTGCCATTGCGATTACCTAGACTAGAAAAATACAGAGCACGGGGTCCTGCAGGCTGAGGTTTTAGTGACTGATTTCAACTGACGTGAGCAGAATCGGCAATGAACTTCAATGTCATGGTATTTTGATTCCTCCCTCTTCCGTATTGCATGAAATATCTGAAGGGGAGAAATGCCAAGGAGTGAGAAGAATTCTTTTGGGTTGTACAACCAAAAATGAAACTAAGAATGGAGCCATTTCCAGAGGGGGAGATGCAGTCAGCTGTGTAGTCGTTATCTGTAATAGATGGCATCTCTCACTGATGTGATCTCTATTATCCTCCTATCTCAGCATCTCACAGGCTTTAATGGATTCTTCCCTCCAGCATCTCTTCAGAACTGTGCCATTGTCCTACACACATTTTACTAACCCAGACCAGAGGCACCAAGAGGCCAAGACTCAACTTCTCTAATCTATGGTGGCACCCAAGTTCCTGTTGGTCACTGTCTAAAAACCCATCTGTAATCTGGGCACCATGTTATTTAACAGGAAATTTATTGCAAAGTGTAAAAAAAGTGCTCTGTGACCACAGAGAGGCAAACAAATCTCATAAAATCCAAGTTTGTTATTTCCTGCTCTGCTTTCAAAACAAAACACAATAATTTTAGCAGACAATTAAACTCTCTGACTTCCAAGGGAGGCAGGCACACAAATACTTTTGAGGATCTGAGCCCACATGATTATGTAAGGAATTAGTAGGAAGGAATTAACCCAATCGCTGGAGCGTCCTTGTGGAGAGGATGTCATCCACACTCGGGGCTGCCACATATCAGAGCAAAATGTAAAACACAAAAATACTTAAAATTTAAATCAGCAAAGTGCCAAAAAATGCATTGCTCCATGTCAGGGTAATATCTAGCTTGACCCCTTTCTACCTCCTGCCTCACCACCATGCTGCCTATACTCCAAAAAGCCAGGAAAAAAAAGCCCAGCATTGCACGTAGTCTTTCCAAGCACACGGGACCTCCATGCGGGACAGTTGCCTGTGGACTGGTTGTCTGTGCATTACCCTTTGTGCATGGACACAGGCTCTGTGTGGGGGCAAACAGTCCCTGGGCACCCAGGAGACATTTGGTAGGAGGACTAGGGGTGCCCCATGCCGAGCAGACACAGGGATGTGGGGACAAGGCAGGAGCAGGGCAGGATTTTCACCACCTGGCAAGGATCTCGCATTCCTCCCTCCACCCTGGGGCTGCTCATTAAATATACAGTGATATTAAAACAAAGCTACTTTAAAAACAAGAAAATAAGTAGGAGAGAGCAGGATTTGGGGAAGTAATGGGGAAGGTCGTGGGCCTGATCCTGCTCTTCCTCAGGACGTGGTAATGAGGAGCATTGGGTGAAGGCAATTTCGAGGCGGCCTCCTTGATTCCAGCCTGAATGGGACATAAAGGAGATCTGGCTCTTTTCCCATATTTTAATACTGTCACAGTCGAATTTATCATGCTGAAAACTGGTGGAGTTGTTTCAGGAGTGAGGACTGGGGCAGCAGCAGACCTGGGAATGCAGAATGCAGAAAGTGGGAACCCAACTTCCCTGCCTGGGATGGACGCAGCTCCCAGCATGGCTCTGACGATAAAAGCAAACTTTCCTGGGCAGGCAAAGGCTGCCTCGACTGTCACTTTAATTGAAACCTTCTGCAGTCGTATACTTCACCTTACGTTTAATGATTCACCTCCTAAGCAGCCCACTTGTACCTTTGTAATCTTTCTGAAGGTTAACTTGTTGATCCTCAAAACTTGTCTGGAGGGAGAGAGACAACTCGCAGGGAGGCTCAGGAGGAAAAAAAGTATCAAGTTTTCAGATGAAAAGTGTTTTTATTGAGGGAGAAGGAATGAGAAATGAACTGCAAAATTCAGAAGAGCCGATGAGACTTTGGAAAGAAAAAGGAAAACAAGGGAAAAGAGAAAAAAAAAAAAGGAAAAAAATCAATAAAAAAATAGGAAGCGGGGGGGAGCAGTTGGGTTTAGTTCCCAATTCTTGAGAGACAGTTTATCTGCTTTATAGGAATCAAAAATATATTTGTCATTTATCAAATTAAAAAAAATAATTCTTGCATTAAATTATTTTTAGGACATTAAGAGTTACATTATTATGGGTAATAATCTATTTGTAACACTGTAATGGAGTAATTGGCAATTTCATACAGCTTCGGGATCGATTTTTTCCTATTTGCCATGTACCTATGCAAATAAATATCCCATTTGATTCATGTCCATATCGTAGGATCTGCCTGCTTCTTTCTTACTCCTTTAATATTTAATTATTTAAAACAAGAAGAAATCTCATGAGAATTTTTGTCTCAAAAAATAGCTGGCTTTTTCTTGTCATTCGAGAATAACAGAAAAAAGATGTGAAAATCTAATTCTTTTTAAGTCCTAAAACTGAAACTCAAAAAAGGATGAGGAGAAAAAATCTTAAACCCCAGAAACCAAACTTCCTCCCCTCCCTTTTTACATGAATATTCTGAGTTTTTACTGTAGCTATTCATAGTCATACCTAAATGTAGTCTATAAATCTACTAATATATTATTTAACACTCTAACTACTGGTATATAAAATTATAAAATATTCTGTTGGCAATACATTTAATTGAATTCTTTTTAGAGACAGCTTGTTATTGCCAGACATGCTTTTAGAGATAGTACGGAGAAATAAAAGAATTCCAGAAGGCAGTAAAACAAATAATTACCATTTTCACCATTACCTCCAGATACCCTCCTATCCAGTCACTAAATCCTTTAAGTCTAAATCAAAGAGTTTCTGTGAACAAAATTGCACAGATCATTTCAAAGAATATAAAAATTACGTCGATGTTTTATTTGAAGAGAGAAATTGAAATTCACACAGTACTCTACTGGCTGAGACATCCAGGGAGTTATTTGAGAAAAAACAGAAATAACCCAGGCTAGTTTAGCCTGAAATTTAGAAGCCTTCAAAACGATCAGGGTCAATGCAAATCCTTCTTTTAATTACAATGTGCTTGTGCCTGTAAAAGTTTGAAGCATTGTCCTTCTTCTCAGGCTCTCTGCTGATTTTTAATACCAGATATCTGCAAGATTCTCTGACGCATAGGAGTAACAAATAATACTATAAACCATCCAAAGCAAGCATTGCCTTTTATTCTTTTTATTACTTTTTTCCCCAACAAAGCAACTTACACATTGGGTTTGAACTACCTCAGCACAACTTCTAATCAGAGAAGTATCTGTAGGGGTTACTGAGGTTTTTTTCATCGTAACATCTGAACGCTGACAGATCTGCTGAAAAGAAAAGAGGTCAGTAGTGCTGCTCAGCCACGGGCCAGGGATTTTCAGCTTCCACTGGTCACACACTTCACTTTGGTGGGTGTCAGGATGACAAGATTTGGGGACAAGTAAGGAATTGCCTGGGGATGCTGATCAGGCGAAGGCTCCCCCACCATGTCCCCTGCCAGGAGGCTTCTTGCCCAGCACAGCCCCACTGAGGCACAGACAGGCTTTGGTCCATAACTGGTTAAAAATCGATTGGGTCTGGGGGGGTGTGGGGAGTGGGAGGTAATTATCTGCAGCTTAAAAACTTCAGGATGAAGTTTCCCTTTTAAATCAAAGATGGGGCAGAATTTATACGGGGCTGTGTGTGCTCAGTGGAATGGGGACAGTCCTTACCCACCTTTTGAGAACTGCTGTTTACGCTCAGCCAGTTTGGGAGATCAGGCAGGACACAGGCAGATATCTTGCTCCTATGTAGCAAGAAAGCAATTTTTGACAGGCAAGTCTACACTGTCTCCTGGCAGCAAGCACCAAGCAGATATGCCAATTATTTGGGCAATTTTGCCAGAATATTTTTCTGGGGGTTGATGTGCACACAGCATGGATGCACACCCCTCCGTCATCAGAGCAGCTCTTCTTGCAGAGTATTCATCCGAGTGTGATTCATTACCCAAAACGGGATGTCTGGACATGGCACAGGGGTTAAAATGTGTTCTCAGGCCGAGTGGGGAGCCACGGTGTGGCATGGAGGCACTGAGGGCCAGCAGCCACACACCCCTCCACAGCCCCTGGCTGCCCCTCCCTCCATCCATCTCCTCACCCCTCTGGTCTTGTCCTCCAGGGCACCCTGTGCTTCCCTTCCCAATACCCATCCAGATGCTGGCACATGCCAAGGGGTATCTGCAGCCACCTAAAGCCTCTGCACAAGAAATGAAGGGAGTGACACAGATTGGGCCAGGGGCTTGTGGCTGGTGGGCTCAGTGGGAGCCGGGCTGGGTGAGGGTGAGGTACGGTCAGGTGTGCCCAGGGCGTGCTGGGACGGCCAGGTTTTACCACGACATTCAAGTTTTTCCACTTCCAGCCCTTTCCCTTGCAGTGAAGACCGAATTAGATCACAAACACTCAAATTTAAAACAAGAAAAAATAAAAAGAAAGCAAGAGAAAGGAGCCCCGATGAGCATTGCAGCACCCCACTCCCTGCCATTCCCATACACCGAGCTGCTGCTCCCTCTTCTCCTCCCAGTCAGACCCCATGCCTCTTCCAATACCCAGGAAAACATTTTGTTCTGCGTTAAAGGCTAAAGCTAACACATGACCAGCGAGAGGCAGCAGTTTGTTTAGCTCTTGGAGTTTATTTTAATTGCGGCCTTGTTTTGTAATGAGGACGGCTGCAGCAGGGGGAGCCTGCTGGGATCCGGGGGGCTGTTCCAGAGGAGTTTCCTTATCAATGAAAAGAAGTCTCGACTATTTAAATTAACAACAACTGCATGGCATGCATACTCAGCTGCTTTGTCTTCTGAGAAGTTAAACTGTACACGTTTGCTTATTAAGGATTTCAGTGGCTGGCTAGGATCTCAAGTCCCAAGTGCCACCTTTCACATCCCCAACCTCCACCAGAGAGGAATGAAGACGAGAGAAACAAGCCCCGTGTTCATGCTGACAGGCATAAAACAGCCTGGTAAACCTTAGCCATTTGTTATGATGATGCATGAAATAAAAAAGAAGGAAAAAAAGTAAAATCATGTGATTTTTATGCAAATCATACCAATTGGACGGTTTAAAAAAACCTTAAATGTCAGGTAGATAAGATCACGTACACCTAGAGCAGTGTCATGATGTTCCCTGTACTTTACATTCATACTGGAAACCAAAACGTGTTACAGAAATCAGACACCCACAAAAAGCTCTGAGATTGCACTGAGAACAGGTTCCTACAAAGCATCGGTCTCTGACCAGAAAAA
>VXBB01000058.1:411199-434975 GCA_013399915.1 Illadopsis cleaveri | reverse complement strand
CGCCGTCCCCCCGCCTGTAGTTTGCAAAGTCACAGTATGAAATGTTATGAAATCGCCTCTTGGGAAGGAGGGAAACAGAAAGGAAGGCGTTTGTTTAGAAAAATCCGCGGCGGCCTCTCAGATGTGCCTAAAAAGCTGCCTTTGACCCCCTGTTGCATTTCCAGGGAAGAGGCAAATCTGGGCTTAAAATCATGAATCAAAATCAACAAAAACAAACCCGTCCCCGGTTAGTTTTTTCCACTGACTTCAGTAGGCGCAGGATCAGTGTGAAGGGAGGCTAGGAACAGACGGATGAGGCTCAGTGAGAAGCTGCTACATTGGTCTGACATCTGTCTTGAGCCAAATTCTTACTTGTGTTAGTGGAAGTGTCAGCAGGGCCAGGTTTGGGATCAGGCCCTTATTCGATCTGGAAATCTTGCTGATTACTCTCCCGAGATTTTAAATGCTTTAAAAATTATTATTTGCCATACTGTTTCAAGGATTTAAAGGATAAGAGCTTTAGGAGCAAATGCAGGCTCTTTCCTCCAGTTCTTGAAGGGGTTACAGTTCAAAAATTGCTCTAAAAATATTTTAGGGGAATCCTCTTTTTATATATGCATAGAGAGGCAGAACCGAAGATTCTGTTATTTTCTTCTAAGTGTAGGATTGCAAGTTTAAAAACTTGCCTTATAGATGGCAAACATTTTGCCCCATAAACATATCATGAAGCCATTAAAATATTCAAAGGGTGTCTAGAAATTTTCCAGAATAATTGATTATTATATTGTTCCAGTAAGAAAAGAGTTCATCTCTTGGTGTTCAATTTGGATTGGCAAAACAGATCAAAGATCTCTCGAGAAGCATTTCAATTCCAATTTCCAATCCCCCTTAATTCTGACTGTCTGAGTCAATATTGGGAGAGGAAGTGGAGGTTAACTGGTTAGTTATTATTGCGAAGGAAGAAGTTGGAATGAGAAGTGATTCTTACAAATCCCACCCCAAAAACAAAACAACAACAACAAAAAAATCCGTCAAAAGTCTTTGTGACACTTTTTAGACATCCCTGTTTGCAGTGCAGGGAGGATTCAGCCGGCTGTTGGATGGTACAAAAATAAACCTAGCAGAAACATTAAGTTTTTCAAAACAAGGCTGGAAAAGCTCATAAAAATAATGTTGCTCAGACGCGTTTTAAGAGAAACAGAATTACATCGACAAAATTATATGTTTTCCAGGTTTGGTTGGGGTGTTTTATTTTCCAAGGGGAAAAATTGCTCCTGCAGCAAAGCGAACTGGTGCCATCTAGTGTCACCTCCCGCCGCTCCGCGCGGGGCTGGCGGGGCCGGCAGCCTCGGGAGAATGGGAACATGTTTATTAACTGCTCGTTAAAAAAAGAAAAAAAAAATGCTTGCCAACTTGGAGGAAAGTGGCAGAGGAAACTCTGGATGCCACTGAACTTACTTAAGGAGCCTAATTGGAAACAACCGAGTGCTTATTAAAGTCACTGACATTTCCATATGGAGTTCTCTCTGGGTCTGGTCATGAAATCACATGTGAAAATCTTTCCAAGTTGTGGTGCTAATCTGCCTTTGAATTTTTGCCTAATTTAGGATATATTGTAAAGCTATGCTTTTTTTCTTTTTCTTTTTCTTTTTTTTTCCCTTGGACAGGGAAAGTTTTCAGCCTCCAACTGCAGTAGCCCAATAATAATTTGTAGGAACAGTGTTTGGGTTTGGAGCCCTTTTTTTTTTTTTTTTTCTTAGTAAACAGTAACGTTATCCTCAAAACCCCATACAAATACAGGTGGTAAAACTTCGTGTGCCAGTCCTGTGTGGTAGGACTGTCCTCTCATTTTATTTGGATTCTCCATGAAAAAGAAAACCTTTTTACAAAGCCTGTAGGTGAATAAAATGACACTCTAATCAGTAGATGCATTTATCAGTGTGCAACTTAAGTACCTTCATATATTTATGGCGTTAAGGCTGAAGAATTGTTACGTGCCTATTTTAGTCCATATGCTGTAATACCTGGGCTCAGAACTTCACTCAAAGAGCTTTTACTGGTTCAGCTGGAGCCTGAAATACTGTTTTCACTTTTCTGAGAAGTTGGTAAAATCTAAATTTGGTGGAAAGTTGCTTGTGTGCTCATAACCTCTTGCTCCATTTTATAGTGGCATGGGAGTCTATAAACGGGAGCCTTGTATGCCGAGTGCCTGTATTCTTCTCTAGATCTATTTTTAAACCATTCTTCTGTTTGGCAAAAAGTGACACTTGGTTTCCATGTTTACAGCAGGCATTGGCAAACCTCAGGAGTTCACAGTTTGCAGTTTGGTTAGATCAGTATCCAAAAGTCAGCATCTGACCAGTAAGCTCCTTCAGACTGCAAATTTAGACTGCAAATGTAGTCCTCCTTTTTCCTTTTTTTTTTTTTTTTTTTTTCTCTTTTTAAAATCCAAGCTAGATCTTATGTGTTAGGATCACTGCATGCCGGCAGTCAAAAGACACATACCCCTAAATTGCAGCAAGTGTGTAGTCTTCAGGACTGCTTCAAAACCCCAGTAGTGTCAGTAGGGTTTTTATTTAGATTCCCATCTAAAACAGAGAGAGAACTTGGGGCATTTGAGAGAGGGCAGGGAATTTTTGATCTATATGGTTTTCCTTCCCCTCTTTCTCTTGGTCAGTTGCTGCCTTTGGGCTGTATGCCAGGTGCCCGTGGGGAATATTGGACCCCTGTTTATGGAGGAGAAAGCTTGAGACAAGCACACTGCAGGACAGGGAGTTCTGAATGGGTCCTGAAAAGGTGTCCTGTAGGACTAGATACCCTTTGAAATGCATCTCTTTAAATCTGTTTGGCTAAATATAGGGGCAAGGGGGTGTCTCTGCCCGGGCCGAGGCACCCCAAGCTGTGCATGTGTCTCATCCCATCCAGGCGGGATGCCAGAGCAGCTCCTTTCTGCCAGAAGGAGCTGTGCCACCCTCAGCCCCAGGAGTTCAGAGGCAGGGAGGGTCAGCTGCCAGCTGGTAATTTTCTGTCCCAGTGTGGGGTAGGGATGATCAGACACCTCCTTGGAGCCCAGCAGGGCCAGGGACCCAGCTCAGCTGCTGGGGACACCCGGCTCCGGCTGCACCCTGCTCTCGGGTCGGCATCTCGGTGCAGGGCTCAGTGTTGGCAGGGCACGGAGGCCGTCTTCTGTTCTCTGGAGTAGCTCCCTAGATTTCAGCCAGAACACATGGTTCCTGCCTTCCCTTGAAAAATTAATGTGCCAGATTGCTTGGGGTCGTTTGAAATGCTGAGGAAGGCTCAACTCCTTGCTTCCCAAGGGCACGCGCTGCCTCTGCCTCACAGCCAGAGCTTGGCTCTGTAGAGAGCAGGGGAGTCCTCTTTAGTAGGAAAACATTGGAGGCAGTTTTAGTGTGCTTACCCCCTCCCTCCTCTGCATTTTCTCCTGCAAAGACCACAACAATGTGGAGACTTGAGCTGGGCCAGCTTTCAAGGGCAATCCTTTAAACCCTCTTTTGAAGTATGAACTATAAAGTTCCCTGCGGCGCTCGAGAAAATATGCAGTTTTCCTGGTTCCAAATGCTGATAATAAACCCATCCAGATAATGTATTGCATTTCCTAGAAACATTTGTTTGCTGGCAGGAAATTGGATCAGATTGAGACCGCTCGATAGAGCGAGCGCAATCCGCTCACGGAAGGGTACGGTGGAAAATACGACAGGGCTTGCACTAGTGATGCTGCTTTTGATCTGTGCTGACGCTGTGGACTTCTCTCAGTCTCTTCACGGGTTATTATTAACCCAGACACGTTTTGGCCTAGACACTAACCAGAAGCTACTAAACTAATAAAACTCTGCTGTGACAACTAAAGGACGCTTAGCGTCCCTAGATTGCATGGTATCAGAAAGCTGAGCTGGCCACTCACACACCCACAGCCAAAAACATCTTCATCGTGGCATGTAGCACCCATGGCTGTGCTGGGGGAGCCACCCACACCCCACCTCATTTTCTTGGTTGTCCCCCTGATCCCTGTTCAGCAGAAACCAGGCATTCCTTGGCAGGGTGGAGAGGCAGTTGGCAGCGTGCCCTGGCAGGCAAGCAGGGATGTTCCCATGGGGCTGGGACCCTGGAGGGTGCAGGGACTGGGGAGGAGGAGGGCAGGATGGAGCTTCCCCTGGGCGGGCAGTTTCAGAACTCTGTGTGGGATGAGGCTGTGGGGAAGGAAGACTTCGCCCAGCCACCTCTCTAAGGTGGTGTGAGTGAGTCGGCGCCGCAGGCTCTGGAGGGGTAGGAGACTGGGGCCCAGGGAGGGGGAGTGTTTGACACCCTCCTCCCTGCCTGTGGGACTGGGGGTGGGAGAAGGGTTAAAACCACACGGTATCCCCTGTACAAAGAAGGAGAGGGGAGCAAGAAGTTCCCACCTGTGCAAAGAGTGGGAGGAGGAGGATGGATGAAAACTAACTGGGAGAGTAGATCAATGGAGAGGCATGGCAGAAAAATGGATTGGAAGTCCCTGGTTCTCCCCTCTGCCCTAGGGTAAGTGAGCAAAGAGGGTCTCCCTTTGCATGGGGTTGAGCTGAAAGAGGTTCCCCCACATGAAGGTACACTCTGCCTGTGCTCACGGAGCTGCAGGGAAGGCAGAGCCAGCTCCGGGTTCCTTTCCAGGAACGGGTTTTCTCGGGGAGGTGCCGGCAGGGAAGGGCTGTTCCCTGAACTGCTGGCGCAAGACCCATTGCCTTCCTGGAAGGCAACAGCAGTGACTGTACTGTGTGGCCACCCCCAAAATGGGGCCTGCACCTATTCCAGACCATCCTCTATGGGCACAACCAGCCCTGGCACACAGCCTCAAGCACTGCCGGAGAGCCCACACCTGCAAGGTACAGGACAGGAAAACTGGAGGCAGAGGTGTGGGATGATGCTCTGGCCCCAGCTGAGCCTGGAGGAGCCTCATGGGGTTTGAGGGGGGTTTAGATGGCAAAGACCATGCTTGGCTGCAGTGTTTTTTTCTGCTCCCCATCACCGGTCATTGGTCCTTGTTGCAATCCCATTGTCTCTGGTCTGAGTATTCCTCCCGTGCTGGGGTGCAGAGCTAGTGCCGTGTGTAGGGACTGGAAAGGGCAGGGTTAACCCAACTCAGCACAGCGAGGGGAAGGAAAGTCCCTTTCCCTTTTCATGCCCACATCCTGCAGCCAGAAGCTGCTTGGGATGCACCTGCCCAGCGCTTGGGGCTGTGGACGTTGCAGCAGCGCTGTGCTGGGAGGGATAACTTGGAAGGGTGGGGAGGGGGCTGTGCTGGGGTCCAGCTCTGCAAGAGAAGCTGAGTGTCGCCCTAGCAGTGCTGTGCCCTCACGGTGAATAAGGGAATTTGGTGACAGCAGCAGCTTCTCACATGATGCTTATTTGTATACAGTTGATCTGGTTGTTTGTAACTTTGTTGGTTTACAAGTGGGTCACGTCCTCACCTCTGTGACACTGAGGAGACACCCGGAGCCTGGCAGTGTATGTCTGCCACTGTGGCTGAGGTTGGGGTGCCAGCCAGCTGCTCCAAGCACACACATCTGCTCATGTGGGCACAGGGGTATGTGCTGGGCTCCTTGCAGAATGCTGTGAGTCGTTTGGCTTGCAACTGACAGTAGTGAGTGGCTGGCAGTGGGCATGTACAGAAAGGTCAGAGTCTGCAGCATTTGGGAAATGAGTCACTTTTTGTATGTGCATAAAGTTTTAAGCTGGCCAGGCTCAGAGCAGCTCTGAAGATTTGTGTTTGATGGCTGGAATAAAGCTGTAAGACACCCTCTGGCTTTTGCGCGTGATACCTTGCCTTAAATCTCATCTCTTCATCCCAGTGGCTCTGGGGATGGGAGGGGAGCTTGGGCTCCAGATCTGCACAGCAAGGGAGAGGGAAGGCAGCACTTGAGATTCCCTTGTCTCACAGGGATTATTGGGCTTCCTGAAATTGCCTGGCAGTCTTAATAGTCTGGGGGTTGGTCCTCAAAATAGTGTGATGAAGGTCTTGGGGTTTGTTGGCTCATTTATTTATTGTGCTTCTACCTGCTGAGGCAACTGCTTGAGGACCTTCTTCCTGCATTGGTGCCAAGTCAGTTGGTTTTGGTTTTAAGTAAATTTTAGAGGATTAGTATGAGTTCTGGAAGCAAATTAACTCCTGAGTTTCCTTGCTGTTCTGTCCCAGCTACATTGCCTGGAGTTCCTCCAGTGCCTGGAGACACAGCTTGTGGTTTAAGGGAAGGCTTTGGCAGCAGCAAGGGGAAGGGACATTTATTCTTCATCATCATTGTCTCCATCACTGGCTTCCTATGCAATCCTGGCCAAGTCACTTTGGTACTTGATGCCTGTATCCTCCCAAATCTGTTCAGCAATCCCATCCCAGGGAGTTTTCACCAGTGGCTGGAGCATGTGGGTTTCTGAGCAGAGCGGCAGCAGTTGTTTGTGTAGTTGTCATACCTGTTAGCAAGGAGCTGGGAGTATGGCATGGGTCTTGGATGTGGCACCGGACAGGAATTCAGTCTTGGCAGGGGAAGAGTTATCTCCAAAAGAAGTGGTGAGAAAATTCTCGCTTAACTTCCCTTCCCCACCTGTCTTTAAGTTCCTGAGTCATGGAAATGAAAATTTCCTTGGCATACGCCCATGGTTTGGGCTAGAGGGTGTGGAAGAAGCTATGATTGGATTCTCAAAGCCTGTGATTGTGATAAGAACATACTGTACCGGAAGAAACAAATGTTAACCTTACCGGAGAGTAGAAGGTTTGTTATCTCTAGCGTTTATCCAGCTGATACTTGAGCAAAATAGCAGCCTTGTGACCTGCTACGGCCAATTCATAACTACCAGCTAATGTGGTGTTTGTTTTCTTGTGATTTATTTGTAGGTTTGAAAGAAACTTTTGGACTGTGAATTGAGGCATTGGGTATGTAAATTTAAATTTTGTGCTTTCTCTCCTAATCTCTCTCCCCCTTTCCTTAATGCAACGTTTCATTAGATCCAGCTGGAATTTGTTTTTGGAAGAGCAGCTGCTCTGTAGAAACGGCTGTATGTTCACGTGCCACTGGGAAAGCAGGAGTCAGGATTATGGGAGGGAGTTGATCATGGAGAATTTGATTCCAAAGATGTGCATTCCAGCCCAAACCTCAGGAAGATGTAGGCCATCCTGGGTGCTGGTTGGGAGGACACCTCTGAGATAGATCAACAGGAATTGTGCTGGGGGAAGGCTTCATGTTCCTCGACTAATCCAAACCTTGCTCATGGGGAGGGATTGGGCCATGGTATGGGTAGCAGTCCAGCAGGTTAGATGAGTTCTACTCCTCACCAGTTAATTGGGAAACTGTGGACAGGTCTTTTCCAGAGTGACCACCACTTGGGAGTAGGAAAGTAGTTTCCTGGGTTGAGGGCTGGTATTCTACTGTGGGCTGGATTCTCCAGATGTTGAAATCATTCAACTTCAGTTGGGACCTTAAGGCTTGTTTTGATTCCTGTGGCTGGATTTACAGCCAGATATCACGCAGGTGAGTGGGATGGCTCCTGAGGGAGATTGGAAAGCTAGAAGCTATGTTGGAAGCATTGTGGAGATACGCCTGAGTGGGCGGAGTGGACTGGGGTGTGGCTGCCATGGGTGAGGCAGGGAGAAAGAGGAGATGGTTGGCTAATCCTCAGGAGGGTCTGATTGCCTTCACCCACCAGCTTGATGGGTGGGATGAGACGTGCCAGGTCTGGTTATCGGGGCCTCACTAGGCAGCCTGGCAAGAGCTTGGTGTGGTGCAGGACTGTTTGCCTTGGGCGCAAGAGCCAGTGCTGCCCCTACCAGGAGCAATTGGCCATCCGAGCATGTCCCAGAGCAGCAGCCGTCTCTACCTTGGGTTTAGGGTGCTTGCCTGGCTGTTCTCCATTCTCATCCTCCTCTGATGGTTCTGTCTCACAGACTCAAGATGGCCTCGCCGGCAGACAGCTGCATCCAGTTCACCCGCCATGCCAGCGACGTCCTCCTCAACCTCAACCGCCTTAGAAGCCGGGATATCTTGACTGATGTTGTCATCATCGTGAACCGGGAGCAGTTCAGAGCCCACAAAACAGTCCTGATGGCCTGCAGGTGAGAACAGGGTCCTTCCCTGGCTGCCTCCTTGCTCCTTCAGCCTTTGGCCTCCAGAAGCACTGCTGCAGTCCCGTGAGGGGCTCGTGGGATTCACGGAGAATCACAGGCAGAGAAGCAGAGCTGAAAGGGGCTGCCAAGAAATTTGTACCTGTAATGGGATTAGAGCTGACACTGCTTCGCTCTAGTGTGCTGCCCTCACCTCCTTGTGTACCCACATCTGCCCACACACAGCTCATGGAGCTCAACAGGAGCACAGCAGATGTGAGGCATGGCCCTGAAGGCCAAGCACAAATGTGCCACAGGGACAGGAGAGGAGAGGGAGGGCTGGATGTTCACTGTGGTGAGTCCTCTGCGACCAAGGTGTCCCCTGCCTCTGCTATTTTTAGCGCTATTCCTCCCAGACTCCCAGACTGCTGGCTGCACCCACCTTAGTTGATCAATTTTTTTTTTATTTTTTTTTAAAGCCTGATGGGGTCTGAAATCCCTTTACAGCCCCTAAGATTGCTGGAATTGCTTTGCAATGAATGCTAATTAATATCCCACCATTGCCCAGTTGAATTACAGCAAATGTAATCCAGGTTCTCTTGCTGACATGGTGTAAAGATTTCAAAAAGCCAAGCTTTGACTATTAAAGTGTCTGAAAAATGTTTTGCCAACATTTCACTTTTTTTTTTTTTTCTGGTTTAAGACTGTATGCCTCGAGAGGCTTCTGAAAGAAATGAGTCATAGTGGGAAGGGGATGGTGGTAAGAACAACAATGGAAAAAAACCAAAAAAGCTGGGGAATTACTAAATGGAGGCAGTGAGGAGTTGTTGAGCAGGTGAGATCTAAAAGCAGGCTGTTCCAGTTGGGAAAAGTGCAGTGCAGAAGACGCTTACTAAGCTGAGAAACCAAGCTGGATAATAAGGGGGAAGCTCAGGGAATTCTGTAATTGTCTTCTTCTCCTCCCTTCCCATTCACAAACCCCTCTGTACTCAGGGATTTCATACAAATTCTCCTTTTTGCCTTTGAATTGTCATAACACTTATCCTCTCTACTGTCTCCTCTCTGCAGTGGCCTCTTCTACAGCATCTTCACTGACCAGCTCAAGTGCAACTTGAATGTCATCAACCTGGATCCTGAAATTAACCCTGAGGGGTTTTGCATTCTCTTGGACTTCATGTACACCTCCCGCCTGAACTTGAGGGAGAACAATATCATGGCTGTGATGGCCACAGCACTCTACCTGCAGATGGAGCATGTGGTTGACACCTGCCGAAGGTTTGTCAAGTCTAGGTGAGTGCGGTTGGTGAACTTTGAAGAGCCTGGGACTGTGTGTTTGGGTGGGCAGGGGAAGAACTGACAAAGTATCTGCAAATGTATCTTTACCAGCAGAAAATTACTTTGTCTCCCTCCTGTTTTCCCCGATTCCAGTGAAGCAGAGATGGTGTCTGCTGTGAAGACCCCAAGGGAAGAGTTTTTGGCTGGACGGATGCTGGGCCACCCAGAGGTGATGGCTTATCGGAGCAGAGACGTCTCAGAGAATGGCATGCCTCTTCAGAACGGGTCCCTCTGCAATGGGAGGGCCTTTGCACCTGGCTTGATCAACAGTTTGTCTGGATCCCCTATTTCCTACCATGGATACAGCCCTCTCCCTCTAAATAGCTTCCTCGTGGATGATGAGTTGCGGGAGATGAGGATGCCTCTCTCTGAACTCTCAAGGGCAGGTGCCTTCCCCAAGGAGAGGATCCTGCCGTGCGACAGCTCCAGGACAATCCCCACTGAGTACGTGAGAACCATTACCGACATCTCTGCCAACATGTGCCACGCCACCATCTATGCTCCAGAAGAAGGTGCTGCTGAAGAAGCCAGGAGTGACATGCACTACAGCGTGGCCTCTGGGCCCAAACCTGTCATCCCTTCAGTCCGGAACAATCCCTACTTCCCTTGTGATAAAGTGGCCAAAGAGGAGGAGAGGACCTCTTCAGAGGATGAGATCAGCCAGCACTTTGAGCCCACCAACACACCCCTGGACCGTAAGGGACTCATCAGCCCTCAGAGCCCACAGAAGTCAGACTGTCAGCCCAACTCACCAACTGAGTCCAGCAGCAGCAAGAATGCCCGTATCGGTCAGAACTCCAGCTCCCTCTTCACCAAGAGCCCCACAGACCCCAAAGCCTGCAACTGGAAGAAGTACAAGTTCATTGTCCTCAACTCTCTCAACCAGAACACCAAGCAAGACAGCACTGACCAGAATGAGATGGGAACCCTCTCTCCTCGCACCTACGTGCCCATGTCCACTTGCCAGCAGTCCATGGAGCCAGAGCATCTCAATGTGCAATCCCCCACCAAGATAAGTGTGAATGGTGAAGACTCTACTATCCCACAAGCCAGCAGACTCAACAATATTGTTAACAGGTGAGAAGACTCCCACCCCCCATGCCCCTCCCCCCAGAGAAACAGGATTTCCTGCATTGTTGGTGAGGGTTTGGAAGTGTGAAGTATCTGTAGCATTAGCCTGGGAAGTCCAGTCATGAGCAGGTGGAAGCCCCTGATTTCATGGAGGGCTGCCAGTGGCATTGAGTGCCCACTGTCCCCAAGGTAGTGGTGCCAGCACGGACTGGCAAAGGAACGGGGAACACTGGGTAACTTGGCAGCTCTGGATGATTTCTGGAGCCTGGATTTGCCTAGCCTATGTTTCCACTAGACTCCCTATGCCTCAAGGTTTTTGTTGGCTGTAAGCATTGGAATGGCCAAAATATCAGGGAACAATATGCTGTCCTCTGGACCTGGATGTTCCTAAAGACATTTGAGGTCAGTTGGTGATGGGGATCTGAAGGTTTGAGGCTTAAGGACCTGTTGTTGGTCAGGGCTATGCTGTGCAGCTCACCACAAAGATGTCCCTATAAAACATGTGCGTCCCTTGTGTCGGGAGGGGTGCAAACAAGGGTCTGGCACCTCAAGCACAGCAGGAGCCTTCTCACAGCTGTGTCCATTGCTCTCCTTCCACAGGTCCCGGGATGGGTCCCCTCGGAGCAGCGAAGGGCAGTCCCCACTGTACATGCATTCGTCGAAGTGCAGCTCCTGTGGCTGCCAGTCCCCACAACATACTGAGATGTGCCTTCATACCCCTGGCTCAAACTTTGGAGAAGAGATGGGGGAAACCCAGTCTGAATACTCTGACTCCAGCTGCGGTGAGTCTTGCATCCTTGGTCTTGCATCCTCGTCTTTTTCAACCAGCAGCTGGGCATCTGTGCAATGTAGGGACCCATCACTGAGTGCCCTGTGATCAAACACACAGTCAGACCTGTCCCAGATGCTGGTAGATCCCACAGTGCTTTAAGAGTCCCCCTCTTAACTGTCTGCCCAGCTGAGTGCATGCATATTAGGGACACATGGGAATTGCTGCCTTCCTCCCCTTCCCCAGCACCATCCAGATAAGTTGTGCAGGGGGTTAGTCACCTGCTGCAAACCTGGCAGGTAAGGACAGGAAACAAGTGCACCCCACCCCACCAGAACCACAGGAGAGCAAGCCTGACAGATGTAATGGCCTGTAATGGGGATTGGGCAAGCTGGCATGTCTCATGCATCCGTCATGATATCTTTATATCAGTGTGCACATCTGGGGAAATGCAGATAATGAGGCTTGCAATCTTGTTGCAAAACCCCACAAGCCCAAAAACAGGTATCTGTGCACTCATCTGCCTGTAGCTCAGGGAGGGGGAATGCAGCATTGCCACCTGTAATGTGGGCAGTGATCCAAGGAGGGAACCTCACTGTGGTAACACTCAACACAACATTTAAGAGTTGTGCATCCTCCTACTGGGGGAACCTGCCTCGTGATTTGGGTGATGATCGCCTTCCCAAGCTCAAGGCAGACCTCTGTACCTGTAAAGGTTAAAGACCTCTAAAAGTGCAGGAGTTGCTCCAGAGCTGAGCATCCTTTAGAGAGAATGCCTGATATTTTGAGTGCTTTCATGGACCTCCGTGAAAGATGTCCAGGTGACATGCTGGCTTCTTGGAAGTAGCCTGTGTGTCATTAAAGGAGAGAGCTCTCAACAAGAGCTCGTGATGACTTTGCTCTCAAACCGTGCATGTTGTTGCTGTGTGCACAAAGCCAGGAGGTAACAGCACGGTGCAAGCACAACTGAATGTGAACACTTGCACTTGGCTACTTGTTCCAATACTTGCTCTGGCTGCCCCTCTCCTCCATCCCAAATCCATCCCATAGCTTATCAAGGTGACCCATGTGCTGTCCGTCTGATTGCTCCTCTCTCTGCCTTCCCAGAGAACGGAGCCTTCTTCTGCAACGAGTGCGACTGCCGGTTCTCCGAGGAGGCCTCTCTCAAGAGACATTCTCTGCAAGTCCACAGTGACAAGCCCTACAAGTGTGACCGCTGCCAGGCCTCCTTTCGCTACAAGGGGAACCTCGCCAGCCACAAAACCGTCCACACAGGTACAGTGTTGGCTGTGGGGACAGCTCTGGGGAGGCTGTGGGTTGGTGAGCGTGTGGGTGTTTATGGCTGAGTTTGTGCCCGGTGCAGCATCCTCTGCTCTGTGTCACAAGCTGTCCCTGATGGGAAGAGCAAGCTGCTTTACTTGGCACTGCCAGGGAGTCCTTGGACAGAGCACCAAACCTGGGAATGGGGGAGATACCGGCCTTTGAAACAGGAGTGGAACCCAACCTGCTTTGCTGTAAAGCACTGTTCTTAAAGGTGTCATGCAAAATTTGTAACTGGGAGCAAATGCATGGCCTCCAGTAACTTTGTGGTAGACTTAAGCAAAAAAATAAAAAATAAAAATCTCAAAATAACATTTAGGGAGAAGTCTGAGATTTATTTTTACATCCTAAAAATCCAGGTCACATCTAGCTTGGCATAAACTCTGCTGATGGGAAAATCTGTGAATGGATGGACTCTGTGAATCAGCACAATGAAAGCTGAGAAAGGAAGAGGATATTAAGGGTTCAGTCATTTGCTGACAAACCTAGGGCTTATTTTATTTCAGGCTTTTAATGTTTAACGTGTCAACAGCCAGTTCACAAGCTGTGGAAGGGAAGTCTGGGCTGAGGACTCTATGCTGCTGCACTGAAATAGATCCAAATTCCCACAGTCTTAGCTGAGCTCCAGGGGAGCTGTGCAGGGGACTGAGACAACACAAGTACCAGGGCAGTGTTCAAGGGTGCTTACTGAGAGCTGTAGGGAGATGTAGGTGCCAGCTGCTGTCACAGAGTCAGGAGGAATGATGCTGTTAATCCTTGCTGGCAGAGCTGGCTGATTTCCTCTCTTGCCCTGAAGGCTGCAGCTCCCAATCCAAAAGAGAAAAGCTGCCTCCTGAGCTCACCCTGCTCTGTAGACACCCTGCCCAATGCTGCTTGTCCACAGCCATCTCCAAAAGAGACAGGAGTCAGGGCTAGTGCTTCATGCTCTGGGGTCTGGCTCTTGAAGGACTTAACTCTGGGGAGCACCGTGGATCCTGGGTGCTGAGCACAGCTGTAGCTAATCCCTCACCCTTTCTTTTGGGCTCTGCAGGAGAGAAGCCGTACCGCTGCAACATCTGCGGGGCACAGTTCAACCGACCAGCCAACCTGAAAACCCACACACGCATCCACTCTGGGGAGAAACCCTACAAGTGTGAGACTTGCGGAGCCAGATTTGTCCAAGTGAGTGTAGCCTCTGGGACCCACAGTGCCTGGGGTGGTGGAATATGGATCTTCTGCCCAAGACTGGCAGATCTTCACCACCAAGTCTGGAGATGCCTCATGGCAAGGAGGAGGCTGATGATGGCCCAGCTTGCTACCTTGAGCAGCTCTTCCCCTGGTGTTGTTGGACAAATACGGACCTTAAGGTCCAAGGGGGACAATTTGGCTTGGTAAGGAAGCCTGACTGCTGCTGGTAGCTATTCTGCTCTTAAGGACTGGAGATACCAGAGCTCAGATACATGGCCCTGACTCCCAGCTATAACCCAGCAGACCAAAAAAGATGTCTGGGAAAAACCCCATTCCCACAGGGATACCCTTGCTCCCAGTGGGCTGCCATCCTCCCTGGGGCTGTCCTGACCCAGATCTGCTCCTGCAGGTGGCCCACCTCCGTGCTCACGTGCTCATTCACACCGGGGAGAAGCCGTACCCCTGTGAGATCTGCGGCACACGCTTCCGGCACCTGCAGACCCTCAAAAGTCACCTTCGAATCCACACAGGAGAAAAACCGTATCATGTGAGTGGCCCTGCTTTTTTTTGGTGGTGGGGAATCTCAGCTTGGGCTGGGGGACAATGCTGCCAAGCCTAGGGGGCTGGCAAGACACAAGGGCATTCGCACAGGCTGATTGCAGCATCCTGATGCACTTTGCCAGCCTCATTGAGGCCCTGCACCAAGGTCACATCCCTGCTTCTCGTGCCCCATTTCCCTCCTGGGCATTAGCTGATGCTGATGTGGTGTTTTTTCAGGCGTGGCTGTGTTGGAAACACTGACATGCAGCCCAAGCTGGGTACATCTTAGTTGCTCTTTTCTTCCACTCCATCTGGAAGAAGGTCACACTTCTTCAAATAGCTATGACTTAAATTACAGCTGCCTGTGGTGTGTGGGGATGGGGAAAGGTGCAGACAGCCTGGCCTGAGCTCCCCTCTGATGGTGATAATCGCACCCAGCAAGCAGTCTGCCCTGCCTTGCTTGCAGCCCTGGGGGCTCCCAGCATTTTGCTGGGGCTTTCCTGGCTTTTACCATCTGCTAGAAAGGGAATCCAAGCAGGGGTTGACATCCAAATATCCTGGAGCCATCCAGCTTGGCAGAGATCAAAAGCAGCTCCAGAAATAGCCCCGTAGCTGGTTTGATCACCTAGATATGGAGCTTGGTGCTATGTCTGTCACAGCCAGAGTCACCTCCTGAGGGACTTTGCCCTCTGTGCATCCCATAAACCAATATATGCGGCTGAAAGCTGGGGTGGAGTGCTGCCTTTCCCACCGTGTTCCCACTTTTTGCCTCGCCCACCTGTATAGTGGGTGCAGTGTCCTGGAACTTCTGGTGGCCAGCAGGCGTTTGGTGCCCCCAGGGGAAGACGTGTCTCCCGCCACAGCGTTTCACACCTTCTCTCTTTGCCTGTCGCCCCACAGTGTGAGAAGTGCAACCTGCATTTCCGCCACAAAAGCCAGCTGCGGCTCCACCTGCGGCAGAAGCACGGGGCCATCACCAACACCAAGGTGCAGTACCGCATCTCGGCCAGCGAGGTGCCTCCCGAGCTCCCCAAGGCCTGCTGAAGGCACAGGATTTCCCAGGAGGAGGTCGTCTTGGGGGGCATGGAGGGGAGAAGCTGTCCAAAGGATACTTGCAACACTTTTTAAAAGAAGAAAAAAAAACAAAAATAGAGAGAGAGAGAGAAACAAAAAAAATTCATCACATGATGGAGTGCCTCTAAACCCATAGTACAGATAGGTGGAAAACCATTAGAAATTAGAAAAAAAAAATTACAAATACACGGGTTTTATTTTTCCCAGTTATGTGAAACAAAAAGAAAAGTAAAATTATTCAGATCTTANTAGACCTTTAAAAAAGCTATATTAAAAATATATAAAATGCATTAAAGGCTCAGTTGGACTCTGCAGGCAGAAGCCACTCTGAGAATCTTTATTATGATAGAGCACTTAAGGAGATATTTTAAAGTATTGCATCTGTACAAGTAAGAAAATATTTTGTCTAAATGCATCAGTGTATTTGTATTTTTTTGCAAGTGAAGGTTTACAATTTACAAAAAAGTGTGTATTAAACCAACAAAGCTGCAGAAGGAATTTAAAATAATAATAAAGTGTAATTTTTTTGTTCTAGTTCTCAGTCTGTATATATGTAAAATGTGGTTTCGCACGGTGCCTTTCTTTTCAATGGAAGTTTTCAGTGTATGGACTATATTGAGCTCAGTTTCTTCAAGGTACAGCCTGATGTTGCAAAAGGAGTTTTGGTGGAACTTTCTAGTGAGGGAATGTTTTATTTTTTTTGTTTGTTTGTTTTGGATTATTTTTTTTGGTCTTATTTTACATGCTTGTGTTATAAACAATCTCGGGAGACAGGGTTTGGGCTGTGTCTAAACTGCATTAATGCGTTCTGTAAAATATAGCTGTACAAATAAAAGAATAAAATGAAGAAAAGTGATGTATGGATGGAATGAGAGGTCTGTTCTTGCCTGTCCTTCCCCTTTAAGCACCTTGAAGCCTGGCTGGTNCCAACACCAAGGTGCAGTACCGCATCTCGGCCAGCGAGGTGCCTCCCGAGCTCCCCAAGGCCTGCTGAAGGCACAGGATTTCCCAGGAGGAGGTCGTCTTGGGGGGCATGGAGGGGAGAAGCTGTCCAAAGGATACTTGCAACACTTTTTAAAAGAAGAAAAAAAAACAAAAATAGAGAGAGAGAGAGAAACAAAAAAAATTCATCACATGATGGAGTGCCTCTAAACCCATAGTACAGATAGGTGGAAAACCATTAGACATTAGAAAAAAAAATTACAAATACACGGGTTTTATTTTTCCCAGTTATGTGAAACAAAAAGAAAAGTAAAATTATTCAGATCTTACTGTATATAAAACATAAAAAAAATTTAAAATAGTCATTTTAAATGTCTGTGCAGTGGAGTGTTGATAAACTCTGGAGTCTAACCTTCACAGCCTTTGCCGTTTGAAGATGAGGAATGTAATGTTGATTTATGGGAACAGATTTTTTTTCTTTTGTATGCAAAATGTGTGTTCTTTTAAAGAGAAAGTATGCTATTAAAGAGAGGGCTTTAACTTTTTTAACCAAAGGTGAAGGAATCTATGGCAGAGTTGTAAATATATATAGATATAAATATATAAATATATATATAAAATCCAGTACTGCAAATATCCCTGCTTAACAGACAGGAANCGCACGGTGCCTTTCTTTTCAATGGAAGTTTTCAGTGTATGGACTATATTGAGCTCAGTTTCTTCAAGGTACAGCCTGATGTTGCAAAAGGAGTTTTGGTGGAACTTTCTAGTGAGGGAATGTTTTATTTTTTTGTTTGTTTGTTTTGGATTATTTTTTTTGGTCTTATTTTACATGCTTGTGTTATAAACAATCTCGGGAGACAGGGTTTGGGCTGTGTCTAAACTGCATTAATGCGTTCTGTAAAATATAGCTGTACAAATAAAAGAATAAAATGAAGAAAAGTGATGTATGGATGGAATGAGAGGTCTGTTCTTGCCTGTCCTTCCCCTTTAAGCACCTTGAAGCCTGGCTGGTGCCTGGGGAAGGAGCTGAGCATCCTGAGCCCTGGTGTGAGCTCTGGGCTTGGTGTGGCTCTGGCCCTCTCTTGAAGGCAGGGGCCTCTTTCAGCCTCAAGTGAAGATGGTCTCTGGCAGGGGGGCTGAGCAAGACCCAAGTTTGCTCTGGATCCTGGTGGGGGCTGTGCTACTCCCTTGGTACTTTCTGCATTGGCACTGAGCAGCCAGTGGGAACAGGGCAGAGCCTGGGAGAGACTTTTGCTGACCAGCCCAGGGACAGTTCCAGATGGCTGAGTAGTTATTTATATTTCCTGGAATCCAGTGCACTTGCCAGAATTGCTCAGCAGGGAAGGTGACTGCCTGCTGCTCCTCTCTTTTCAGAGCCTGGGATGGGGAGGCCTGCTGTTCTGCCTGCCTCGTGGGATGATTCAGGGGAGCAGGGTCTGCAACTCCATCCCAACCTCACTGGCCGAGAGCATCTCTGTTTCCTGCCATTGCACGCTGGCTTTGGGCCAGGGCTGAGACAGCCCAGCCTGAGGGAGTCCCTGGGCTTGCCCTCGTGAGGAGAGCAGCTGCCTTGCACTGTTTGAGTGGCTGTGGTGTGCTGGGAGAAGCCCTGAGTGCCGAGGCCCTGAGCTCTGTGCTGCTCTGCTGGCTTCAGAAAACTATAGAGCCTCATGCAAAAAGTTTCTCTGGATTGCACAGACAGGATTGGCTGGAGCCAGCACTGGTGTGGAGCCTGGCCACAGCTCAGCATGGCCCAGGGTGGGGTCTGAGTTTCATTTTGAGTTTAGGTAATTCACGGATAACTTTGTCTTGGGGCTTGCCAGATGATTCACAATGGGGGACTTGGAAGCACCAGCAGGAAGGGGAGGGCCTGGCTGCTTGCAGGGTCAGGAGGAGCTGCACTTAGGAGGAGCTGAGATGAAGAGAAAGATGTGTTTTTCAACACACCACAGTACAGAGGTGGATGTGAGACAACCAAAGCAGCCTTCCATGGGAGGAAAATTCCAAGAAGAGGGGGAGCCAATTTTCTGTTTTGCAGCATCCTTGCTGCTCTGACTTGGCCTTCTGATGGTCACAGCAGGCTGAGACAACTATGGCTGACATAATCTGAACGTTTTTAGGGCCAGAAGCTGTGCAGATGCTTTTGGGCCCCATAAGTGGGATCATGATGACCAATAACAGCAATACTATTCTTAGAGAAGCTTCTCCTGAGGAATTGTCTTGCTTAACATAGCCTCTGGATCTGGACAGGCTGCTGACCTGGATAGAGTGGCTGGTCCCCATCTTTGTGAGCTTGTGGCTTTTAGGTCTGCTGTTCTTCCTTATATCTTTGAGCTCTTTATGTGCTCATCTAAAGGCAGTGCAGTTGGCTTTTCCTGTTTACTTCTAAATAAACACATTGTTTGAGGTTGAAAGTTAAACTTTTTAACTTCTTCTCTTGCGAGACCCCTACCTGGAGTACTGTGTCAAGTTCTGTGGACCCAAACACATTTTTAATGTTTAGTATAGCCAGCTGTCCTCACAACAGGGTTTTGACACACATACTGCTCTCATTTGACACACATGTTAATGTTTCTCCCCTCCCTGTCAGGACCTGCTTGCCTTTGAGCTCACCGCCTCTCTGGTTGCTGCAGTTGTCACTTTTGGAAGCAGCTGGGCAGGGCTGACAGCTCCACTTGCCCCAGATAAGCTGCTGTGTAGCCACGACCTCTATTTCCCATTGACTTGCTCAGTTGCACTTGCAAAATAAATACTGTATTTTCCTGGAGCACGGTTTCCTCCTCCTGACGGATTTAAGTTTTTTTAAACAGTGGTGTCACGGCTTTTCCAGGCAGTTCAGCTGAAGTGATAGCAATCCGTGGTCAAAGGCCTGCAGGCATCTGGCACGGATGGTGTTTGGAGAGGCAAGGGAGCCGTCACATACAGAGCTGCCCTACACCTGCTTTATTCCTGCCTTATACCCACAAACACTCAGCTGCTCAGCCCTGCCCGCGCTGGTACTGCTGGGCTGTTCACCGTGGGAAACCCAGCTCCAGAGACAGGCTGGCATTCAGAGGGAAGGCCACCACCAAGCCTATGAAATGGCTGGTTGCCAGGAAGGCCCAGCATGGTAATGGGGATTCAAACTCCGAGGGAGTGCGCAGGGCTGGGGGATAGGATGTTTTATTTCCTTTGGCAGCGTTGATGGACGGGGCCGGGGCGCTCCGCTGCATTCTGCCAAGCCTCCACAAGAGGGCAGTGGAAGACGGAGTTTAAGCACACCGTCCTGGAATTGTGGAATTGTTTGGGTTGGAAGGGACTTTAAAGATCATCCAACTCCAACCGTGGACAGGGATACTTTCCACAAGATCGATTGCTCAAAGCCTCATCCAGCCTGCCCTTCCAGGTGTGGAGCAACTGCAGCTTCTCTAGGTTACCTATTCCTCACCACCCTCACAGTAAAGAATTACTTCCTTGTATCTAACCTAAATTGATCCTATATCAGTTTAAAGCCATTCCCCTTTGTGTTATCCCTGCATATCCTTATAAAAAAGTCCATCACTGACTTTCTTTAGTCCCGTTTAGGTACTGGAAGGTGCTATAAGGTCCCCCCAGAGCCTTTTCCATGCTGAACAGAGATGGTATGCAGAGATATATGGTGTATAACCACATCATATATGGTTATAGAGAGATAAAGCAGAGTCCTGTATTATTTCCTGATTTTGTGTGCTCATCCATTTGTATCCATCATCTCTTTCCTTATGCTAATAATTCCTCACAGTTCAGGCCAGTTTCTCTCTGTATGGTCCCGAACACAGCCCTGACTCCTGGCAGCCACACTCCTACTCCTGGCAGTAGTACAGGTAAAAACTCTGGTATTTAACTCTCAAATTATACCTGGTATATAACTCTTAGCTCAGCCTGTTCAACTTTTTTTCTGCATGTGTTTGTGCTGATCTTTCCCTTGTCTTTCCCATGTGTTTCCCTTCCCCTTTCTCTTCCCTCTGCCTTTCCCTTTTCCCTTCAAGCAGCTGCTATCAGCCCTATGGATGCCATGACAGTATCCTAGGTGGCTGAAATTGGGAATAAATCTCAGGTGGCAGCATCAGAAATCCTAAACACAGCTTGGGCTCTTAGACAGAGACATTTCAAAAATTAGGTGCTAAAATTCCGCCTCTGTGAACCTCCACAGCCTGACTGCCTTCCCTCACTGCTACTGGAGCAGAAATCCCAGAGGCTTGTAATTAATGGACAGGCAAATTCTTTTGGATCTGTGCCCAAGTTTTACTATAAAAACAGAAACCTCCCAGGGCTGTTATATGTCTGTGTACAACCCCAACATCGCTGCTGTCTCTGTGCCCCATTCCAGGGATACATGGTACCACTCAGCCAGAGGCTCCCTCCCTTATGGAGCTCTTGTTTTTTATCACCACTCAGGCATGACTGACTACTCTTTCCCCACTCATCTGGATCTCCCGGGGCAGGAACCTGCTCTATTAGATTTCCAGCAAGCTGCTGGAGCTGTGGGGCTGTAGCAGGTTCCTCGCTGCCCCACAGCACCAGGTGCAGGTCCGGAGGCAGAGCCGGGAATGTCACCGCCCTGGCTCCCAGATCACCGCTCAGCCCTACTAGCTTAAGTGCTAGAATAAAAAGAAAAGCGGTATTCCCTGCTGGCGAGGTAGTGATCCAGGGCAAAGCTGTCCTGCCCGTGAAAGCAGAGCTAAGAGTGTGGAGAGTGTTTCGTAGGTGATAGCGAGGGAGATACGGTGCGATGGGAGCCGGGCTGGCGGCTGCGGTGACAGCAGAGGGCACGCTTGGCTGCCGAGCACACAGCCCGAGCACCCAGACCCGGCTTTGCTGGGCTGCTCCGAGTCCGTGGAGCAAGCTGGAAGCGTGGGGGTAAGGAAGCAGTCACAGGAATTCAATGCAATTCAATCGTCGGCAAAGCCACATGCCCTGCAGCGCTGCGGCAGAAAGAAAGGAACAGAATTGCCTTTGCCACAGCCGAGCGGATGATGGATTTATCTGGCTGGAGAATGAGTGCAAAAAAAATTCAGAGCACACATCTCATAGAGGAGCTGGGGGAGGGGGAACTGGTAAATTGATCTGCAGCTCACTCGCTGCTCCATGCCTGCACCAGAGTCATGAGGACGTCTGGAGGTCTGCCCCTTCCCCTTCCCCAGGAGTTCACTGTAGGAGACAGTCCAGACTTGTATGGAACAGATGGATTTCCTTTCCCCACTCTCTCATTTCTGGTTCCTTCAGGTCAGCACAATGTGGTTTTCTGAACCAAAGCATGTGGTGTTTTGTCTTTAGATTTTCCTTGAAAAGAAACACAAAAATTTTTCAGAAAGAGACCATCAGAGGGATTCTCACAAAATTACCTGAGAACTTTGCTCCATTCAACATTATATCTGTCAACGAGACTCTGACCCCATGGCCGTTCAGTTTCTCTCCTTTAAACAGGCTGGGATATTTCTAGGGGAGCAGTGTCATCAAAGCTTTGTCTCTGGTCCTGCCTCACCAGCCTCACAATCTCACCTGAATCCCAAGAAGGTAAAAATGGCCAAGGTGGATGTCAGAGCCTTTCTGAGGCTGCTCTGGCTCAGAAGTCAAATCATGTCCTGATGGGGCATGTGACCAGAGAGAAGAAACCCACCACACTTTTGCTTTCCTCAGGTGAGCTTCTCAAATTCAGTGGGACAAATCCAAAACATTTTCATAGTCATAGTTCCCCAGTTGCTGGGAGACACTGATGTAATTTCTCCAGCCTCCCTGAGAGACAGGGGGCAACAGAAGGACAGCCACCCAGCTCCAGTGCTGCACTGAGAGATGGAGTCAGACCTAACCTGGTCTTCCAAGCCTTGTCCCCATGTGCCTGGAAAAGCCATAGCAGCCAGTGAACACCATAGGCAGGAATTCCCAATGTGGCTGAGGGTCTGCTTGCCTGGAACTGACCAGACTGTAGGGAGCACAACAATTCCAACAACATTTCTCCTAACCCAAAGTCCCATTGGGCATTATTGTTCTGTGGCTGGATGCCCTGCACTGCAGGTGGCCAGGAAAGGTTGGCTGGGCAGGGTTGGGCTGCACAGATGCAAAAATGAAAAACTAAGTGTGAGTGAAGACAGGGGCTAGGAAGGAACAGTTCTGGTCCTTATCTTTCATCTTTAATAGAGCTGGGCTCAGGCATACAGAGGTGCTATGGGTATTTGGGGAAGAACAAGGTGCTGAGCAATCTGGGTTTGGGCAGGATATGGCCTCTCAAACCCACTTAGGAATCAAGTCTGGTATCTTCCCCAGCTTCCTAAAACTATCCCTGCCAGCCCACCTGGAGCCCATCCATCTCTGACTGAGCCATACAACTCTGCAAAATCCCATTAGGTGTGTCTAAATCCTGCCAGCCCCACAGGAATTTATCAGGAAATGAGAGAGAGAGGAACTCATCAAGGAGGTTGTTCCTGCACTGTGCCAGCTCCTACAGCTCTCATCTCCATGCTGGTGTCCAGGTGGGTCCAAAGGGTGATAAAATGCAGCACAACTCTCTATCCTATGCAGCAGTCCAAGGCTGCATTCCAGCCCATTGTCACACTCTAACACAGGTGCTGAACTGATCCCTCTGGCACTTCAGGGCAGATCCATCGCTGTGGAAGCCAAAGGAGGATGGTAGCTCTGGAGTGTCTCCATCAGTGTCCCCATTCCCTTGGGGTGACATGCTGAATGACAGAAGGAATGCCAGCCTGGAGAGTTGCTTGCTGTGTGCAGTGGCAGGGGATGTTAGGTAACAGCTTCCAGTAAACCACAGGGGAGTCTGAAATAACACAGTGCTGTCTCCCATTCCCATCTCTGCTCCTCTCCAGTGTGGAACCCAAGCAGGCTGCACTGCCCTAGGCTATGGGACGAGCTGGTGGGGAGTTGGAGCCTTCTGCAAAGCTGGCCCAGGCTTGCACTGCAGCATGGCACAGTTGGGCTGGGCTGTGCCAAGCAGGAGAGCCTGGGGGCTGTAAAACAAGTCTATTCTCAGTGCAAGCAGAATGGGAGAGCTTAGCTTGCTGCTACTAGCACATCTAGAAAAGTGGCAAAATTATTGTTGCTGGGAGAATCCTTTCCCAGGAAACCTCTCTTGAAGGCAGGCAAGAGGTCCAGGATAGGTTTGATGCCCTGGCATCTGCTGCCTTGGCCATTTGCCATGCCCATGACTGGCTCTGCTTCTTTGCCCATAGGAGGAGAGAGATGCTGATCCAGCTGCTAACACAGGGTCTTGGTGGAAAGAAAAGCTCTGACAGTCATGGCTCTTAGGGACAATCTGCTCTTTTGCGTACAATCATTTCCCTTAGCCTTGATAGGGGGCTGTGTCCTGTGCCCAAAGCAAGGGAATTTGTCTAAACCAGAGCAGGGACTGATTCTTCTCCCCTGGTTTCCCCAGAGCAAGATCAGTGCTAGAAGAGAGACAAAGTCCCAGGAGAACAGAGCTTGGCCTTGTTCACGTCAGGCAGATGGGGAAAAACTGGCTAAAA
>VXBB01000058.1:344966-408642 GCA_013399915.1 Illadopsis cleaveri | reverse complement strand
CGGCCGCTGGTGCTGAGAGGTGAGACAGTCCAGCTGGGTGTTGGTGATCGGTGAGGAGCAGGCGCTGCTGGGGCACAGGGCAGAGCCCCTGGTGAAGCTCCCAAGGGTTTCTCCGGGTCACAGAACGAAGGCAGCTTCCTCAGAGCACAGAACAATGGCCTTATCCATGCTGGGTGATAGCCGAGCCTTGGAGAGACTAGAAGAAAAATAAGTCCCAGTGAGATGGTGACCAATTCAACCTCCCCTGCCAGCTCCCCCAAAGACCTTTCCCATGTCACTTTAGCAGCAGGCTCATGGCATCCTTGCTGAGGATGGAGCTGAGTGCTGGAGCCATGGGAAGAAAAGGTAAAGACGAGCTCATTCCCTGTGACAGGCAGGACAGGCTCTGTTCCCCACACCAGGCAGATGCCATAGACACAACTGCTGCATAGCAGCTGTCAGGCTGGGCTCTTTGGAAAGCCAGGGCTCCTCTTCTCCTCCTGCATCCTGAATGTCTCCAATCCAGCCACAGAGGACTCTTAGAGGAACAGAGTGGTGAGCCACCAAAAATCAAGGAGTAATTGTGGTCTCTCTATCTTTTTCTCCCTTTCTGTCTCTTGTCCCCAAGGAACTGGCCAAGTACTTTTTGGCAGAACTGCTTTCAGAGCCAAGTCAGACAGAAAATGAAGCCCTGGAGTCTGAGGACTTGTCCCGAGGGGCTGAGCAGGACGAAGTGAGACTGGAGCTGGAGCGCTCGGCTAACTCAAACCCCGCTCTGGCACCCCGGGAACGCAAAGCAGGCTGCAAGAACTTCTTCTGGAAAACTTTCACATCCTGTTAGCTTTTGAAACCCACCTCTCCTCCCCATCCATCCCTATCCTGCCCTGAGCAGAACCTTCACCACAAGAGGCGAAGACTGTAAATACACAATCCACAGTTATGGTGAAATTAAACAAACAAGGAAAATTTGAGTTTGATTTCCACTTGTTTTAATAAAACTTTCTGTTCCAATTGTACATGATTTGCTTGAGTTGTGATTTCTGACTAGTTCTTTGATGACATGCACTCTGCAACTCTTTCAAATGTACTATTTTTAATTCTCTGTTGCAATAAAATTTATGTTTCAAACGGTGATGCTGAGGCTCAGTGGTCAATGAGAAAACTGAAGTTACCTCTCAGGTTGCTCATCTTCGGAATGCTGCCTGTCTCAGGGCAGCAAACACTATCCATATCCACACGTATGCACACACACACACAGAGTGTATAACAATATGATATTTTTTCCTGTGGTCTTACCAAAGAACTAGAGCTACAGTGATGTTTTAGATATCAAATCCCTGCAGTTGTGGCTGAATCAAATCCACAGCGCTTCGCACTTCAAGCCAGTCTGGAGGATTTACACCCATCACCAGAGGGATCAGTGAAAATCTCAGCTGTGTATTTCGAGTGATGCAGATAATAAAAGGAGCTCATAGTACAAGTTTACATCACATATCTCTTTAGCCACAGGCACTAAAAGGTCTTCTTACCCGGCATGTTTTACTCCTTGCAGCATTCCCAACAAACACTGTTTCTGGGATTCCATCAGAAAACTTTCCTTTGTTCTGCTGTGCAGGGGGAGGTTTCGCATCCCTGTAAAGCTGAGATGTTAACCCCATGACACCAGCACCTCTCCATCTAATTAAATGGTCACGGCATTTTTTCTACCCACCTCTTGAAAGGCAATATTGAAGAGTTCAGCAGGGTAGGAGATAGCATCGTAAGAAAAACATTATTTTCTCAATGGAAGACAAATTTTTCATGCTTTTGCAACGTCTCGGCTTTCTGGCCATGCTGGTTTGTGCCACACACTCGCAAATATATAAATATATAAAAATAACAAATATTTTGTAGCCATGATATGTGAAAGAAGGATGAAAAATGGGGGATTTTAGAGCTGTTCATGGGCAGAGGGCTCAGCATGACTCTAGTGGAGGTGGATTCCCCAGCCGAAGGCTTGTTAAGTGGCCTCTGGTCTGTGCTGAACAAAGCTCTCTGTGGGTTATCATTCTTGACGGCTCAGGGACCATTGCTTTCATTCTTGGTCTGCACCTCCTTTCCCTGTAGGCAGGGGGCTGTTGGATACGAGCTGGGGGGGGAGGTGAATCCCTTGTCGTTGGGAACTGTAGCAGTGCCAGTGTGAAATCCCAGCCCTGCTGCAGAGCTCACTGGACTCTTCCACAGACACCTGGAAACAGGCAAAAGAAGCAGGGACATGCTCAGGGAGAGGAGCTGCTGGTGTCAGCCCCTCTGAGGGGGCCAGAGGCAGGGCTGGATTCTGCCCTCCCTCCCTGGAGCAGGGCAGTCATGGCTTAGCCTGTGCTGCAGGCAGGGCTAAGGACTGCTGCTGGGCCAGTTGAATCCTGCACCTGCTGGAGAAGCCATGATCCTGTGTCTCCCCAGCTCCTGGGAGCTTCCTCTCCTCCTTCCTTGGAAGTGGGAAAGGTTTTGTGATGTGGCCTGAGAAAATGCCTGCTCCCCATGCAGTGCCTTTAGGGTTAGGGGCTCTGCCCTCTTTACCACAGCTGGGTGCAGTGCAGACTGGGCAGGACACAGTGGTCCTCACAGCACTTTGTGGGGACAGGGAGAGTGCCTTACCCTCTTTGAGCCCTGGATTTCTGTGGCTGGTGCAGCTGTGGAGGGTGCAGGATTAACTCATTGTTGGGGGATGGACAGGGCTGGACTGCAGGGAAAAGCCTCCAAAAGGATATTTGAGAAGTGCAGGTAATATAGATCAGTAATCAGACTCAAAAAGCAGGCAGGGTAAGAATAGGACCCTGTTTGAAAATGTGGAGACAGATCCTGTGAGGACAGAGTAATTGTCTGATTCCTTCACTGCTGTGTAGTGTCAACAGGGCAGATTTTAGGGAACTCAGTAAAGCAGAAACCACCTCACCCCTGGCTGCTCGCTCTTATGTTGACTGAGGTTCCTTTTAGCTTTCAAAAAGAAGCCAATTTTCCAATGCTTAGACAGCCTCAAGAGAGCAAATAGAGGAACAGGAGGCGGGTGGAGGGGCCAGGGGCTTGAATATTCTTATGTGCAGAGCCCATCTTTCATGGGATATAAATAGACCACTACTCACCTGAGGCTTTCCCCCATGTTTGTAATGCTCAACCCGTGCTTCTGAAGGGAGTTTAATCCTGCCAATTGCTGGAGTGAAACTCATCCCAAATAGGGATGAGGATGATCCTCACTCACAAGCAAGAATTAAAGACAGTGATTCACAAGCTACACCAGCCTGTTTCAATACAGCTGGTGGCTCATTATGGCAGCTTCTGGGAAACCTAATGAAGATGTACTGGTGAAGGCGTCATCAGTTCAGAGACAGAAAGACAAACTGCTCCTTGTGTCAGCTCAGGAGCTCCTGGAGTCTGGGGAGCTGGCTTCCAAGGCATTAAATGCAGTATCACCACATGTAATTGCACTGTGGCAGCACCAGCAGTCCCAGGTGCTGGGAGCTGTGAAAACACGATGCAGGGATGGTCTTGCCATGCCAAGCTAAAAAGGCCAGAAAGAAAAAAGAAAGATTTCTTTTCTCCCTTTGATATATGGGAGTTATGTGCTAAAGAGATTAAATAGCTATATTCAATCCCTGGACACAGAGCCATGGAATAGTGTTCCAGGCTGGGAACCCTCCTGCTGGGCAAGGCTGAGCCTGGATGAGCACACAGGCCAGAGCTGCCCAAGGGCAGAACAGTTTCTGGGAGAGGTTCTCAAGCCACATTCTCTGCAGGTCAGAGAGGATGGTCTGTGGAGGGACAGCCTCAGGATGGGTCTGGGGGAGGTTAGGGGCTGTGATGATCCACACTCAGATGATTCATCTTCCCTCTTGCACTGGGTGCCACAGGCAGACCCGAGTAATCCCCCTCCAGCAGGTGCCCTCATCAGCAGGTAATTCATCTGAGGCAGTGCAGGGAAATGTCCATGAGGAACAACACAAAAGGGCTTGAAGCTGCTACCTGAAGAGTTTCCCTTAATGGAAACCAGAAAAAGTTGTATAAAACACACTTCCCCTATGGGAAGTCAGTGAGGAGCTTCTCAGCCATTCCCAAAGGCAAAGTCTCCAGTGATGCCGGGGGGTGTCTCCTGACTTAGCAAGCAGGCCAAGATTATTTTTTAGGTGCAGTTCTAATTGGTAAAAAAGGGAAGTCTTCCTTGATCCAGAAGGTTTGTTGGGGACAAATAGCTTGAAGTGATCCTAGCTGTGCTGCAGAGGAAGTACCTGTGGAACCCAGATTTCATATTCTTAGTCCACTCTGGCACCATCTAATTCCTTTTGGCTCTGCAGAAAAGACCAAGAACCTGGACCCATGGGCACAAGTTTCCTCCCCTCAGAAGAGCCCATAAGATGCTCTGTGGTGTCTTTGCCTTTACTCTGCCTCTGGGGCTCCTCACAAGTATTGCAGCAGCTGATTGCAGCCACCGGGAACATCTCTGAGTTCCAGACCTCTGCTGGCACCACAGGAAAGTTCCCTTTCATCCCACTCAACTCCCACCATCTCTGGGGAGCACCAGTTTTGCCCCATCCCCTGTATAGGTGAGCACCAGGTGCTTGGAGAGAAGCACTCACTGCTGCAACAGAGTCCTAATTCTCAGCAAGCAAAGCAGCAGGATGTTTATTGAGCAGGGTAAGAGAAGATATACCTAGGCAATAAAAGTTATTATGATAAAGGAACAGACTGTACTCTTTGCTCACTGAACAGCTTCTGTCTCTTTGTAAGCTTATCACCAGAATAAGGCAATTAAAAACACTTTTATTCCTTTTTTTCTTCATCTTTGTCTTTATTTTATTAGGGAATGACTTGTTATCTTTCCCCAACACTCATTTCCACTTTTGAGAATAGCTGTTTGGCCAGACACTGTGGGTATCTCAGAAAAATTTTCGTATCCCAGTTTTAGGAAACTTATTCCATAAAGTACTTGTAGAATACAAGAAAAAAATTAACAAAGTCACAAAAAAACCCCCACAAGTTAAGTTTTCTTCATATGTATAGTAAAACTGCCAGCTTGTGCCATGAACTATTACTTCCAGTGTCATCTGATAAAGAAACACACCTGTCATTCAATTAACAAAATTAATTTAACAAAGGTCCCTAGTATTTTCTACAAAGATATTCCCTGAGAGAACATGAAATAATGCAAACCCAGGCTTTGTTTATCACCTAGACTGGCTGCTGAACAAGAGAGAGAGTGACTTGCTCCCACATACAACAACAGAACATCGCTCCTGATGCTCTCCGCTGCTTGCCTCCTCCTCCCTTGCAGCTGGCTCTTGCAGACAGAAGCCTGCTGTGCTCTGTGGTGCAGAAGGATGAAGCACTTCTGGCCTCCAGCCCTGGAAAAGCATTCCCAGGAGATGAGCTGAGAGGTGCTCTGGGCCCTCCACACTCATCCCACAATCCCTGCTAGGAGATGTCCCAGGCACAGAGCCAAAGTGATTCCCTCCCAGCCCGGCAATAAGCCCGGTGCTGCTCTGCCCCAGGGTAGATCCTTTGCTCCCTTACACAGAGCTCTGCACTCTGCCTTCAAGGAAAATCTCTCATTTTGCTCATGACTGAGGCTTAGGAAGAAAAAGGATCCCTCTGGAAACTGGCTGTCACATTTGCAAAGCTCTTTTGTAAATCTTCTTGCAGCTCTTTTCTTCTGCTTTACTTCTTGTGCCTGTCAGGGTCTGTGATTCCTCCTAGAGTCTCAAACACAATATTCCTCACCCTGTGTGCCTGGTCCCCACAGCAGTGTGTTCCCCAGAGGATGGGGGGACAGCACCGAGCACAAGCCCAGGGTTGGGGTGCTCTGCAGCCAGCAGAGAGAGCCAAAGAGCACAGAGAGCCCCGCTCCAGCTCCCGGTGTACCCGAGCAGATGCTGAGGATGGGGTCTTTTGAGCCAGGAGCTGTTCACCTCTGGTTACAACCTCACCACAGGGAGCTGGGCTGCAGTCAGAGGTCTTGCAAAGAGGGAGCAGCAGTTTTGGGGGCCAGAGCTGTGTCAGGATACAGGCAGTGCTGTTGCATTGACAAGGATTTTTTTTTTTTTTCTCCAACTAAGTGCCTGCTTCTCATTTCTGAAGGGCATTCCTCAGTCACAGTTGCCAGTTTTTAACATGCCAAAATAAAGTTAAATAACGTGATAATAAGTTAAGTGCTCTACCTAGGGTAAAATGCAGTGAGTTTTGTCCCAATGGCAGATTTCAAGAAACGGCTTCCATGTAAACCTTCTTCCATTGCCATTTTTTGTTTTTCATCCTCTCCTTATTCACTCAGATCTTCTAAACTTCACAGTCTAAGCAGCAGTGGCAGCGGCAGAGGAAGGAATTGGCCTGTTCAAAACAGTTGGGGGTCTTCCTGAAGAACATATGAGGATGCTGGGTCATATTGCAAAACAGGAACCTGGCAGGTCAAGAGTTTCTTCAACAATGTGTTTCAATGAGGAACCTCAGCATGGTTCAAACACAAGATGTGAAGTCTCTTGTCTTCATGCAGAGATGCACCCTTGAAGGCAGAGCTCACCTGCTCTCAAGGAGGAAATTTCAGTGGTGGATATGACTCCCCAGGCACTGCCTCCACATGCAAATAAGCAAGTGAGCAGGCTGGTCTGCAGAAAACACAATCTCTTTAGACTGAAAGATATAATCCAGTTAGATATGAACCCTGAATTCCAAACCCTGCTTATCTCCTCAGACAGTGATGACACATGTCATAACGTCACCTCCACCATTAATTCCCTTATTTGTCACATTAGCAGTGGTGATACTGACACCAGCAACAAGGCAAAGAAAGAAATTGAGGAGATCCTGAGACAGAGGAACAAAGTAGAAGCCATGTCTGGGCACATTAATGAGTTCCTTGTAGCCAGCTTTCAATCAATCAAGTTTATCAACCAGCAGCAGGAAGAAGATAAGAAATGAGGGAAGGAACAAATCATTCTGTGACGTAATTGTGTCATCCTGCAACTCTGTCTTCCAGTAGAAGAAACTGGCTCAGGAGACCTTAGTGGAAATGCTTAAGGATGTAATGAACAGTCTCTTTACCTTAATGCTAGAATTCCTGAATGGAAACATAGAGGAAAATCAGAAACTGGTACAGCCATTAATGTCCTCATGAAGAGGATTTTGGAAAAGTCTGACCTCATGCTGATTTTTTGTGTTCCAAGGCAGCCTGACTGCTGAGGGCAAGCAAGATAAGTTTTCTGAGCTGCTGGCCAAGTGCCTGTGAAGGATTACATGGCTTCTGCCAGGCACCATCAGCAGCAACCTGGATGCAATCCTGCTGGATGCCCACACGCTCATGAAGACTTTCCAAAGGAAACACTGAGGCAGCACACAAACTCCCACTGCAGACCCTGAAAACTGTTGCATAACTTGTGCAAGCTAAAAAAGTGAGGTTGCTGGACCACCTCGCCCTGACTCAGGATGCAACTGGCTCTGAAGAGGAAGCTTCCCTCCAAAAGACAGACAGTCCTACTGCCAAGCACAGGGCAAGTGAAACAACTCTAGGAGCAGGATGGCAGGTGCCCAGGGCAGCTCACAGGATTGCAAAGCACAGAGCAGCTGATATTTTAGAAATAATTTTCTATAATTTTTTCTCCTGATAGAGTTTGAAGGTCTAGAGGAGTTGTGTACATGAATATAGGAAAAAGTGGCCTGGAGGAAGTTGGAGTTTTTCATAGAAAACCTCTCCATCTTCTTGCAGAGCTGTGTGAAGCAAAGCCTGGCCATCATCCAGACAGAACAGGATGACAGAGAAGCTTCTTCCTCCTCCTCCTCCCTTGGGGGATACCCTGAGGTGGAAACATCTCCCCTTAGATCCATAGAGATCACAGGAAAGTGTGTGAAGGGGAAGGAGTTGATACCATCCTGCCACCTGGAAGACTGCAGCAACAGCCATTACCCTGCAGAGGCAACACAACCTTGCAAGCTAAACAGCCCACAACAGATTCCCTGCTAGTCAGGTCCCCTCGAAGGATACCAATATCATGTTTCTCCCTGGGGTGATGTTCCTGGGGGCAGGAAGAACCACTAGCAGAAAAAGCACTGGGACCTCAGAATTATCCAGGTCCCCTCCACACACACATCAGTGAGGAGATGGTGAGAACCACAAACCAATGAAGAATCCAGCATGAATCACCATGTGAGTTATCTCTTTTTGCCCTTTAAAAAAAGGTGAGGTGGGTAACACCGATGCCTTGGGTCAAAGCTGAGCACAGAGCACACAAATCTGGCCAGGGCAGAGAACCAGCTGTGTGCTGACCCTTCCTGGACAGCCTTCACCAGAGTCCTGCCATGGGATTTTCCAGCATTCTAACATTCATAGTTAACAAAGTATCAGAGCAACCGTGCCCTGGTTCCCGGCAGAGAGAGATCAGGGCAGCCAAACAGCATCTCTACCTTCCTGAACGTCGACCACGAGTTGCCCAGGGAGCCTGCCAAAGATAAAGGTTGCAAGAGGAAATTCACAGGAGAAAGCGATTTGTAAAAGTTGCGAGTTTCTCTTAGGTAAAATCAATACATAGACTTTCGATCCTACTTTCACTTATCAGACTGAAAGAGTTTGAGAGAACAGAGTTGCTATGGACGACTGCAGAATGCCAATGCCTCACCCTGGCCCACCCTTCAGCTCCACTTTTCCAGTACGTTGCTATTCTCATGTAAAATCGCCCTAATTTGTCTTTAACACCCCTCTTGTCTCTAAGTTCTTAAGGTGGGAGTCCTTATCTTTGTGTCAGGTATAACAGTAAACACTTCAATGATGCTCACTAAATTACAAGGCTTTTTTACTAATAGACAATTCAGTCAATTACAAAATGCTATTAAGCATTTGTGCTCAGGCAGAGCAAGCTAGGTGCCTGGTGAACATGGCAAACTAATATTTTTAATTAAAAAAGAAGAAAGGAACACACAGGCTGATTATCAGCCAACAAGAAAATTACCTCCCAGAGATCTCAAAGTGTAATTACCCTTTCTGAATGACCAAAATGACTGGTTTGCTGCAGACTATAATTCTCTCTAATGCTGCTACAAAATCATGGCCACCCTCTTACCTATCCCATTCATCCAGCGCTGTACCTGCCCAGGGGCTGCTCAAGTGCTCATGAAATCATGCTTTGGTGCTCATGTGTGGTTTCTGCCTAATTTTCTGGCTGTGTAGCTGGAGGATTCACAACGAGAACATGGCTGATGCCTGCAGAGGTTCTGTTCTTCCATTCCTTCCTGCTCTGTCCTTGTGACACCCTCTGTTTTGTGCTGAAGGACATACCTGGAGTGGAGCTGTGTCACTTACATGCAACATAATTGGCTGCTCTGTATGTGACCTTCTAAGAGCAAATTCATAACCGTGTTGAACTCTGAGGTCAGGTAACTGGATGTGCTGTTCCAGGAGGCTTCAGTGCTGTGCTCCATTTTTCCTAGTAGCAAGTGCCCCATGAGCAGCCATTCCTGGAAATGCTCTCTACGGGTGCCTGAACACCATTCCAGTATAGTTACCTGATAAATCTGTCCATCCACTGCCTTGTCACTCAATCCACACCAAAATTTGCTCATTAAGAATGTTTCTTTTGCAAAAGCCTCCCTGGCCATGGGCTCTCACCAGGCTTCCTCCTGCCCCACGCAGCAGCTGCAGTGCTGCATCTGGCTCACTGCTAGAGGAAAAGCCATTTAAAAGCTGACAGACCTGTTGCAGTTAGGCCACACACTATGTTGTAGTCAGGGGACACGTGTAGACTCCTTTTCTGTTATGCTGAAGCCCTGATCCATTCCTTAAGGGTTCCAGAGACTGTAGAAAACAGGGGAAAGTCAAGTGTTTGGAAGATTTACAGTATTTGCCTGGCAGGCAAACTATGAATTCATGCTGTCAGAGTGTCTCAGAGCCCTTGCCAGCCATAAGAAACCTCCTATGGTGGGTGCAGAACAAAGTCAGAGCAAGTGGCAGTCCTTGTCTTGCAGATATTGCATGTGATAGGAGATAAATGCATCAGCAGAGATGCCCTGGACTCCTACAGGAGCAAGCAAGCAGCCTCTGGAATATTCTCAGTGTGTTCTCTCAGGTGCCCCACAGCACAGCCCCAGAGCAGCACTCAGGAGTGCCCTGAGCATCCACATCATCATCTCTCCAAGTCATCCTTGCCTGCAGCTCCTTGCCCCTGGCACACAACAACATGCAGTGGGGTATCATGGGTCTAAGTGCTTATCCTGGATCTCACACCAGAGGAGCAGGTTCCTGCCTGTGAAGCAATGGTTAGGGAATGGGTCCTAACACACAGGATGATGCTCTTGCCAGTTCCATAGACTGAGCTTTGCTGGACAACAATTCAATTTTCCCCTCTCCTGCCTCCCAGCCAGACAGTCCTCCAGGCTGTTCATCTTCCCCCACAGCCCTGGGGAAGAAAAAAGAGCAGAAGAGCACCTGGGTCATGCGACAAAGAAGGAGAGCTGCAAAGATCTCATAAGGGAAAGCTGACCTGGTACCTTTGGCTCTTTGCTGGTTCAGTCCTCTTCCATTTGCTGGAATCACAATCAAACTGTGTTCTCAGGAGGTGGCAGGGTCAGGGAGATCAAGGAATTACAAATAAATACAGCATAAACAAATCAATCAGAGGGATAAAGACATTCGACAGAGACACACTAATTAAAAATATAATAATCCAGCTAGTGGACATTTATTTAAAATGGTGCAATTACAGCTTTTAATCACCCAGGTTTAAATTAACAGCAGCAGTGAAGTGGCTGCACAAATGTGTTCTCTGTAATGAACTGATATTACAAAGCCAGCCTGGTGATCTCTCCCTCTCTTGGGCTAATTCTCCCTCGTCTCATTGTAAAATAACCTTTTGGTGTCATTTTCTTGTAGAGTCTTGAAGATGAAGACACAATATTGGAGCTAAATTAAATCCCCTTCACATATTTCTCTTCTTTCAAGCTGTAAAAATTGCTGGTATCAGTCATTCAATCTCTAGTGCTGACGCAACCACACTTGAGGAGAACATCTGGGGGCCCCAAGAGTCATTATAGGGAAAATAAAATCCTATATTACAATCAGTCAGCAATTAAAAGGCAGGATGCAGGAGGGCAAATCCTGCAAGATGCCGAGCAGGCTTGATGGGGAAATCAAATGCTAGACCTCTGATGCTCTGGTGCTCTTTTCTTCTCAACCAAGTCATTTGAGAGGAGGTTAGAAAATTTCTACATCTGCTCCTGCCCAGCACAAATGGTTTTGGAAATAGCTTGTGTTAATCTGAGTCAGTACTGATCCAGAGGCCACAGGTTTCACATCAATTGGCCCCATCTGCAGGGCTGTGGGGCCAATCTTGCCTTGGCTTGGCAGGTCCCAGCCAGGCTAGGGATTCAAACAGCCATGGTGTGATGAAGGCAACACTCAGCTTGCCCTGTGAAGCCCATGTGGTTACAGTGGGCTCAACTCAGGCACAGGAAAGTCAGAGACAGGAAAGCTCTCTTCCCCTGGTGTGGTTCTGACTTAGGAACAGGATGGGTCTGGTCTGCCTGGGCAACTGTCATGGCCTTTCTCCCACACTTGGATCTTCACCTCCCCTGTCAATGCATCTTTCCCACAGAAAGCCCTGTGTCTACCAAACAAGATGCTGAGGAGCTCACTGCAGTGGTGGAAGTGAGCAGAATACAAGGATTATGGTAAGTAAAACTGTTAGAGGAAAATCCTTTCAGACATGGCTGTCCTGAGATGGGTTCAAATCCACAGTCAAGGAGAGACAATTCTCCAGTGCCTGCTAAAGCTCTGCAGGTTTGCAACCCCTGCTGCTGCTAGCCAGCAAGTGCAGCTCTGCCCTGACCCTGCCTTCACTCTGTCCCTGTGTCATCCTCTGCACAGGGGGAGTCACAGCAAGCCCGAAACCAGCCCAAAATTTCCTGAACTCAGGACTCATCTTCCAGCAATGTCCCACAACTCGTGTTGGTGACAGCGCAGTGCTGGTCCTGCTCACAGTGTTAGGATGCTTCACACCTCAGCTGGATTTGCTTCAAGACTGCAAGAAAAGGGACAAGAATTAAAAAGCAACATGAAAGAAGCAATTTTCAAAGTATGGAAAGTATTTTCTGTGTGGGAAGTGACTACCATGCAGGAGAGTAGATGTGTCACTCTCTGTGTGGATGACACTTGTACCTCTGTGTGTGTAAGTCACAGCTTCTCCCAGAGCTGCTCAGCCACTCCTGGATTCTGGCCATGGTCACCAAACACGATTACCTACTGCATCTCTAGTCCTGAGCACATGATTAAAATCAGGAGCCCTTTGGAAAGAGAATTTCATCTCATTAGCACCAAACCTTCCTCTCCTTCCTGTTTACCCAAAGGGTGTGCAAACACCAGTGAGAGAGCAAGAGTGACACAGCCCTCACTGCTGTGGTGGGCATTGCAATTACCTGGCACATACATTAAGATTAATAAATATTAACTTTACTTCTGTTTATACTGTCCACCTAAAATGGAAACAACATGCTTTGCTACTTAATCAAATTAGAGCTATAAAATTATTTCCCTTTTAAAAGGTTCATTTCTGTTTGGTTGGCAATTAATGTTGATGATTTGAGTCCCATCTTTAAAGCATTTGGAAATACAGAAAAATGGCAGAATTGCAACAGGGCTTTAATGGAGTCATAGCACACATCAGGTAATAAAGCATAAAAGACTGTTTACTTTAAGTACTCTAATTACTTGAGAGCTTTTTTAAAAACAGAAAATCGACATGTGAAAACTGCAATTTCACTTGAATTAATTTTTAAAAAGAAGCTGTAAAAACCAAACAAATAAAAAACCTCCACAAACCTGTTTTTTTAAGTGTTTCTTTTCAATTCCCTGCAGCCAGGCCAAGTCCCAGGCTGACACTGAGGAGCAAGTTTTCCCTTTTGTTTTTCTCTAGCTTTTCTCTCTTCAGAGTGTGCAGGACAGGGATGACCAGTTGCACCCTGGGTCCTCACACAACCACTCCTGCACCACCACTGAAAACATCTCAAGGAATCAATGCACCTTCTCATAGATGAAGGTGCATTATCCCACCCCTCCCTGAGCTGCAGGGGACAAAGTTGCTGTCATTGCCTCATCTAAGAGACACAAAAACCCCTTCAAGACATTTAGCACAACCAACAGGGTATTTATCAGATGTACCTTAGTCTGAGACACAGCTCTCTGGTGAGGCAGAGTGCATCTCCCACAGCTTCCTTGCCTCTGCAGAACTAGCAAGGTTTAATTCCTCTTTTCAAATCAGCACCAAAGCAGCAGCACAACTGAGGAGGACGGGACCTCTGGAGATCTCTGGTCCTACTCCCTGAACAAAGAGTCCAGCTTTAAAGTTAGATTGTGTTGCTCTGGTCTCATCATCTTGAGCTTTTAATATCTCCAAAGACAGAGGTTCTCACAGTCACCATTTGACTACAGCCACAGAGAAGACAAAATTACATGGAGGACATGGAAAGGATGGTTCCAGCACGAGGAAGCAAGACCACACAAAGAAGAGGGAGGTGCAGAATCTGGCCCCAGATCTGGTGGCCTGGTTTCCTGAATAACAACTGTGCCCCCATTGCAGTGCATGGGTTGCTTCACAACTAAATCTATTTGCAAGGCAGCACAAGCCAAGACAAATTTGCCCCCAAAGTAATAACTTTTCAATTACCTTCGTTATGCCTTGCTCAACACAACAGCACAGCACCTCTTGAGGGAGCAGCTGAGTATTTCTCTCCAGGGTGCACATTTATTATTTTAAGAATCATTTAATTTTCCATCTGAACAAAAGGGGCAAATGTAGGTTCTGAATGACTCCAGGGCCCCGTTCAATACATTGCTGTGTTATCCATCACGGCAATTACACGTGGTAATTCATCTCTGGGAAACTTCAGTGCGCAGATCTGAGAGCATTTGACATATCTGGCATGGCTCAAAAGTCTGGGAGCCCATGGAAAAGAGGGATCATGACTGGGAAATGTGCCATTATGCCCAAGAAACTCAGGCAAAAGTTTCAGTGCTGGGACTTCAGCACACCAACAACCTGCAGCCTGGCTTCCAGAACCTTCCCCAAACTCTGGCTTCCCATAGCACACGCTCATCCCTGCAAGCCCCGTTGCTGGAGCCAATGGGATTCACAGTATTTCTGTGGTGATGTTCTTCCCAACGGGTCCCCTGTTGGCTCTGACAGTGAGAGAAATGTGACTAAACACCACCACAGCAAATAGTCCATCAGAGACACCATTTACTCTCTGTGGTCTGTGTGTTGTGTTACTTTCTGAGCGTCTATAATTCACTGTCTCTTCATCAGTGACCTGCAGGACTTGAATCAAAACCCACCAAGGGACAAATAGAAAAGTTTAATTACAATTTACATATCTAAAGGGATTACCAAGACAACTCTGCTCTTATAGCTGAGATCTCTCCATGCTTCCAACCACTCTCTGCCATCTTTATTAGCCTCCCAATATCCATTTTAAAAAGGCTTCCTGCGACAGAGATGCTGCTGTGGGCTGTGGGCTTGTCTTTGGCACAGATTTAGCCACGATCAGCAATCCAGGATATTCTCCAGATTCTCCTTACCTGGCTGCCTGTGAGTGGTGTGAGCACAGTCCTTGTCTGTAAGGCTGGGCCCTGAGCACTGTACACAACTTCAGTGTGTTTATTCAGAAGCTCTCCCTGCCAACTGGGAGTGAGTGGGCTCCTGCCACCTCCTCAGAAGCAGAAAAAACAGTCTCACATGAAACAACAGAGTTGTGGCCAGACTCAGAAAATAATGAAAACCTCAGCTTGCTCCAAAATGCCTCAGTTAGAGGTACGTGCCTCATGTTGAGAGGCCACTCTGCATGGCAATGGCAAGTGTTGATGACTGAGGACAGGAATCCCCAGACACTCCCCCCAGTGTTGCTGCTGCTCTGTCAGCACTCAGCAGTGACAAAAGCAGACTGCAAACCGGGCACATGAGGGATGTCCTGACTCTGTGATCACACATCTAAGGAATACCCCCTCTCCAGACCCTTGAGCCCATCACACAGGCAGACTGGCTGGGGGTCACCTATCACCAGGCACAAGAACTGGCTGTTTCATTGGAAAGGCAAAGGCTAGCAGTATTTTTCATTGGGGCACATTTGCCTCCTTAAGGTTATTCATTTTCCTGTCCTGCCCAGGCAGGTCACCAGAATGAAAATCCTCACAGATCCCAAGGAAATGGTGGTTTGAGTCCTTACTAAAGGAAAAGGTGGAAGTCAGCCCCTGGTATTCTATTTCTCTGAGTCCCAGGAAGATTAAAGGCAGTAGAAAGTCTGGTTGCATGTTGGTCTTCAGTTAGGGGAAGCCAAACAACAGAGAAGCAGTGGATTTTAGTAAAACCTTAAGTTTAAAAATAATAATCTGACCCTTTCTTTTGACATCGTGGACTACACAGTTCAGAAAGCTCCACCCAGATATCCAATGAGCACTCCTGATTAAAAGGACCATGTATTTTCAGGAAGGTTTTCCATAGTGTTCAGGCTGTTGAGCACCCTCAAACCTGAAAAGTCCTGGTTCTGCTGCAATTTCAACTATAACCCAGAGCAGCCTATATGGAGACCTCAATCCCTCCAGCCAGGGCTCTCTGGCAGACACAGAATGTCCTGCAGGTTGTATTGGAAAAGCCACATGAAAGCCTCTGAGACACAGACTCGGAGAAGAAAATGCATTAAATAAGCTGGTACTCCCAGCCCAGGTGTGCTCAAAGCAACATCCACCCATGAGGCTGTGGCAATTTGTATCCATCAGCAAGGAATTGCTGCTGTGAGGCAGTGGGTTTCTTTCATTTTCACCTGGACAGCCAGGTTTCTCTGTAGTTCTGCAGGAGCTGGTTGAGATCAGTGGGTGCTTGGGGACCAGCAGATTCTCTCCCTGAGCCCAACCCTTTTGCTACAGAGATCCCTGAAACTGGCATTGATCCAGTAGCATTTGCAGGAGTCCAACACTCAGGACAAGCCCCAGAGAGAGCACCAGAGCTCCCTTTGCCTTCATTTCTTCCTGATTGCCACAACTGTTGTAAAGCAGAACTCTGGCATTTTCCTGGATGTAGAACATATCCAGGTATGAACCTGTTCCTGACTCTCCTAGTTTTTGAAGAGCAGCAAGCAAGGTGAATTGAAAGGGTAGAAATGACAAGCAGATCTGCATAATGCATTGGTGAGTTCTCCACAGAGCTCACGGGAGGTGACCTGGAAGTTTGGCTAATTGGAAAATCATCTCTGTCAGGTAAAGGGCTGCTCCTGAATTATCATTTCTCGGAGTATCATCACTAGCAGGGGAGCAGAGAACAGATACCTCAAGTGTTTACATTCCTGGCTCCTCTCCTTTCTCTATCCAGCCAGTAAACAATTTACTTCTTTACAATTCCCCAAATTATCACAAGTCTGGAAATGCCTGGCTGCTGTGTTGTTTAGCAAACAGCCCCTCACAGTGCCAAAAAAGTATGTGTCACTCAGCTCAGTTAGGAGAGAAGCATGCCAATGGTCAGATGTTGTTATTATTCCCAGTATCATGCCCTATCAAATTGTCCAAGGAATATGGCTTTTCCACAGTCCACCTGATGTGGCACTGCTTTTGCTGGAAGTGTGTGCAGCTGGGAGCCATCTCCTCTGCCTGTAGGAACAGGGGCAATCCCCTCTCACCGTGCTGCTGCTCACTGCCTGGTGTGACATTGTGTGTGGCTAGAAGGGCAAGAACAGGTTCTGAAACCAGATTTAATTTGTAACGTGCACCTTTTCAGCCAGTGATGAGGTCCTACATCCTCTGAAAGTGCCACGTAGCAAGTAACTGATGTCCTGTATGCACAGTTCCTCCCACTGGAAGGTTTTGCTCTGGGTACCAAACTATTTGGCTGGGGTTTTGAAGCCAACACTTTCTTGTCTGATACAAACCAGATTATCACATTCAGGTGAAGGCTCCCCAAACTCTTTTTAGGTTTACAAGTGGATTTCTTCTCCTCTTTCCATCTTGGTGCACTTGCCACAGACAATTCATTGATGGCTCAGTGAGGCAGGGTCAGGACACAAGTCCCTTTGCCACCAGGGTCCTTCGGAGTGGCCATAAGAGCCTCTTTGCTGCTCTGCTTTAATCTCTGCAAGGGCTAAATCAGGACATGTGCAAATGCAGAACACGAGGCATGTGTAGCCCTCATCTGCCTCCATCTCCCTGTTGAAAAACAATGTCCTTAAGTTTAATTGTGTGGACTGGCTGTCAACTACAGGCATGGCAGTAGGGCGAGTTGCAGAGCAAGGAGCTTAGCAGCCTTTTTTAGCAGTGTGGGGTAGGTTTTATCCAGGAACAGCAGAGCATGTGAGGACTGCCAGACACATGAAACAGAGAGAACCACTGTATTTTGTTAGCACTGACAGACCAAGGAGCTGTGTAGATATGCTGATCTCCCAGAGTCTTGCACAGGTTAAGATGTGCTAGAGTGAACTTTCTTCCAGCATCATATTTAGAGGATGCTCTTTGTTTCCTTTTGCTGATGATTGGAGTATAGCCACTATAAACATTTGATACCATGCAGGGTACACAGAAATAACAAGAAAATAACATGGCTAATTAGACTCGTGGATTATTTTAACCAGCTCCCCCTGGAATACCCTCATTGAACAGGATTAGATTTCTTCCCTTCCCCCTACAACAGATCCTCACATTTAATTAAACTGGAAACCTGGCTGTGCCTGGCTCAGATGCAGTGTTTTACCACTTATATTGTCCTTGCAGACAAGAGACACTGCTGCTATTGCACAGGTGGAGAAGTGGCTGCTTTGTACATTTCCTTTGGGAGGCTGCAGCTCCAGCCACCTCAAACAGTGGCAGACGAAGGCAAAACTCCAAGATTAGAAGCATTAATTTCCACTCCTTCTATAGGCAAAACAATGCTATCATTGATCCTTAATCCTTTCACCTAACTGGAGGGGCTAAAAATCAAAAATTGTCATGTGAATGGGAGAGAAGAGGTGGGTTCAAGCCCAGATCTCACAAGGATAGTGAGATTCTCCAGTAGCTTACTCCAAGAATGTCAGGCAGTGTTTGGAGGAAACAGGATGGCCATCCCTTCCAGACAAGGATATTCCAGGCAATGAAGTTGACATAATTAACAGCCAAGGTGAAATTGCACTATACAAAACCCTCTCTCCCCTGACCTGATCAACATATTTCCAAAGAACACACAATTAAGTCCCTCCAGAGAGGGAGGGATCATCCCATCAATAAGACAAGATACTGGGCTGAAAACTCAGCATTTCATCTGGATGAGCCCCTGATAACACTTTAAAATGGGAACAACATTATGGGTTCTTTCCCCAAAATATTTGTTTGTTTACATCATAAAGTCTTTAATGTCCAAACCTTGACTTTGTCCTTTTTTCCATGCTGTCACTATTTGTCACCCCATTATATGCTGTGTCCACCTACAGCCAGAGGCTGTGTCTGCCTCAGGACAAGCCTTGCACAGGGCTCAGTGGCATCTTGGAGCTCTTTGTGCTACAGCTGGATTTGGTTTCCATGTTAGACTAGCAAGAATTATGTTTGAATCACATAACTGTACAAAATTTTCTCCTTCTCAAAAGTCATTTTCTTCTGACAAGCTGAATTCCTCCCCTGCGTCTCTTCTTACACTAATGTGGAGCTTTTCAGACAAAGACTTCAAACTAATTGTGAACAGCAGCAGGTTAATATGATCAAAGGAGCTAATAGGCTTTCATACGTATTTACATGATATAAGCTCCCAGATTCAAAGACTGGATCAAGAGATTTGAGATAAATTGCATGAGGATTATTTGTGTGCCTGTTGTGCAGCAGAGAACGTTGCTCTACTCTGTTGGAAGAGTCAATGGAGTACTTGCCTGGGCTGGGAAATTGGAGCTTTCTCAATAACACCACCCAACTTTCCTCGTCCATTATAAACACATGGAAAGCTCGGTAGTGGCATTACCCTGACCAAGAAGAGAAACAACCTCAGCTGTGGCCAGGCTTTGAAATGTTGGGAAGGTGCTCACAGGCAGAGTCTTTCTGCTGAGCAAGGAACACTGAGGGAAATACAACAGGAGAAGTGAGCAGAGGCTGGAGACACACCAAGAAATGTGGGGGATTTTAACTGAAGGATTAGGCAAATTTCACCTAATGAAGGCAATGGCATCTCCTGGCTGTTTAGAATTAGTCAGGCCAAGGAAGAGGAGAACACCCTGATGGAGGGATGCTGCTCTAAGCAGGGTCCAGGCAAAGCCTAACAGGTCTGTTCTATTCACCTTGTAGAAAAGTGAAATATTTTGAATGGGACAAAATGAAAGAACCCCATGACAGAAAAATAAATCCTTTGTTTTTTCAATAAGAAGCATCCAAATCTCCAGATTATACAGGTGGGGGATGTGAACTCTGGTTTCCTTCTTCCATCATGCCAGTCCATTAGTAGAAGAGCAGTGTGGGAACCTCACATTCTTTTCATTAAAATTCCACAAATCTTTCTCTTTTTTTTTTTTTTCCCCCTGTTCTGAAGTAGAAAACCATGAAGTTTTAAACTCTCCCAACATTCTCAGCTTGTACAAACTTTTAATTACAATGTCTTGTTTTAGTGAATTCAAGCTGCTTTTTGGTTTGACCTTTAAAGCTATATGAGAGGTATACACATTATAAACTGTGGATTTGTTTTTGAATCAAAACAGATGAAAAACCAAAATCATCCAATGCCAGCATATGAATACGGGATAATTTGAGCCTCTTTTCCAGAGACAATATTGAGCTGAAATTGATATGCTTTTAAAAAGATTTTCATTTAAATCAAAATAGCGTTTTTTTAATCCAAAACTGTGAAGCTTTTCTGGCCATTTCTATTAGGGGCACAGCTGATTATAATCTCCCTTCTCTGTGTATGACTTTATGGAACACAGTGGAACCCACACCTGCAGCTGGGATGTGACAGGGAGCTGTGCCTTGCAGCAATGCTGGTGCAGCAAAGAGGGACAGTGGGTTTGAGGAGGGTGGAAAGTGTCCCAGTGCCAGCAGTGTGGCTTTGTAATGTCCCTTCATGCCCCCTGTGTCTCAGTTTTTGACCAGTTTCTATGAGAAGGAAGACAAAGGAGGGCATGGGAGCAACAGTACACTGTTACTATTGTGACCTTCTGGATCCACAGAGCTTTGCAAAGCCCTGCAGGATCTCCCCAGAAAGCATGCTGCTTAACAAAGCCTTTGCATGGCCTTTTTATTTCACCAGCAGATTTGTGGTTTGGTTCCAGAATAGCACTGTCTCAAATGAGAAAAATAGTCTGAAATTTGTCATCTGCTTAGAAAACAGAGAGAAGAAAAGTGAGAAGGAGAGGAAGATGTGCTTTTCTGATATCCACACTGCATGGACCACAGTGCTCCAAAGTCCAGCCCCAAGACTTCCAAGCATCCTGCATGGGCAGACGGTATTAGGCAATGAATTCCTCTTCTTCCAACATAATTGTAATTTCTGCATAGAGATACACAACTTTCAGAAATGAAAGCCCTTTTCCTGGAAACTGGGAGCACATTAAACATGCTGATCCTTTTTGGGGAAAGAGAAAGAAGGGACATGTCCTGGGAGGTAGGGAAGAGGCCAAAGCCAGTGAGATGGGAGCCTTGGTGTCAAGCAGTGTCTAAAATATCCTCCTTACATCATATTGGTTCTTTAATTGTCACCAACCACAGAGGAACTGATTGAGCCCAGCAAGGGTCCAGAAAAATAGATAATTTCTCGCAGGCATCTAAAATTCATGAACGCGGTGGTGGTCCTGTCACACCATTGCTATCTTGTTCCATGGCCCTGAGTCTCCCTCGAAGGGCAGAAATATCCGGGGTGACATTTTTTTTTCCTAAGAGTGGAATACATTTGTGTTGTTAATGCAGGGCTCACACTTCAGGCGGATCCTCAGCCAAGGGCCGAGCGCTCGCCTCGAACCGCGTGTTGTAAATTAACTCTTAATGTGATGAATGCATTAAAGGGCTGCAAGGCCTGGAGGATGTGCTCGGAAACCCGACGTGCTGATTAAGGGCTTGATTCATAAAAGCTTTACGCACCATTTGCGCAGGTTTCTTTATTGGAATTGTTACTTGGAAAGAGCTCTTGAGTGGCTTCTTCCCCGAGAAATGGGGTTGGGAGTCTGGACACGCAGGCTCACACGTGTGCTCGCAAACATATGTACTTGGAGAGGCAAGGACAAGGAGTGGACACACACAGTGACCCACAGGCACTCACCACACACCCCTGTCACCTGTGGCTGCTGGCGCTGAGCTGCCCTTGAGGTTGAGCTTGGTGGAGTGGGCGATGGTCCTGCTGCAGACTCAGAGCCAAGTATTGCTCAGCCCTGGTCGTGCTCTGGATGTGTCTGTGCATGGCTGCTGCAGATTGAGAGACTCCCCAGCCACAAGGCTGCCTTCTCTGCTGGGCCTTTAGGGCACAGAGCTCCCCTGAGGCTCAGGGCTTGGGGCAGCAAATCCTGCTGGGCTGGGCTGGGGTAGAGTTAACTGTCTTCACAGTGCCTGGTCTGGGGCTGTGTTTTGGATTTGTGTTGGACACAGGGCTGAAAATGCAGAGGTGTTTTTGTTATTGCTGAGCAGGACTTAGACAAAGCCAAGGCCTTTTCTGCTTTTTGTACTGCATGAAGAAGTGGAGGATGGGGATAAGGGAGAGGATGGGAGGAGACACAGCCAGGACAGCTGACACAAACTGACCAAAGGGCTATTCCAGACCGTATGACATCATGTTCAATATATAAAATTGTGAGAAGAAGGAGGAAGAGGAGGATATTTAGAGTGATGGTGTTTGTCTTCCCAAGTCACAGTTACGTGTGATGAGGCCCTGCTCTTCTGGGATGGCTGAACACCTGCCAGCCCATGGGCAGCACTGAATTAAGTCTTTGTTTTGCTTTGCTTGTTTGAGCAGTTTTTGCTTTCCCTATTAAACTGTCTTTTTCTCCACCATTGAGTTTCCTGGCTTTTACTCTTCTGATTCTCCCCTTGATCCTGCCGGTGGGGGGATGAGCAAATGGCTGTGAAGGCCTTGATGCTGGCTGGGCTTACACCACAACACGTCAGAGAGGGAAACCTCAGTGGGATGAATGAGGTGGTGTTGAGCCAGGGTGGGGTTGGAGGGAAAAACCCAGAGAAATTATGGAAAACACTTCCAAGAGGAAAAGCTCTGGGAAATGACCCATGCTGTATGGGGCTGGGAGGTGTGGATGGGATCCCTTTGCTTATGCCTCATCTATACACATCTGTATATATGGGGGCTTCATATTTACAGAAAGATTCAGGCATCTCATGATGCAAGAACTGCACTGGAGCCTCCCTGGTGGGATTTTATCTCTTTCCTGCCTTTTCCTGGCAGGAAAGAGAGGTGGAAACCAGCTGCACTGGTGCAGGGGTGTGACCTGGGCTGTGGGGCACAAACAGCCTGTGTCCCCAAGGGGCTGTGACCAAGGCTGGTCTCTGCAACCAGAAGGGACAAACCAGCCTGCCAGCTCTGCTACCTGGGCTCCTGCTTGGGGGAGAATCTTTCCCTGGAGGAGGTAAGATGTTTAATTTCCACACTGGCTGCTTGAAAGGAGATATACAGCATTTTCTATATCTCACAGATCTATAGAGAGGAGCAGTCAGAAAATTGCTGGAGGATAAAAGATAATTCATATTAAACATGTCATTCCAGGGGGATCTGGATGAATCAGGTTTTAAGCGACACCCCACGCTGATCATGACAAACATCCCACATGCAAAGCAGCCTCAGGAATTTTACAGCCTTTACTTGAATATCTTACACTGGGAAACAAGGAGAGCTTGCCGAGCTCTGACCAGTGGGGTAGTGCTGTGCTCCACGCTGCTTCTGCCCCATGCTATGGATTGAAGGACAGCCCCAATAACACCTGCTTTTGCATCGGCCCTGCTGACACTGTCAGAGTCCACAATCTCCTGGCAGCATGTTTAGGGCATGTCCCGCCTCTGTGCAAATCCTGCCACCTTCTACCTGGTTTAAAATGTTATCCTGCTAGTTTCAGTGAGGATGCTGTGGGGTGCAGTTAACAAGTCACCTTACCCAAAACCTTCATGATTACATCCTCCTCAAGCCTTCTCCTCTTCCTCCTAAGAATCCCAGCTTTTTTATTGTCTCTTCTTAAGACAGCTCTCCCATCTCCTCCACTACTCCAGTCTTCTCTGTAACTCCTCTAAATATTCTACATCAGCCCAAAGACCAAGGCTCTCCACAGTGCTCACGTGCATCCCCAAACCCACAGCAGGGCTTGGACTCAGGGTGTCACCCCCCACATCCTGCACCAGCTTCTTTGAACCCAGGGCATGGCAGGGGTTATCATTGGCTCAGGCAATAGGAACAGATCTAGCCTAGTCCTTCAAGTTCTGAATTATCTTATATTTTATACCCTAAATTCCCTAATTCACCACTACCATGTGCTGCCTTGTGCTGAAGGGAAAGGAATGAGAGGAAGCTGCAGAATCTGTCCTCTGCATTTCACCCAACATGCCTGGATGTGCACAAAGCCAGCAGCTCTTTTCATCAAAATTTAGTGATGACATTTATCCTGATTTTAATTATAACGTGCTTCTGTGAGTCTGCTCTTAGTGGGATAGAATAATAGCCCGTTCAATCCAAGCAGTCTGCTTGATCCCAGAGATGTTTAATCAGGCAGCAGCAACTGTACCTGAAATCATCACATTAGCTATATGGCAACATCCCTCCTCTCAAGATGCTGCAATAATAAGTCCCTGTTCAACAGGAGAGGAGTTTTATTTGAAGGCCATAAGGAAAATGATGGATTTTTCTGGGTTTAACCTCAGTATTTTTTGTTCTCAGCATCTACTTTGGCCTCACAGCCAGTGTCTGCTCCAGAGCCCTGGCACAGCAAAGGGGCAGTTGTAGGTGGCTCATGTGTGGCACCCACTGCAGTCATGTCTGACCCCAAGTACCAAGAAGTGAAAATGGAGAAGAGAGGGAAAACCAATCAAAGGATAGTAAATCAAACAAAATAAAAGAAGTGATTGTTCATTTATGACATTTAGGAGTATCTAATTTTCAAATGTTCCATCAGAAATTTGCCCAGCAGGCAAATACAGGGATGCAGCAGCCGGGAATGGAGCATTGGCTGTGTCCAGGCTGTAATTCCATGGAAGGATACCACACAGCCCTGCTATTCCTTAGCACCCTATTAGGTCTGGCCAAGGCAGCTCCCATTTGGAGTACAGAGTCTCTGAGCAGCCAAGAGAGCAGGACTGAGCCAGCAGAGAGGTTTGCCTGGACAAGGCGTGATCCCCACATCTTTGTCCTGTGCAGCCAGGGCTCAAGGTCTCTGTCTTGCTCTCCTCTGCCCATGCAGCTCAGAGTCAAGCTGGAAAAATAAGAATCTGAACAATGGCAAAATGAAAAAGACAAATTAGTTTCCCAACATTGATGGTAATAACAACAATGAAATTTTTTTTTTTTTAAATTTAGTCTGGCAATTTTTAAGTAAACCTCAGAACTTTGAAGATGGTGGATTATGTTCACTTTGAGAATGTACAAGGTGATCAGGGCAAACTGGAGGGCTTGTCCTGAGAGCTTGTTTACAAAGCTACTTTTTTCCATATTTTTTTTTTCCTGGCAGCATAAAGCTGCAGTTTAATCACTGTTTGCCGAGGAACAGCCACAGGAAGCTCTGCTCCCAAGAGCAACAACCAGAGACATTCAATTTTGAAGCTGCCAGTCAACAAAAGGGCATGAAGTTATTAGCTCTGAAGGCTCCATTACCTGCCAGTTCAGACCCCAGATACCATCTTTCATAGATTTTTCTGGGGATTCCCATTTTGATTACACCTAGAGGCCAGATTACTGCTAGGTGTTTTCTCAAAATTCTCCAGAGGGGTAATAAATACAATTTAATGTTCAGAGTTAGTGCATTTTGATAAAAACAAGCATATTAACAAAGTAAATATGCACAAGGATGTTTCCTTCCAGGTATACGAGTGCTTTTAGGACATGAAGATGAAATGCACGATGATGGGAAATTTTGTGGGCAGATGGGGCTGTTTTACTTTCTGTGTCCCCTGTGGTCCCCAGTCATCCCCCAGAGCATCCCCTGCTCAGTCAGAGGATTCTCCTCAATTCCCAGGGCAGGTTTATGCCAGAAGTGCCCTTGTGCAAAGGATGGGTGTGCAGGGGCAGGATGGGCAACATCTCATAGGAACAGCAGGAAAGGTCTGATTTGAGCACTGAGGAGAAAATAAATAAGGGTTTGCTGCTTAATCCCTGTTCCAGCTAGGACTATATCAGATTTTTCAGCTAAACTGCAGGAGGATTTATCTCTCAAAGAGCAACTTTGAACACCTTAAAAAAATGGAGGCAGAGGCCACAAAATGATGGTGTCAGACAGACGGAAGTCAGCAGATAACAGGGTGAGGAGTGAGAGAGGGGTCAGTCCCTCTCCATCTGCCTGTCTGCCTGTAAAAGTAAGTGGATTAAATCAGGAAAGTGAGCAAAATCCCCTGGAGTGGCAAATGAGGTTTAAACTGAGTAGCTTCAGTACACCCCCAGTCTTGGTGGTTAATAGAATGGGGGACGTTTTTAGTACATTCCTCTTGCAGTATTTCCCATCCTTTTTATCTTGAATAATCACACGTTCCCTGGTCCCCAACCCCTCCCTTCACAGCACAGAACTAATAAGAGTTTCTGAGCTGCAGAAGCAGCTCAAGGAACAGCCTCCCAGTTGAAGTACAGGGCTATCATTTTACAATTTGCCTGTGGGTAATGGAGTAAATAGAATGGACTTCATATAGTCATGATTTAAAAGAAGAAAAATCTGTATTTATGGGCAGAAAGGAACGTGCTCATAGATATCCTCTACTGTGAATCTCTGCATATCAGAGCAGGAAGATGCTGAGCAGCTGGATGCAAAGATGCTGTAGTTAACAAGTGGTGGTGGCATCTGGACAAGATCAGAGAGGAGGGTGAGGATCACAGGGAATTGTAGAAGCACCAAGGCAGGCTCGCCCACACTGGAGGCAGCTCGCTGCCTCTCGGGACTTCAAACAGGATGAACTCACAGGGGGTCCTTCCTCTGCTTTGCATGTAGCTGAGGAGGAGGAACAAAGTCTCCAGGGGGAAATGTGGAGATGGCACCAAGCCTAAAGTCCCCCTGATGCTCTGACAGACCCCTTTCTTTTTCTAATGCCCATGGAGTAATTTGGGGAACAGACAGGAGTACAGGCAGATGAGGAGCAAGGCAGCATCTGGGTACAGAACAGCCTGAAACCACCGCCATGAAGCTCAGCACTGGAATTAGCTGCTCCCCTCTGGCCCCCATGCTCTGGGTGGAGTCTCATAAAATCCTCCTTCAGGACCTAAGAGAAACCTCTGACAGCACCACCAAGCATTATGAAGCATCTGAGAGCTGTAATCTAGCCTTGCTGACACATTAGGCAGAGCTGCTATCCAATTTATCTCTACTAATCTGCTCTTATATAGGCCTGTAAGATAGAAATCTCCAAAATTAAGGGAGAGCTGCCAGAAAGCTTTTGAATTGACTGTGGGTTGTCGAACTGTTTTAGCACGACTATCATCCTAAATTGCCTGCTGCTCAGTGCCTTCGCTGGCTACCCTAATGGCACTTCTGTACCACGCAGAACTGGAGGCTGCATCCTCCTGTGTTTATGAGAAACCAGGACATTACGTGAAGGGGGGAATAAAACATCTCCGAGATCAGTTGTTAGCACCAGGGATGTTTTATTTGTCCATGGGAGAAACTTTGGAAGAGCAGTAGGGATGCCCCAGGGGCTGAGCAACCAGACACATAGTCATCGCCAAAGGGCAGGAGCAAACCTGGCTGGTGAATTCATGGAGATGATAAAACACTGCTGGCAGCAGAAGGAGGCTCATTTAATGGGGTTTGCCCATGGTTTAGAAGGATCTGCCCCTGCATAGCCTTTAACTGCCATTCAGAGGCTGAGTTTTGAGGATAATTTGCTTTTATGTTTTCCAGTGCAAGGAAAAAGACATTCCCCACTCCTGCATGGGGTATCTCCAATGGCCCTGCAATAGTCAGAGCTCACAAAAAACATCCTAAGCATTGGCTTTATCAGAGAGCAACCCTGCAAAAACCTGGGGATGTAGTAGCTTTCAGGAACCTCCCTCAAACTAGTTACTTTGAAACTTTTTTATTAGGAGACAAGTTGGAGTCTGGCCTCTGGACGCCTGTTTGCACCAGTGATATAAACAAAGCCATTGACTCAGAGAACTGCTGCCTTGAGGAAGGATTTTCCTCTGAAATTGGCAAAAATGAACCGTGAAAACTCTTGTTTTGAAATACATCAGTGATGAAGGAGGCAGTGAGGAAGGGGAAACCACGCAGGCCCTTCTTGCACAGGGAGTAAGAGGTCTCCACTCAGGCTGAGTGTGGGGACTGTGGGTCTGCTTGGAGCAGGGTCAGAGTGACTCTGAACCCTTCTGCAGAGGACCAGCCTCTCACCCTTCCATATCTGTCTGTTCTAGGTGGCTCCACACACAGTTTTGGGGCAAGCAAGCCATTTCCGCCATGCTCCTTCTGCAGCATGGGCACAGCAACACAGAGGGTGCAAGGGAGATGCCAGACACTGCAGACATTAGAGACAAACCTCTAGGGAGAGCACAAAAAGGAATGTAACCACCCTGGGCCCAAGATGCTCAGTGGACAGCTCAAGACAGGCAAACCACTGTGGCAGGATGAGCATGTTCTGCTCTGCAGACATGGCTCCTCCAAGTCTCATTCAGCCTGTGTGGTTGTGACCCTCTTCCCTGCTGAGCCTGGCCAGACCATGCAGAAGGCTAAAACGGGGGCTCTGGGAGGCAGCACAATATTCCCATCTTGCTGCACTAAAGGTATCATGTCACAGCTGTGGGTGGGAAGGGGTGATCTGCCAAGTTATCATCAGGAAGAACACAAGTCTGTGTTGCACCCCATCATCTGATGTGCTGGGCTACAAAGGCATCCCACATCCTGGTTGTGAGTTGCCAGATTTTTGTTTCCTGCAGCCCTCAGCCTTCCTCTAATTCTTGTCTTAGTTAAGCCAGAGCACATTTTAACAGGAAGACATATGGGAAAGCTGCAGTAGCTACAAGGAGTGAGCCAATGCCTTCATATATCTCCTTGAGATCCCTCCTTCTGTTGGAGGGAACAACCTTATTCACAACTCCCCAGCTTACCCAGATCAATTATTCGCAAGCCTCTAGTGCCTGGTCAAAACATGGGGCCTGGGGGCAGCAGCAGAGACAACTCCAGCTCACAAAATATCTCCTTGTGCCGATCCCACAGAAGGATGGTGTCTCTTGCTGGAGGGATTGCTTGGCACCAGCTTGTGAGAGCCACAGAGCACCCAGCCCCATGTGCTGCTGCACAGAACTGATGCATTATGTTATTTCAAGGGCTGTTGTAGTGAAGAGGAAACAGGAGTGTCACATTAGCAGCAAAGGCGAGTCATCAGTGTAATAATTGAGTACAAGATCTATTCAGTGGGGGGGTAATAGAATAACAAGCAATCAACAGCAATACAGGAAGAATAAATTAAGCAGCGTGTGTCTGCTTTCATCCAGGCACAATTAATGTCATTAGTCCTGAGAGATCATCTGGCTTTCTGCAGAAAACTTGTGAGACAGGTAACTGTGCCTGCACCCAGAATGCAGCTCCAGCCCCACTCACCCCTGGGGCAGATGGGTGCAACAGGCACACAGCTACATCCCCCTGGATGTGCCTTCCCTCTGAATGTTCCCCTGCTCACCTGAGCACAACAACCCAGCAGAGTTTTGGCTGAACCACTCATTGCAGCAGTTCCCAGGGGGCTCTGGGATCTTCAGGCCACACAGAGCTATGAATGTCCATCAGCTGGTAAAAGACTGTCAACAAGACCAGTAAAGCTATGGCCAAAAAGCTCTGGGTCAGATACCAAAACCCAAGGTATCCAGAGCTCTGAATTTTATCCCCAACTTGAAAGCAAATATATTGTTCACAGGGTGAAACAACCTGTTTACAGCCTCTCTGCTCCCAGCCAAACAGTCAAATTGCCTCTTGCCTGCAAGTTATATTTGTCACCTTATAAATTAATCACTTTCAGCCTGTTCCTCAGCTAAAGCTGTTAAGATCTGGAGAGTCTAGGACAGTTTAATCTAGAGTAAACAACTCTGCAGGAGCTCTTCATATTTCTGCCTCGGTTTTCTTTTTTACTTCTAGCACAGAAAAAAATTGGTTATATTAATTCTTTCCTGATGTTTCCTCTCAGGAGCAAAACTTCAAAGTGATTTCACAGTCTAGCTCACTCCTGAAAAGAAATAAATCATGAAGTCAAAGAGGCTGGTGGTGGAGTGGTGGCAGGGGTTGTTAAAAAAGCTGTTTCCAGACTTCTCCTTCCTACCTCACTGATTAATGCAACAAAGGAGAAAAAAGGCTGTAAACCAGAACACACAGCACATGGGCACAAGGGACAGAGGGGCTGGAACATTGCTGACAACAGACAACAGAGGGACTTGTGACAGCAACGCAAATCATCCTTTCACCCCACAAAATAAGGAAAGAGCACCTGATTTTTAAAATTATTTCGATCTCTAACAAAGGAAGATGCCCTGAGCAAAGTGGCTTGATAAATATTTGCACCACATGACTTGGAAAAGAGAGACTGGCTTAATGATGCTGCAGTTTGGACAGTGGGATGTAGGATGCAACTGGTGGATGTGGAAGCAGCCCCCCTTTGGTCACAGGTGATCTTGTAAGTGGGATGCTTTGAAGAAGACCAAAGGTTGCCTTTTGTTGTGAGCCAGAACAGCCAAAGGGGTGAGCTATGAGAAAGCTTTGTGATAAGCTCAACTAATGGGTTGAGCAATAGCAGGGCTGAGGCAGAGGCTGTACTGATTAGTGTACTGCCAGTGCTGAGGCCTCCCACACAGACAGCCCTGTCTGCCTTCCCTTCCTTCACACACTCAAGGATGCCACATTCATTAGCGTGTGTCTGAGCTCAAAGCCCTCCATCCCTCACCCAGTGTCCTCAGCCTGTTTATTCAAGCTTAATGCCAAGGCAAATAATCCTCCTACGAGGCACTTTTTCACACTCCTAGTGAGAAGCTCTGTACTCTGGGTTAAAAGAAGCAACTCCCATGGCTACTTTATCCTCGAAAGGGCTGGGGATGGCAGAGTCGGAGCTGGCTGCCACGCTTGTCCCGTACTGGGGAATGTGTGACTTCAAGTGCTTCAAGGAAACACCACCACCACCTCCAGGCAATGCTGAGATGCCTGCAGGGAAATTTTCCTCCCATCTTATAGCTGACTGACTTTGAAAAGGGTGAGTCTGGTCCTCCACCCTGCTAGGATTTGGACTAAGCAAGGGTTTTGAGCCAAGGCACTGAGGGGTCATTGTTCAATGCAGAAATACTAATGCTTTTAAAGGAATTGTGAAGTGAATTTCCCATCTCTGTCCAGCATGGCCTGAGGAGTCTTATGTGCTGCATAAATGCAGTGGTGGCTGCTTGAAAGATCCCCTGTCCCAGCAAGAAAAAAGGAAAGGGGACACGTCCACCTGGCCATGGGGTGCAGAGACACTGGGGCTGGAGGCAGCAGGGGAGTCTGGGTACTCCTCACCTCTAATGTGCACACTGAAGGGCATTATTAGTGCTCAGCAGAGCTCAGGGAGTCTGTAAAGCTCCCTGTAGATGAAGATCTCCTTCTATTCACCTCTATCCTCCTTTTACTCAAGTAATATCCAGAAAGTGTAAAATTATCTGTCTCACTTCAGTCACTGCCCCGCCGCATCCATCTCCCACTGGGAATGGTGTGAATGTGGGTGCAGACATGTCATTTCACAGAAAATCCTGAAAAACATCCACCCCTGGAGTTCTGGGATGGATTTGGGTCAGTCCCTGGGAGACTTTTACTAAGGGAGCTTCAGAGTCCCCTGCACCAGTCCTCATTAACGGAGACTGCAGCGAGCCACCGCTGCAGGGCCAGGGAAGCCAAGGCAGGGGGTCCCAGGAAAGCCGAGGCAGCTGCCTCTCTTGGGCAGTTCCAAGCTTTCTGGGACAAGTAGGGCAGCATTTTGAAGACAAGATGGTGCAGAGGCTTTGGGGCAGCATGGAAAGAAGGGGATAGAGGAGAGAAGCTGGACAGAGAACAAATGTGATTGGGGATGGCTCAGACAAGGACCTGGAGAGACAGGCAGGGGGGGACCAGGAGCCAGGGCATAATGGATTCAGGAAGGAACATGCTCAGAGGATGCTCTGGCTTTGTTTCAGCATTCCAGGCTCCTAGAAAAACTCTGCAATAGCATCCCAATGGTTAAACAGCAGCCAGGCTCATTTCCTCACTCTGATGTGTCTTTATGTAAGGGAACCTGGGATGCACAGCGTGTGCTGGGGATCTGGAGGTGGGAGCCCCTCGGAAATGAACCATGCTTTCCTCTGATTGCCACCTTCAGCAAGAAAATTGTCCTTTCAGTTCTAATTAAAAAAAAAAAAAAAGAGAGAGAGAAGATCAATATATGTGTGTGCATAGATATAGAAAGCACTTGCAGCCCCCACAGAGTGAAAGGAATAAATAAAGAAGTGGGAGAATGATTCAGTAGCAAAGGCTGGTTATGTGCGTGCCCATTAGCAAAACTTGGAGAGGAACAGGGCTAATGACATTGAAATAATAAAGTCATTAGAGTGAACAGCCAGAGCCAGTGCTTACACCTGTAAGTGCTGCTGAGTCTTTGAGTAGATTAAGTTCATTTTAGTGACCGTGGCTGCCTCTTCTAAAGTAATTATTGACAGATCCATGAGCTGTTTGCTTTGCATTTAGTGATCAATTAGTATGCAAACACTCTCGCCTTCTCAGCCAGGCCTGTGGGATGTTTCTGTAGTTAATTATTGAAGTACTTAGGTGACAGGATAAAGGATTTCAGGAATTTTGTCGTATTTAAAGCCTGGCTGTGCCTTGTGATGTGGAAACAATCTGACTCTCATTTTAAAATTTCCATCCCAGTAAGAATTTGCTCAGTTAGAGAGGGGAAGTATCTGCAGATGCGTCATTAAGAGCATGCAATAAAATGGAGAATTAATGCAGTGCTCTGAGCTGGGAATGTGTAGATGGGGAGGGCTGGTTTGAGGGGGAGGAAGAAAGGGGATGCCAGGAAAACCAGGAACTTTCTGACTCAATGCTGCAGTTAGTAAGGATTTTGAGGAAGCACCCATGGGAGAAGACTTGGATGTGGTGGTTGTAAGAAAAGGATCCTGAGCAGGGTCAAATACAAGCATTAAGTAGAAATACAGAAAAACTTAGCTCTGTTATTTCCTGCTTGCTGCCCCAGTGTGACAGTCTTTTGAGGGGCTTTGACCAATGTCTGTCCCTGAGAGTGTTCCAGGCACTGGAGGACAGCAGGAGCTGTGACATTGTGGTGCTACCCCAGCATCAAACACCGTGGGTGTGACAACAGCCAGGACCATCTTGTTAGGCAGGGATAAAGCTGCCCTGACCCAGAACTGTCCCTCTCAGACTGCCCTGCCTGGTAAAATCTCAGTTTTAAAACAAAACCTCTGCCCCTTTATTTGTGGTTGAAGAGGAAGAACCAACCAATACAGCCCAACAGCACCCAGTGTAATGATGAGGGTGCACTGCAAGCCTTGGTCAGTGATTCACAGGTGCCTTGCCCAAGCCCCAGCCCCTGAGAGGTAACCCATGCCAATGTGGCTGTCAGCAGGAATCTGTTCTTTGGGAAAGAAGGTGCTGCCATCCTGGGGAATGATGTCTCATGACAACACCTTGGGTGGAGCTGCTGCTGTCAAAGGGGGAGCACAATTAAATGCCTGTAATGAAGAGACCTCAGAGAGGAGATGAAAGAAGCCAGATGAGGCTGAGCCACCACCTGCAGCCCCATGTGCTTGGCCATTTCCCTATGTCCCTGCCCAGGAGGAGCTGCTATTTATGCAGAGGGACTTGCAGGTCTGTCCTCCCCATCTCTTCTGGAGTGGACATTCAGAAAGTCCAGCTCTGTGCTGGCAAATTGGCTCTGGCCCTTGCTAATGAACTCTGTAGCCTCCAGTCTCTTCCCTGGTGCACAGGCATGGGTTTCTCACTCACATACCAGCAGAGAACTGCCATCAGCTGACCCTGGATCCTGGCAAATGTCTGGATCCGCACAGTGCTATGGCTGGCAGGGGTTCCCCTGTGCCAAATGACGTGGCAGCATGAGCCAGTTTGGCTTGTGAGCCACCAGCTAGTGTCACCACAGTGTCACCTCAGGCTGGTCCCTTCGGCCTCTGAGCTGCAGGTCAGCCAGCTCCTGCTGCAAGCCTTGCCATGCCCATCACCTGGCTGAAGGGACCTGGCAGGGGACAGACTCACTCTGACCTTGCCAGAGCAAGGTGAGGCCATGCAGCCCCACACCACAGCCCTCATCAGCCACACCCCAGACAGCCGCAGAGCTCCTCTCTCCTACAGTCAGATGGATTAACATGGCAAACCACAACCAAGCAAACTCTCTGTATCCCATTATCCATCTCCCAAACCATCCTGTCCTCCAGTGCAGCATTCTTTGCAGAGCAAAACAGCATTGATTTCAGTGCCAGTTCTCCAGCCCTGTTATTTATTTAGCATGAAAAGGCTGGTTTGCACGCTTCTTCCCTCTCTGCTTATCAGTCAGGGGATGTTTACACTGTGAAAAGCATCTGTTAAGACAACAGCAGCTTTCTCCATAGTAATTTATTGTCCTCAAAAAAACAGTGGGGCAGTTTAGTATCTTGTTAACGAGTCTGTCAAACTGACTGTGATGGCTGGGGAAAAATACAAAATAAAAAATGAAGTTTATATTGAAATCAATGGGAGTCTAACTACTTTTTAAAATAACATTTTTCCCATTGAGTGTCAATTAAGTTGTCAGACTTAATAGGCCTGTCCCAGAAAAAAAATATATCTTCAGTAAATAAACGACCTAGAAAAATACATTAATAACTTGCATGTACTGAAGACTCCTCTGCTGGTACTTGTTATCTTTTTTTTTCTCCTCTCTCAAGTTTACATAACTGTCTGAGAGCTAAAAAGCATTTAATTCTCTCCTAGCATATGGCTATTAAGTAGGATTTACTGTAAAAAGTGCTTTCTGACATGTGGCTAATGAAGTCTGTGTATGTTTCAGCTCTTTAATAGGCTCTTGAACTGCAACCACACTTCCACTGCTGAGGACTGAGCAACAGTCTGTCTCTGCTATCTCTAGACTAATTTGGCAAGTTTGAGGAGCTCCTCATCACTTCTTCCTCCCTGGTCACAATTCCCCATCCCCGCCTTTGGAGAGGACCTGGGATCAGCGTTCCCAGCCAAGCATGCAGCTCGTGTGCTGACTGCCAGGAGGAGAAATTACATGGAGGATTTTGGGCACCTTTGAGACCTCCTGGGTCCAGGACTCCCACAGTCATAGCAAGGCTGGGACCTAAAGAAGGAAGTCATCAGGATGTATAAAATAAATGGTTTTGTCTTGAGTTTTTATCCCCTGATTTGGCCTTCTCTCATTTTCTTGCCAAAAGACTTGATGGAAAGAGGATATCTGGACTCAGATGTAAAACCAACTCAAAGGCTTTACCTTCTCTGGGTTTAAGTAGCAGCAGACATCCCTGAATTTGCTGGAATTACCTTGGGTATACAATCATGGCTGAGCCTTGAGTTTTGCAGACTCTGTGTCTATGCCAGTACACAGCTGTTGGTGCAACGGGCTCAGGACACAGCCTGCTCACCCTTCAGGGTTTGTAGGGTCTCTGTCCCTCCACTCTGGGTGTTTGGGACTGTCCCATTCACGTGTGGATCTGTGATGCTCACTACCAAGGTGTCCTTCCAGATAAGAATGTTATCCCAGGCTCTGAACAATTCAATTGCACTTACTGAGCAATCACCTGCTAGAGTTACGTGCTGCCAAAAGCCTCTAAGCCCTCTCTCCCAGGACCTCAGATTCTCAGGCAAGGACCTTCATGGACTCTTCCTGCAAAAGGCAAAGGCAAGTACCCTTTCCTACAAAGAGCCGCTCCTTGTTCCTCTTGCAGCAGTTTTTTTCAGCAAATAATTCTTCTGGATGAAGTAAATGTCTTTGTTAATTCTCCCTGACACATAAGGTCCTGCTGAGGCCCATCAGCCACTTCTGGGGGTGACAAGGCTGGATGGGGCTCATGAATCCTGCAGTCAAGAACAGCCAGCCAAGACACCCCATCCAGGGATGCTCATTAACACCCGGCCATTCCCATTAGAGCAGAGATGACTGTAAGTCACGGCAAAAATAGGAACTCCCATGGAGCAGGGAGCGTTTCTTCCTGGCAGGGCTGATTAGTTCCCTGGGATGAATCGCCTGCCGTGGGGCATAGAGGGTCCCATGTCACAGGGCTCGGAGAGGTGGCAGCCCCTCCCCGTTCCTCCTCCCTGCCGGGGCTGAGCTGCCGTTGATACAACTAAGTAGAGTTACTTAAATATTCACAGACTCCTTCCCCCTTGATGTTTACTAGGAATTTACATTTCCACACGTACTTTGATTTCACCACATTTCCTTTCATTCTGCCCCCAGGGAAAGGCCACTGGGGGAGGTTTCTTCTCCTTTGCTTTCCAGCAAAGCTTCAAGCCCTCCCATTTCAATTTGGAGTGTTTCCTTTTTCCTTTCCCCTCTTCACTTTTCTTCAAAGAAAGAAAACAAAGAGGCAACAGAGGGGAGATGAAGGAGAGCCTCTAAAAATACCAAAGTCCTCCCTCACCTCCAAAAAATGCCACATAAAAACCCCCAAGTATCCCAGGCTGATGAAAGAGAAGGTCTATGCAAAACTTGCAAAGCTAAATCCATTACTTGAAAACACTCATGAAAACTCATTCCTGTTTTACACCCAGCTTTGCCAGACTGGTGTTCTGCTGGCTGCTGCTCCCCACAGGGATGTCTGTCCCTTTCCCGTGCTCCCTGGATTCCCACCTTTCCTGGCAGGCAGCAGGCAGTGTTTGGAGGCAGGAGGGCTCCCGCTTGCAGCCGGGCTCGCTGGCACGGCGTGTTGGCTGCCAAGCCAGCTGGCCACGGCGCGGGGGAGCTCCTGCTGCTCGGGCAGCTGCCGGGGTTTTGGCTCCCAAGCTGTCCGGGCAGAAGGAGCCGCTCTCTCTCCGTGCTGGCAGCCCGGCTCTGCAGGCAGCCTGTGGGCCAGATGCTGCGTAGGTCTGCGCTGCAGTAATAACCATAATTAATAACAATAACATGCCTGCAAACCATGATGACAGCAGGCACTAATCTTTCATAATACTTTTAAGACAGGAAGGGGAGAATCCTGCCATACAAGTCCTGCTCTGTATCCGTTTGGAGCCAGTACTTAGAGGAAGCAGAAGACCTCTTAAATGGCATGCAAATTTGTTTTTCTTTGAGCCATGTTCTATCAAAACCTTCTGTCTTTACCCTGTCACTGAATTTACTTTGTCCCAGTCTGTGTCTATTGCATTAGGCAGCAAACATGGACCTTGCAGGCAGAAAATATTCAGGAAAATGGCAATTTTATATGGCTACAGCTGCTTCACGAAGGTGGGAAGCAGGGAGGACTCACTGCTGTGGTGAGCATGTGGCAGTTTAGTGCTGCTGCTTCTCCTTCAGTAAAGTGTTTGTGTTGATCAGCTGGGAGCAGGATGGCTGTGTGCTACCTGAACCCATGCTGCTGGGGCAGAGTGCTGGACACTAGCTCCCAGGAGCACAGCACTCCCTGGGGATCAGGATATCAGGGCTTCATTTCCCCAGCCCTGCCGTGTGTCGGTGTAGAGGGCAAGAGCTGGCAGACCTGTCCCCTCCTCCCTCCACAGCGCTGGTCTCACACCTCCCCATGCTGCTGTCTCATTTATTTCGGGCTCATCAGCCAGCTATCATCCAGGAAAGCCTTTGGTATGTTAAATTCCCTGCACATGAAAGAAGGAGAGAGCACAGGCAGCTTTGCTAACTCACCTCATCCCCTGCATCCCCCAGCCTTTCCCTCCAGTGCCAGCCCCATTAAAACCAGTGTTGCCCCCACTGTGAGCCAGACGTTTCTTGCCCCGCTGATGTGGCAGAGTCTGGTAGAAGGTGGGCAGCCATATCCAGACTGTCCCAGGAAGAAAGAATGCCTTAGAGAATCCACACCATGAATCTGCTGCTCCCTTCCCCTGGTTCTTTGGAAACAGCTTTGGAAGGAGGTTTTTGAGGGAGAATTCCCCACATCTGCCTTTTCTAGCCTGCAGTCCTCCAGGGGCAGAGAGGAGACAGCACTGTTCGTGTTCTAATTCACAGCCCTCTGCCTCAGTTTCCCTATCTGTGACATGGGGGTTGGATAACTACCTCCTAATCCCTAAGGATAAGTTGGGAGCTTTTCATAACTGTAGAAACCTGTGGGTACCTAGATACAGTGGCAAGCATTTATGAAGTGAGTGGAGCTCCAGGGCAGAGGCGTTGGAACACAATCACAGAAACAACAGATGCTATTAAAAAAGTGCTGTTGCATTGTTTGCTGAACCCTGCAAGGAATGATTACAGAAGGTCCTCGTGAGATGTCAGAGCTGATGGTCCCCTTCACCCTGTTGTGTCTCAAGTTACAAGACTCACTCCCACAACAGTCTGGTAGTTCAGTGGCTGGGTGGGCTCTGCTAGAGTGGAAACATCTCCCAATTACACTAATGAGGTGCAAGTTCCCCAGAGGGATCTAGAGATGAGGCGCATCGTTTTAAGAGGATTTTAATTGGCCTGGGAGTCTGAGGGCTACTGGTGGTGCACACCAGCCAGGGGAGGCTCTCCAGGGTCCTGCTTCTCTCTTGGTGGTGGAGACAGACAGGAGGCTCTGCACATCGGCCGCTGTCATGGCTGGGATGGACAGTGGGTGACCTGAGTGGGTCTGGACTCTGGTTTACAGCCACCACGTGCAGCCACACCAGCAGGACTCTCTGAGGCACCTGGCAGTGGTTTGGGCTCTCCATTGCCCTGAGGACTGGAGCTCTCTATTCTCCCATGTGGCAAAGCAATGACTCCAAGCACCCATGGAAAACAGAGCCTTGCTCTTCAGAGTCCTCTCAGTCTGTTTGCTCCCAGAGAAGCTGCCAGGAGAGCTGCTTTAGCTGCTGCTACTCACAGAAGGGAAAATTCTGTGTTTTATCCTGCAGAGCCCTCCCAGCCTGTGTGGCTGGTGAGAGCTGCCTGTTGCTGTGCATTGCAGGGGCAGGACTGAGGGACCAGACACAGGTGATGGAGCCAAGCCTTGATCATGCAAGGTTTGGGGCTGCCCTGTGAAGTCTCTGGACACCTGAGAAGGAGAAGGGGAGCTCTTGCAGGGGTGATAACATGTCGGTGTCACAGGGGAGACATCTCTCATGGACAACTGCAAAAGCCTCCCCTGGTGCCTGCTGCAAGGGATAGATGCTCAGCATCGTTCCTCCTGGGCTGGTGCCTCTGCAGGGGTGTAGATTCCTAAACCTCCCCTTCGTGAGCCACGAATCAGGTATCCCAGCATCTTTCTCATCTCTCAAATCCTGTCCCTTTCTCTCATCCCATGTCTCCCTGCCTCTTCCTCCCCAACAAGAGCCAGTGGGGATGGGAACAGCATCATTCCCCATCCAGGGAAGAGAGACAGGAGTAGTGGTGGGATGAGATGGGAGCAGGACGTGTGAGATGTGCAGCGGTAGATACCAAATGCAGGGCAGAAGATCCTGGCTCTGCCATGCCCTGTGTGCCTGCTACACCTGTGCTCCCAAACACTCTTCTGGAGTCTGGCTCAGCTGCATGCTGGGATGTGAAAATTCCCAGGGTGCTTCTTTCATTCACAGTGTGACAGCTCTTGCCATGCTGGGACGTGAGAGCCTGTTGAGAGTCTGTGAGATATCATCCAAGGCAACCCTTTAGTGTTTGATTTATCAGAAAGGTGACCTTGGGAGGACCAGTGTAAAATCTGCTGAAGGAAAGATGGTTTTCCTTGACAAGCACCACAAGGTCCCAGTCTGGGAGCTCCCACTGCATTACCAGCCCCAGCACAATATGAGGGTGGATGGGTGGGCTGGTGTGTTTGTGCAAAAATAATGACTGTACACCAATGCATAGATAACTGTGGGGTTCACTGCAGATTGGTGGATGCATGGATGGATGGATTTGCTAAATAGCAAAATAATCCAGATCCTCAGAAACAAGATATTTGTAAAGGTAATGTCTGCTCTGAACTCACTGTGACTGTCTGCTTTGTCAGTCTCAAATTCAGAGAAATGGGAAAAGCTTTTACAAATCTCCTTCATATGCCAAAGGGGTAAACAAAAGGGATTGCCTGCTCCTGTGACTTGGGGTGAACTTGTCCATCAGGTGATTGGAAATCTGAAAGTACTAAAAGCTTTAGAAAAAAATGCCATTATCTATCAGCTTTGCATTTGTACTCTGTGTTAATCCTTTCTGTTTTAAGTCAGAGAAAAGCAGTCCTTCATTTTGGAATGATTTTGGATTTATGAGAGATATTTTATAACACTGCAGAAAGTGACCAATCTGAAGTGGAGGATGAATATTATTCTTCCTGCTGGGAAAATTATTAATAGAGCTGTGGGAATTGTTCACCTTATCTTTATTTCAGGTACAGAACTACTGCATCATGCATCAAGTTTAATATCCATATCTGTAAGATTAACACAAGCTTTCTCCAAAAGAGCTGTGGGAAAGATAGGAAAGCCTAGGTACATATATGTATATAAATGTGTAAGTGTATAAAATTGTCCATACTTTAAACGTAGGTAGAATTTACTCATTCCCTCCAAGTAGAAGCACTGAAAAAAACCCCCACAGAGCATGACAAGCTCATCATCATAATTAACATTTTCTACAACAGTTTAAAGGAAATAAATTCAGTTTGGTTTCTTTGGGTTTTTGTTCTTACTTTCAAAAGTAACTACTTGCTGTCTTAAGAAAAGCCTACAGATGAGGCAGAGACAGAAACTGCTTATTTAGAATGCTCCTTATTATGGAAATGTTTGACTACCCTTTTGGGATTGTTTCAGAGGAATTAGGCACACAAGACTGGAAAGGAAGAAAAGGGACTTCAAGCCACATCCCCGGCAATTGCAGCCCCAGGGCAGGCACGTGATGCAGGAGAGTCCCCAGAGCATCTCATCCACATCCCATGTACAGGGCATGCCAACATCCCCTTGAGATGCTGGAGCTCTGGCAGAAAACAAACCCACAGCTCTCAGGTGGCACAGGGAGAGGGAACAAGAGGTAGCAAATGTGTCACCAGATGTCTGAAAATGCCATGGGGAAATACAGACATGCCCAGGTCAGGAGATAAGACACTGGAGGTCTGTATCCCCAGCTATCACAGCCCATAGGTCTTTGCTGAGCTGCTCTGTGCTGAGCCCACTTGTGTGTTACAGGAGTTGTGCTGTAGCAGGACCTGCAGCCTGGGGCAGGGAGGGCTGGTAGATGAAGCAGACAGCATGTTCCTCTTCCAGGTAGAAGCCACTTTGTTAAAAATGCATGACTCATGGAACAATCTGCCTTCAGCCCCCAGCTACTTGATCCTCAGCTGCTCTTCTCCACCTGCCCACAAAGCTTTCCAGTACTTAGTGCTGCTCCCCCTTGCCCTGCCATCAGCTCACCCCCCAGGCTGCCAGGTGAGATGTGCAGAGGTCTTGCCGAAATACGGCTTTTGCCATCTGTGCCATCCACACAACAGATGGACATGTTAAATAGAAGTCCTTAGCAAAGGTCCATTTGAGCCCTGGATTTTGATGAGCTGTCTATCAAACCCATTAGCAGCACCAGCTCTGTGCACAAAATTAAATCATTGGTAAGCCAACAGAGTGATGAGAATTATATAAGGGCTGAGAACCCACTTCTTCCTCTGGCAAGGGCAGCACTTCACAGAGTCAGATTGACTGTGGCTGCTGCCAGGAGATGGGTCAGTGTGGAGCCCGTGGTGGTTTCATCCACAGGGCAGAAGTGGCTTTATTCAGCAGCTGCAGAGAGAAAAAGTTGTAGTCTCCTGCCTCTCCCCTTCATATATCCCTTCCCACTCCCACAGCAAGAGTAGCCCAACCCCAGTTTCTCATCAAGAGCCATGATTTGGTCTTAGCCTACAAATGCAAGGCCTGAAAGTTCAGGAGGAGCTCGATTAGCAGAGACCACAGCTTCAATGAGGAGAGTCTGTGGCATCAATATCAGCGATGGTTTAAACATCAATCAATACCAGTATGGCCTCAGATCTGGTACTGTGTCACAGACCTATAAATAAAGCTGTGTGATCCAAACTCCTGACTACAGGAATAGTCACAAAGGCTGCAGGAGCCTGCTGTAAAATCCCAGCCCACAGAACAGGAAGCTTTCAAGCAAGGGGACATGGCCCTTTCACTCACCCTTTGAGCAAGGAGACTGACTCATGAGTGACTTCATCCCCCACGACATTCATCAGCCCCATCTCATCTGCTCTTTCTGCAGCCTGGAACATCCCTCTCGTGTTACTCCCCCTACACAGCCCCCTGCATCTCCCTCCTGCAGTCATGCCCCAGCTGAAAACGTGCATTTTTCTGCCCTTGACTCAACTGAGCCAGTAGCAGGGTGAAGGAGCAAATGAGCTTCCGTTCTGCCTTGCACATTAGCAACAAAACATGACTGACTGCCTTCTGATTGCAAACACTTTATTCTTGGTGACAGGAGGGTAGAGGCACAAAGGATACTGTTGGATCTGCAGAGCCCAAGATGAGCTCTGCAGAACTGATAATTAGAAGAAATCATTTTTTTGACTTGTGAGCTGAGCATATTTGAACTGAGATGAGTGAGGGGGAATAAATATGAAAACCAATTACGTCATTTGAGCCAAGTCACTTCCCTGATTGTAATGCCTGTATGGGCATAAAAAAGGTGAAAAAATGCCCGTGTCAAATTATTAAGGAATTAGGGTGACCAGACTGCACTTAATGACTCTGTCGCTCGTAGAATTTAAGTGAAGTTGTCTGATGGGATTCTGAAGTCAGATGTGCACTGAGAGGGATAATTGGAGCATCAGAGTGAGGATTTATGGTACCATTGTGGTGGAAGTCTCAGCTCAGGTTGTACGGTGCTGCTCAGCAGGAAATCTCTCTGTTGGCAGGGGCTGGAGAAACAGCAGCAAAGTGTTCTGCAGGGCACAGTTCCTGCCATAAGGTTTTACTTGTGGTCAAAAACAGAGTTACACAGCCTGATGGTCCAGCACCACTCCTGACATCCCAGGAAATACGCCTTGACTGCAGCAAATGGAAGAAGTGGGAGGTCAGGTGAATGCTGCATGAAACAATCAGTTGCAATCTTCTTGTGGATGTGGCTGAGATCCAGCAGGGTCAAATATGCACAGACACAATCCCTAAAAGTGGAGATTATCCCAAAGGATGCATCTCAAACCCACTTATCACCAGTCTAAGGCTGGATCTGAAAGATGTGAGCATCCATAAAGAAGTACTCAGTTTCCTCCCTAGAAACACATGCACATTTCTCACCTGTGTGGTCCAAATTCATCAATATTATGTCAAAAATATGCCTATATACAGCTGTGCTGCAGGCAAAGTAGAAACCCTGTCAGCAGCATGCAGCCCTTGCACCAAGCTCCAGCACCCATTTCACCATCATAACCCTCTGGAAAGCCTTGAGATGAGAAAAAACCTTAAGAGCTGTCTGGTCTCTCTTGCTGTTCTGCATGAACCAAGCCTGTGCTGAGGAGTTTTCTGAGCAGTGTTTACACACTTACATCCACTAAGCCTCAGCAGCTTTGCTATCTCTCGGTGGAGATGTTTTAAGAAATACATTTTTGATCCTTTGTTAGCTATCCACTGGAGGTCCTGTGGAATCTAAATTAAATACCATTAGGAGACCTTTAATCTGCAATGCCTCCAGTGAAACCAGATGGTCTCTCTTGAGCACACAGGCTCATTCACTGAAGGCTCTCCCGGCACGCTTACCCTCAGCACTGCAGCTCGGAACGCGAGCCAGGAGCTCAGCAGGCTGGAATTGGCTGGGTTCCCCCGCCGTCAGAGGGGAAAAGCCAGGCTGTGCCAGCCAGCAGTCTGAACCAGTATTCCCTCACAGGAAGGAAATCAAGGAATTTGGACAGCTCTTCCCAGCGGACTGCCAGGATCATCCAAGAACCTACGTTGCTGTCTTCTGCTCACACAACAATTCAGGAGGACAGAAATACTTATGTCTGTCAAACTCTTTAATCTCCCTGGCTTAAACTGCCTGTCCAAATTTGAAACCTGACTAGATTTTCCCCAGACTGCTTGTAACTGTGTCTTATCCTTCTATTAAGATGAGGAGGATCATTTGAAGCTTTTGTTCTTTACAAATCCCCCTGTGGCAAAGGCAAGGTGGCGCTTTAGATGAAATCTTCATTCTGGGCTGCTCAGATGAGAGATGCAGTGCTTTCCCACAACGGATTTAGTGACATTGGATGCTGAAAACTGGTACAGCATTGTTGGGGGGGTGGTGTATGATGCTCTAGTCCCCATGATTGCTGCTTTCTTCCTTTGAGCCTAAGAAGCTGTGTTACTTCAACCCCGCAGAATGAGTCAGAAATCCTCATTTTGGGTGCTAGAAGCATAAAAATAGGCAAATTTTCATGTTAAATGGAGGACAGGAAGAGAGTTCCCTCTGACAACTTACAAACCTTGTCTCCTCTGAAAGCCTTTTCTTAGCTGCATCACTTGCTCTTATTTCAACTTGCTTTAGTGATTTGCAGTCATTAAATCACTTAGCTAAAACATGTATAAATCTTAGTGTTGAATCCCTGCAAGCTAAACATCTCTGGGGAAAAAATCTGATCAGGTCCCCCTGAGGGGGATCTAAAGGATATTTGCTCACTGCTTCACAGACATACAGGCCTGTCGAAAATGGGCAGCAGGGACATTGGCTGGACAATTTTATCCTCAACAAAAAGGATAAATCTGGGAGATGGGTCCCCCCCAGACCAAGGACTTTAGAAAGCACACAGCTTCACTCCTGTTCTGTCCAAGGAGCAGGGCATAGCCATGATACACATCCATATCTCATGCCTCCTTGAATCCTGCAAGAGACAAGGACTGAGTATTCTGGATGGAAAGGTAGATAAGGATTTGCATCTGCAAAATTTTCAACAGCTAGCAAAACTGCAGGTGTGGTATAGAGGAGCAGGACCTCTCCAGATCAGGAGCAAGGCACAAAGCCCCGTTCCTGCAGAGCAGGTACTGTGGTCAATCACTTCCTCAGCCAGTTTTTCCCAAGCATTGCTCAAAAGAAGAAAAAAAGCCCCTTTTATTGGTGGGATACCCATCTGGGAGGTGTGCCAGTTTTGCCTCAGCCTCCAGGGAGTTTCTTAGCATTGGTGAGTGTTTGAGGTTCTTAGATAGCTTTTTGAAGTTGGGTCTTCATTTCTCTGGGTTTCCAGCTTCTGTCCTTTGAGTAGCCCTTTCAGACTGTAAACGTTTCAGAGCAGGAAGTCTCTTTTATTATGTACAGTACCTAGCACCACAGAGCCCACTTGATGATGCTGTCAAAAGCCCTGCCACATACCAGCAAGGGCAAAGAGGGATGCTGAATCAAAGGAGCTCTCATTAGCAAGCCAGGCAGGGAATGCTGGAAGAGCTGCCACACTTCATGACACGCTGCATATGCACCCAAGAAGTCAAGAGCTCCTTTCAAAGCTGCCTGACATCCCCCTGTGATCTGTTTGCAGGATGCTAACAGGGCCAGTAGGGAAGCGATGTCTGACAGACACAGTTTCTGATTGCTGTTGTAACCTAGAGTGCATCAGTAGAATTCGGTGCTAGGTCCATCCCTCGGTGTTTGCCCATGCTCAGGATTTTCATTGTGCTGTGACAGAGCCTCCCCTCCTAGGTAATCTTCTTGGGAAGTTCTGGTGACTTTGGCTTAGTCTTTGGGAAGTCGTTCTGGGGAGTGTAAAGGGAAGAATCCTGTAAGCAATTAGCAGGAGGAACACGTGCATTGCAGATGGTTAATCTGCCTGCTTTCATGTGAACAAAGGAGAAGTCCCTTGAATGAAAGGAAACGGGTAACTTTAATGCAGGCTACAGTAAATGCAAATTAACTCCACAAATAAAGAAGCTTTTCTTCTTGGAGCCAAGAAAACATTTCTCAAAGTCTGTATTTTAAATATACAATAATCTCTTTTATACCTCAGAAAGCTGTCCCTGCCGTGAGCAGTCTGATATCTTCTTTGCAGATAGTAATCAGTCCATCACCAGTGCTCAAGGATGAATATTAATATTTGATTATTCTCTCTATCCTGGCATGTCCAGTTGCAGGGCTGGAACCAGACTGACTTCCCCTGCAGCCTGCAACCTGCCTGGCCTCAGGTTTAGGCTGAAGTCCAAGAAGGTGTCTCACATCAAGCTCTGGAGCATCCAAAGGCCATGGTATGGACTTACTGCCCTCCTAAGCACTAGGGTGTATCAAAGTTTTAATCCACTGATCCACAATGCTGTAAAGACCCCATATAAATTCAGCTTGCTCCAGGGAGCTCATCCCTTCGGAGGGGCTGTGCACCCCTTTGAGGACACCTCAAGGTGCTCCAGGACAGCCAGAGAGCCAGGCAGAGGCAACAGCTTTAATCTGATGAGGGGTAGAACTGAGACGAACAGAAAGTCTGTGGCACTTCTTCGGCAATGGTAGTTATAAGCAGCACTGCTGTCCTCTTCCTTCACAGCAGCACAGAGGCAGAAAGGTGCCTTAGTTGAACACTCTTGGGCTGAGAACAAATTTTCATGAGGAGGGCAAAAGGTGAGGGAGACAGCAGCCTGCTGCAGCCAGGTCTGTGCATAGGGAGCAGCTGGAGTCACTGGTAAGGACCTGACTAATGCAGATGCAGGGGAAGAGAGTGGAGACAGACGGAGGCAACAGGCTGAGCCAGGTGGCCCAAGAGTCTGGGGAAGCATTGCCTGAAGATATGACCAAGAGCAAAAACTCCCAAAGGAGTAACCCTGGCCCCACTCAGCTCCCACCAGGACCTTCACCCTCAACACTGCTGGTCCCTCCTCCAGCCCAGTGTGGCACAGAAAACAGGCACTTCAGATAATGCAGGGGAGGATATGGAATGCTAGTCTCTAGCAATGGCTAAGGTGGTCCCAGTGCTGGCTCTTTCCAGCTGAAGTTTGAAAGAGACATGAAATCCAAAGCAGTGCCAGGCTTCTTAGCCCACTCAAGCACAACAGATCTGTAAGTCAGTGAAGCTGGTGGTGTTTGTGAGGATTTGATTGCAGATGGATCAAAGAAAATCCATCCCAGGAGAGAGCATTTGCAATGAGAAGCAAAGTGTGTGTGTGTGAGACAGGGAGGAGGGAGCACAGTGGGGGTAGAGGGAAGGACACAATGCAGAAGATTACTTTAATTTCCTTCTCCTTCAGGCTCTTTATTAACACCCAGCCAGATCTCTCTCCCTGGCTGTTGCAGCAGTGGTAGGGGCCAGGCTAAATGTGATGGCAGAGGGATGCAAATCAGGGGCAAGAGAGACCAAAGCATCTACACATCCTGCTTCTCTCACAGCAACCATGAGATCAGATGGGGCTGGAGGGGACATAGGAATAAAGGACCAGTGACAAGCTTCTGTTTCTTGTGACCAGTCCAAGTGACCTGCTGCAAACGCAACCCTGAGAGGTGCTAATATGCAGAGATGTAATTTCCTGGTCAGTCCACACCTGCTCAAGTCTGTACCTCACCTACTGCCAGCATGGCTGTGCCAGTCCAGCAGCAGCTTGCCTCCAAGGCTTGCCTGCAAGGCGGCACTCATGGCCTGATCCTAAGCAGGACACACAGGCAGGGAAGGAGGAGAAAGCCTACAGAAGCTGTGGCTGATTGTGGGATTTAAGTCTGTCCTGAGGGGGTAGAAAAGAGGATCTTGTACAGAAAACAGCAGCCAGTTTCAGCCCTCAGGTGCAGAGCTGCTGCCCCAAAGCTGCCAGAGCCGCTGCTTCTCCCTTGGCTTCCTAGAGAGCTGAGGCTCATACGGACCAGCTGAACCTTGGGGTACTGTGTTGCCAAAGGGCTGCCAGTCCCCCCCACTGAAGCTTTTAAACCTTCAGGCCATTTCCAGAGAGGAAGAGAACCTAGAGAAGTGAAGTCCCCACAAATGTTGTGAGCTAGTAGATGTGACTAAGCTGAGGAGGGGCTCCTGCTATTTTTTCCACCAAGGCAGAGCAGCTGGAGCTCAGCCCCTTGGTCCACAACAGAGAATACATACATATACCCAGAGATGAGCACACAGGCACAGAGCCAAGCTCGGATGCACCTTGGGCAAATTTCACATCTCTCTGGGTGCCAGAGAGTGCAATTGTGAGAGATGGAGGCACAGGAAAGGTGGCTTGATATGGGCTCAAAGACAGCTCTAAGTGATTTCCAAAATAAGAACACATATAAGTGAAATAAAGCCAGGACTGAGGGAGATGATAAGGAGAGCGAGCACTTTCCAACTCTCCTGGAGGTGCCTCAGCAGGTGGGCAACTGAGCAAGTGCCTGGAAGCCTCCACTCCGTCAGGGGCACGGGAAGTTAAAGCACCACCAGCGAGACAGGCCCTGGAGTATTAGTGCTAATAGCCATCTCAGCCAAATTAATTCAAATTGCGTTCAGCCGACCATGAAAGCGTTGTTGGTGGCAGCGCTTCCCCATCCGCTCACATTTTCCTGAAGTAATTAAAGCCATTAGAATGTAAACCAGCTCTTTTGGCTTGGGAAGGAAAGAAAGCAGGAAGGGAAAAGGGAAGCTGAATGACAGCTTAGCTAATTCAGCTAATATTCCCACTATTTCCGTATATACTGATTAGTTCCCATTCTCCAGCCATTTCCATACCCATGCAAAGGCCCAGGCCCTCTGCAGACGTTCCTACATCTCCATGCAGCAGCACACCCTGACCCCAGCTCAGCATCCTCCTCATGGAGGATTCTGGCAATTGGGCTTTATTTCTACCAGCTCTCAGCCCTCAAGCATTCACATCCCAGGATGCCACTCTGTTCTCTCCCCCACCAGGAATATGTGGGAGGAGGGGAGATGGCAAACAGGCTTTGTGCTCAAAGGAAAGAAACCCCGCCATGAACCTCTAAACAAATGGACACAAGCAGTAGATTTGAGGCAACGACAGTGCTCTGGAAAGTCATTTCATGTCTGAAAAATCTTGCACATGATGTTCAGCTGCCACATGAACTGCCTCAAGTGATGGAGCTACTTCTTCAGTGCCTTTATTTGTTGGGCAAGCTAAGGGAAGCAGCATTTTGGATGGCAGATGGCCAGAGCTGGTACCTGGGGCTTAGTTCTCTGCCTGGTGCTGGCCTGCATGCCAGAGGGCAGGCAAAGTTCAGGGCCAGCAGGATCTGCAATGAGCGTGGTTTTGTGGGAAGTCAAGGTTAGAGAGAAATGAGCTTGAAAGTAGAGAGACAAGTGAAGGAGATGCCCAGCAAGGTACAGAGCGTTGCAGGGGAGAGAGAAAAATGACGATGCCAGGTGGAGGAAATCCTGCTGGATCCCAAGGCCAAGATGTCAGCTGTATCTAAGCTGGTCTCCACTGGTGCCACTGTGGCTGGGCCAGTGCCCAGGACCCTGTGATCCTCCCTGGACAGTGGCTGGGAACTACTGTCTCCATGTGCATCCAGGGCAGATGCTGCCTGCAGGGCTGGTTCTGCCTAGGAACAGTTCCTCACACTATCCTGGATAGACAGGGGTGGAAAAGCTCTGTCAGCTGGTTACAACAGGAACTGTCCTGCTGCTCATACAGCTTTTGCCTACCTTCCCACCCACTTCATCCTCACCATCCCTGCTGAAGCAGCCCTGTGCAGCCATGGCAGGTGTCTCAGGTTGTAGTGAGGACCTGGGCAGCACAAGCTGTCAGTGAAGCCTGAAAAGCAGGACTAGCCCCACGTGCTTCCTGTGTGGGCTGGAGCCATGCACAAAGTGCTGTGATGGACGAAGAGGGCACAATACAGTCATTCCAATACCTGGAGAGCAGTTCTTTGTGCAGGTGCTCTGCTTGGCTCTGTAGTTTTTTCCTCATCAGCCTGCCTCTGCTCCCTGTAGGCCATATGGGGGTGAGAGTATTCTGACATTTATTTTCAAGGCAGAAGAGTTCAAGAGCATCTGAGGGACATATTTTGTCTGTGAACAACAGCAGTAATTCCCTCTTTGGGATGACCCTGAAGGAGAACAAGGGGCAAGTAATTTTGGATGCAGCAGCTATCTGGGGGCTCTTCTGAGCTCAGCCTGTGCTTTATTGGACCATCTCTCCCTCGGTGGACTTTTCTCAACACTTCAGAGCTAAAAGCCTGGCAGCATAATGCAGTCTACAGGACCCAGAATGGTTTAACCAATTGGGCCTGTGATCTCTCACACTGGCAGGCTGGAGCATTAGACTGAGAGTTCAACTTTCCTAAGGGATTGGTCTAGTTGAAGGATGATTTGCCCACAGACGAGCTGGGCCAGGAGGCTTGTGAGCACTGCTGCAAACAGCTCAGCCAGCTAATTTTGCACAGGATTGACCTAGGAGCACCCACATGGATTGTCCTTTGTGCCAGCAGTGAGACAAAACAATGGGTAGCTGTGGAGGGCCACTGGAACTGAGTGCATGCAGGTCGGTGACAGCATCTGGACTGAGAAAGGTACTCTTTATCTATATACTTGGACAGTGAAGAAAAAATCCACTCAGGAAGCTAAGGAGCAAATTTACCTCTAAGGTTACTGAGATAGCAGGTACTAATGCAAAATCAAAGGGGTTTGCCCAAGAAATACAATATTATCGATCCCAAGGGGGGGAAGGACTGCCTATAGTGCAATCTCCAAATTGAGGCTCCCACCAGTAGCTGCTCTTACACACATGCCCCAGAAGCTGCTCTTACACACATGCCCCAGAGATCTTGGAGTAAGAAGCACGGGGAAGCAGCAGGAGGAGGAAGGAGCTGCATTTAACTGGTAGATCTTTGTAGTGGGATTCCAGTCCCAACTCCCCCAGCCCAATCCCACTGCTGCCCTCACAGTGTGCCTCAAGGAGCACAGCACAATGCATCCATCCCCAGGCATTTATCCCACCTGGGCCTCCTGGCACGATGTGGTGAGCAGCACTTCCAATCAGGCAACATTAAAATAAGAGAGATTCACTTTTCCATTGACATCAGCAAAAAAAGAAAAAAAAAAAGAAAGAAAGAAAGAAGAAGAAGAGGACGCCAAGTGAACCCAATGGGCTAAATAGCATCTTTCACTTGGTTTTCTATGGGCTCCCAAAACTATGGGAGAAAATTGAAATCTGTCTCTTTCTGTCTCCATTTCTTCCTTTTTCTGTAATAATTCCTGGTATGCAAGGCCTTGTGCCAGGGCTGGTATTGTGGGTGATGAATCCTGAGTCAGGCGGCGGGAGGTTTCTGTCCTATCAGCGCACACTTGCCATGGTTTGGGATAATGTGCCTGCGGCTTGTCAGGTGCCGATGGGGAGCAGGAGGGGTGGGGGGATGAATGCATTTTTGATTGCTATAATTGCCACAGATTGGATGCTTGAGAGGAGCTAATTAACAAGGAGGCTATGGGCGGATTATACTTGCAGAACAGAATCCCATGCAGATCCTTTCCCTTTGTGCCACATGTATGAGATCATTGGTAGGTGATTATGGCTGTGAATACGGTGCTAATTTACTTTGCACGTCTGACGAAAATCCTGTACATAATAAAACGCGGAGGCAACTTAAAGTAGCCCAGTTCAGAGGGGAAGGACAGCCTTGCTGCTAAAACACTGAACCCAGAGCTAAGCTCCTGAGGTCTCCTACTTTCCCTGAGTAATCGTGGCTGTGTGATGGCTCTTCCCCTGCCTCAGTTTCCCTCTCTACCAAAGGGAGAAGGACGAGCTCCTAACTGTGGATGTTTGCAAGGCGCTGTGCACCCTGTCAGGGAAGATGCTGTAAAGGAAAGAACAGAAATATCATCATGCCACGGGAGCAGATCAGACAGCACAGCAAAAATAGCAGCCAGAAAGCTGTGCACTTGGAAAAAATGCACGTCTTTGTGAGGACTCTTGCTCTCAGAAGAAGGGAGTGTAAGCAGTAGTTCCAGCTGTTTCTGCAGCCTCAGGATTAGGAAGAACTGACAGGCAGGAATAACTCTGCCATCCTGGTCTTGCTTCTCCAACCGTGTCTTACCAACATATCTCCTACATTCTCACAGGCTTCCTGGGGCCCTGAGGGAAACAGGAGCAAAGGTTTCTCCTTAAAGGTAGTCCTCATCCAGCTGGAGATGTTTGGGCTGGAGTTTAACCCAGGCTCTGACTTCAGGGCAAGGCTACACTTCTTTTCACCTCTGGTATCTGGGCACTCATAGTGTCTGAAAATGAGGAATTATCCTGTAGATTCTGTGCCAACACACAGCTGGAACATCACCAGCCAAGCAGGGAATAGAGTCACTGGCAGTGGATGCTGAGCATCCATCCATCCATCCATCCATCCATCCATCCATCCATCCATCCATCCATCCATCCCTCTCTCCATCCCTACAGGTTTTAAGAATAGGTTAAACTACAATACCCATCTTTATCTGGAGAGCTGGTGAAGGGTTTGCCCAGGGTCCTTTCACTGCTGTCTGTGCTGGTGGGAGTTAGGCTGGGCAAGCTTGCAGGACTTTGGTTTTTCCAAGCAGAAACACATTGCTGGGAGTCAGGCAGCTTGATTAAGTACTGGTAGACTTTTTTAGAAAGTTGCAGTATTCCTCACAAATAAATCACATCTTTACATTCAAAAATGGAAGTGATATTTATAGTATTGGATAATTTTCACTTGAAATATTTTCTGCATTTTTCAATGGAATTTTTTGGGGTGGGGGGGGATTAAAGTCAGCATTTTCAGAGGAAAAGAAACAAAACCATTTTGCAACCTTTTTTCCTTTAAAGTCAGCAATTTGGATTCCAAATTATATACAGGGATTTAGACCTTTTCCTTCCACAGATCATTTTACCACAGTCATATTTTATTGAGGTTACTGTTTCCATAATAATGGCTACCCATTGATTCCAAAATGAAAATATCACTTGCAGATCTCCTAATAAGAATACACTGTTTCATAATATTTTCCAAGTTTTATTTAATTTTGTGCTTATTTACTATGCTCTAGATGATGACTCCCAGAAAAAAAACTCCACAGACAGCCTTCTCCTACAGTCAAGAACTACTCACCTAAATTTTACATTTAAATTAATCAAGACCAAGAGAGAAAGCAATCTGTCTGCAGGTTTAAAAAGACTTTCAGTGTTGGACTCATTTCAACAACAGGAAAGAGTTTTCTGCCAGAAAAAAAAAAGCCCAAGAGGTGTAAAAATGGATTTCCACTTCTGTCATGACTGAATTCGAGGAGAACAATCCATGAATGAGAAAAAATTGTTCTGCTGAGGAAAGAGGCTGCTGCCTATTAGCAATCTGGGCTGCTGGAGTCCAGGGAGATAAACTGGAGAGGAAATACTTCATTTATTGAGAGACAGGATTGACTGTCTGTGAATGCCCCTAGACAAGATAACAATTGAACGTTGCCTCTGTGCAGCTCCTCTGTTCCTACAGTGATGAGCACAGAACATCCATGGGCTGTCTGTCACTGCAGAAAGGAAGAGTAGCCTAAAACATGAAATAATACAGAGAAAGGAAAAGGCAGCCAGCATAAAACCCTCTTCTGAGAAAGAGCTCCAGTTTCTTGCCAAAGCAACCATTTGTGACAGGTCCCAGTTTTACTGCTGGCCATTTTCTGATAATGTCTCAAATCCCAGGTTTTGCTTTGGACCATTTCAAATAATGTCCCTCATCATGCTGAAGTTTCTCTCCTTGAACAAACCCTCCATTCTTCTTCTCCTCCTCCTCTTAGCAAAATATTTTCCATCCTTCCACGTCAAACTCTGGATATTTGCCTTTGGAAAGTTGAAGAGTGGAGCAGATGGAAGGCAGGGATCAAACCCAAAACCATGGAGTCACTTCCAAAGGCAATGTGGTGGGAAGCTCAGCGGGACAGGGGTGATGGGTAGAAAGAAAGAGGACACTTAAGAGGATGGGGTAAGGGTGCTGGCCTTTTTTAATCACTCACATTGAAACATTGGCATGATTTGCCCTAATTTCTATGCAAAATATGTATCTCTGGTGCTGAGGAGAGACAGGTTGTCACAGATGTGGAACAAGCAAAGCTCTGATACTGGCAGAGCACGCTGCTAAAGGATCAACATTAGCATATTGGCATTTGGGCTGACACCTTATCTCGGGCTGACTTCTGAATGAGAAGTAATTCCAGGTACTCTCCTTCTCCTGGAGCAGTCTGTTACTTTATTATTAGGCTTGACTTTTGTCCTGTTGAGCTCTGCCTTCCCCCACTGAGTGACCAGAGAGGCCAAGTGCTGCCCTGGGGAGAGGAGGGGGCCATGGTGGAGGCACAGCCTTGTCTCCTGACAGCACTGGCAGATGCTGAGGCACGGGGGTGGCTGATAAGGGACAGGAGGAGACAGAAGAAAGGCCCAGTGATGAATTTGGCACAGGCAGAAGTGCTATCCAGGCATGCAGGCAGGCAGTGCTGGAGTGCACAGCCCAGATAACAAAGCGTTGTCCTCCTGCAGAGCCTGCAACCATCTCCCCCATGATGTCAGGGTGCTGCCGTCCCCTCTGTCACTGTCCAGCGTCCCCATCCCCAGATGTGGCTTCTGGGAGAGGCCAAACTGCTGGTCCAGCTCTGGGTCCCTCTCTCCAGCCCCCCATGATGTGTAGACAATGTTCCTCCCTGCTGACAGCTCTCCCCATGAGATTCTGCTTCTACAAAGGGCTCTTGTCCCTCCCTTCTTTAAATAAAGAAGAGTCCCATTAAATACAATAAAGTATTTATTGGCCAATGCGTAAAATGAGTGGGTTTCTTTATGGCTGCAATGATCATTAATGAAACTTTAGGGTCCCTGTTGGGACTGTGGAACAGAATAAATGACCTCTTGCTAGTCATCATCTCCCTGGTTTCTAGGACTCTGCACCAGAAATGATCCAACTTCATTTAAGCAAAATCAGATTAAAAACAGATTAAAGTAAAAGCACCTCATGCCCCTGTTCTGATTTAACTGTGATGAAAAACAGACCATGGAGTAACTTTATAATGGGAGGAAGCTCATTTAAATATTCCCCTCCCAACAGAAAGAGATTTAAGAATTAAATGAATGAGGAGATTTTCCTTTTAATGAGATTAGCCTTTTATAATTGCTCATTATGGACCACTCCAGAGATTTGGAAGAAAAAAAGTTATACAACATACCTGGAAAACACTGCATTAGAAACCAGCCAACCCTGCCCCTTCACCATCAGTTCCAAAAAGTGAAATTCAAACTAGTTTCTACTTACAAATCACTCATCTCAAGTGGCTCCAGCTCCTCCAGATCCTCTCTGCAATTACTGGCTTTGTAAAGAAAGTGAAACAGAGGTTTGAGATTAGCAAGCCTTAATACATTTGCTAAAAATTCTCCCCTTTTCCCATGGAAACACATTTATTTTTGACTGTCAGCTGTCTGGCAAAGCCATGTGATTTCATTTCATCTTTCCAAATTTCAGTCCTACCTAAAATAAAGGCTGGACAAAGCCGCCCCTTCTGGCTTGGAAATGCTGGCCTGATTCAGAGGCACTATGGGGACGTTGGACCAGAAGTTTTGTGTCTGGACTTGAAGCATTTGACTCTGAAGTCCCAGCTTTGGGCTGTACAATAATACCAGAGTAAGGATACATACACATGTATTATTTCACTCATCTCTGACTGTGATTTACATTTAGTGTCAGGCTCTTTTGGATGAGCTGAAACTAATACTCAGGGCAGGATTTTCTGACAAAATGGGACTGAGCAGCTGTTGGCTCCATTCCTGTTGACAGCACCAAGCAGTAAAGGAGATCAATGGCTCTCTTTGTTCTCTCCATGTGCTGCGTATTCACAGCAATCAAAGTCTTGCTCCTTCTCCTTATCTCTTCACCTGCAGTGGCTGCAATCGAGGGCATTTGGCCATGCTGGTATGCAGGGCTGCAGGATGAATTTGCACCTTTCCCACCGGGACCCCTTTCCCATCTGGTCCTTTGGGGTATGAAAAGCTGCTAAATGCAGGAAAATATTCCATTCCCTCAAATTTGGCTGCCTTGGAACTGGCCATGTCCTGCTCTCTCTGCAGGGGGGATATAGGCATTTCCAGAGGATGTTCTGCTCCACTCCAGGAAGGGGTTTCAAGGCAGATGGGGTGATGGTGTGGCAGGACACCACTTTCTCTTGTCCTCTCCTGCCAGACCAGCTCAGAGCAGAAGACTCATTGTCAGGGCCTGAAGTCCAGAAAGCTGGATCCTGGACCAGGATCCACTCAGTTTTGAGAAGGCACAATCAAGTGCAACTGCACAGGCCCACTGGCTGTGACACTGGCAGCTCAGGCTGGGTGACCAGAGCCATGCCCTGGGATGCTCACAGGGAATGGCCAAACCAGCTCACCAAGGCCATCAGCTGCTTGGCACTTGGCAGTGGTCAGTGTGTCAGTGGCTGCTTACCCTGCTGCCAGAGCTGCTCAGCCCTTTTCTGTCAAATCATTTGGCTCTCAAGGCAATATTTTATTCCAGTGTCATTTTGTTATCATAAGTCAAGTTCGTTTCTAGAGCTGTTGGTGTTAGTTTACTTTGAGTTATACTTCCTTTTCATATCTGCAAAGACAAACAGACACAGTTTTCCAGGCATCTCTGCTACCCACTGACTGCATTCCCTTGCAAAACTGTGCTGGTACTAGAATCAGGCAGAAAGGGAAGTGTCATTAATGAAGCCAACCTTTGATTCCCATCCACCCACCATCAGATACTGTGTGCTCCATCTCATCAGGGCTTTGGAGATAAGAGGAACTCAGCCTAACTTTGGCCTTGAATGCATACAAATAGGCTTTATGTTAATATTTGCAAATAGCTTCTCAGAGGAGCAAGATATTTCCCAAGCTTCCCATCTTCTGAGGTTCTCCAGGCAATGGAGTGGGACAGATGCAGTCATCAGCACAGCCCAGGGATGAGGACAGCGACAGAATCACAAATATTCTGCTTAAATCACCCAGCTGATGGGGAATTTAGAAGCCCTGTGAGGTCTTGGCACTCCAGAGCACTCTGTGGGCAGCCTCCTGAGTGGACCTGGGCAACATTATCTGGTGAATCAAGAGGGGTGTTTCTGTTGAAAACCAGACCTTCAGGAGGGCCAGCGCTATTTGAGAATTCAGGTCAAATGCAGCAAAGAGTCATGGTGGAGACAAAAGGATGGTGTTTTGAAACAGAATGTCAGAACATTTTCTCTGTCTTTCTCCCCCCATTACAAAGTATTTTTTTTCCTTCAAAAATTGCCCTAATTTTCTGGAGACAGTAAAACAAAACACAGACAAAGAAATCCATCTGCACAGGATAGAGTGAAGATGGGGGCTGACTGGAACCCACATTTTCCTATCCTTGCTTTCACATGGGGAGCACGGAGGGCTCAGTGAGAAAAGGCTGCTCTCATAAGGAAGAAAACCAGCACCTTTTATCTCACCCAGATCATTCTCCACAGACAGACACTGACCTTCCCACACTGTTAGTGAGACAGCTCCTCCCCTGGAGCAGGTAAGGATGGAGTAGCTGAGACAACATCCTGTCAAGACCCCTGTAGCTAAGCCTCAAGGGTGTCCATACAGGCTGAGTTTGGAGGCTCCAGATCACCTTTTTTTTTCAGGCAAGGAGAAGGAATTGTCATGTTCATTGCTGGGTTGGGAGTGTCCTACCCCCTGCCCTGCTCCCTCAGCTGGCTGCCTGGAGACAGATACCTCTGCTGGCCCCAGCCCCACTGCACAGCAAAGGAGAGCCTTTCACTGCTCCCATGCTGTCACCCTGGCACCATCTATCCCTGCCAGAGTCGTGGAAATTAAAATAATAAACAAAGCAAGCAACACTGCATGTGGAGGCTAATGTACCATAATGCTCTGAAACACAGGCAACTGCTCACGCTGAGCACAGAGGATGTGTTTGGAAAATGTATCTTCCTTCGACAGCAATTATTTCAACATTATCTTTCCCTTTTTTTACTTCAAATAAGACATTTACTTTCCGCCAGCTCATATTCTCCATATGGAGGAGAGCAGAGGGCAGTGGGGAAAGACAGAGAAATTACACTTTTTAACACAGTCTAGGCTGGTGGGATTTAAATCATGGGAAAACAAATGGAATTTAACTGCCTGGCTGAAGTCACATTCATGTTGTGGGTATTTATGGCAATCATTACTAACAACAGGAAGAGATTAGATATTGCTGAGAGCCTGAGTGCTGGCTGGGGAGCAGGGACTGACTGTCAGTGTGTGTGATCTTAAAAGAAAGGAAGGGATGTGTGCCTGTACTCACACATCCCTGCAAGTACCCAGGTGTGTGTGGGACTGTGCTTGGCCCCTGTATTCAGTGGCCATTCCAGAAAGGCCTTTGCTGGGCTACATCAATTTCACACTTTAATCTCAAGTTCCACCTGAGATTTGATGAAGAAAGGGGAGCTCATTTTTTTGGGACTAGCAGAGAGTGACTACAAGATTAACTCCAAATGTAAATGTGAGTATACCTTGAACATCTCCACTAGCAGAGACATGTACTCATTTTCCAGCTAAGGGTGAGTCTAAATAGGAACTGTAATGGGTATGGAGAGCCTTCTGAGATTGGAGGTGTGGTTTATCTCAGATTTCAGAGCAAGCTGTTAGTCTAGTCAACACATGTAAACACTGCTTAGGGTGTGCAATGTGTTGTACAGTCAGAGAACCTTACCTCTAGCAACTGCCCCAGGAGCCAGGTGAGCACACAGCATCCCTCACCTTGTCCCTGTCCCCATGCTTGAAATGGGTCAAGACCCAGATTATGCTTTCCCTGCAATATAGATTTGACCAGGGATGCAGCAGCACCTAAATACTGACTGCTGGTATTTTACTAACCTGAGCATGTCCCCTCAACCAGCTGAGCAGAACCCTAACGGGTCAGGTCCTCAGCAAAACCATCTCATCTTTGATCTAGGAAAAGAAACCACAAACAGCCAGAACCACTGAATTGTTTCAAAGGATAAAATTCACTCAGAAATCCCCTTTTCCAATTCCCAAGCAAACATGTCCATGTTAATAAAGCAAAGTGCTCTCACTCAGAACAGCTCCGGCAGGGAAAAGCATTTTAATGGACTGACTGGGAGGGAAAATTGACTTGCAAGAAGAAGAGTCCTGGCTGGGTCTCCTGAGCCTGGGCAAGGGCACAGTTTAGAGACCTGTTTTAATCAAATTGCTTTTAAAAAGCAGAAAGGGAAAAGCTCTCTGACAAATTTGACCTTTGAGCACCTCAAAGATGAGGGCACAAAATGTATGATATACTGGCTCAGAGGAAAGAAAATAGGGTGGGAATAAATGGAGTCTCATCTTGGGAGTGGAAAGTAAAGGAGGGAAGAGGGCAGGCAGATCATCTGCTGGCTGGTGGTGTTGGATTCAAACCCACCTCAAGGGTCTAAATGGGACCCATAAGTCAACCCCAGTGGGAGCAGCATCAGCATCCTCTTGGCCAGCTCCCTGCTATGATCTTACTCCACACTTGGGTTTATTTGTGTTGGAGGTTCTGCAAGGAAGGACAACCATGAGAACTCACTGCACCTGGGGGAACCAAACAAAATAATTAGCAACAACATCAATGAAAATAAATTAAACATGCACCAAAGGAATGGGAAATCTCCCCTGCCCACCTCTGCTCTCCTGAACAGCACTTCACAGTGGAGAGGTTGGAGACAGTGGCTGATTTAAAACTCTCTGGTGCAATGTGGATATTGAAATCCCAGAGGCAACAAGCACATCTGCCCAGATGGGAAAATCAGAAGTTACAGCACTTGGGTGGTATGATAAATCTTTTTTTTTTTTGCGCCCCGAAAAACAATTCAATTGTGGGAGGAATGTGTCAGTTGTAATTTTGCAATTTAATGAAATAAATCAACCAGATGAAAAGACGAGATGAAGATGAGCCCACACAGTCTCGTGGGAACACAAAGGCCACATCAAGCCAGCTGTTTCTTGGGAAACCAAGAGCTTGTCTGGAAGACTTGGGACCCCCCTTTGTGGGGATGACAATGAATTTCTCAAGTGAGGAAGCATCTTTGAACTTTCTCCAGCCACTGGGGCTGAGGTTTCAGGAACAAATGGCCACTGAGCCACAAAAGGGCAAAACTGCTTGCTCAGCTGAGTAGTGATATCAGGGGACTGTAGATAGCGCTCTGCTCCTCACCTACTGGGATGTCTCCTAAGGGAAGCAAAACCTGAAAACCTAGGAGGTTGAAATTTGTAGGATGAGCAGGGAGCTGCACCAGGAAGACCCAGAGCCATGCAGAAAGGTTGGGAGAAATGGGATGGTTTAACCCTGCAAAGCTGAGGAGACACTGCTGGCACACTCCTGAGTCCAAGTCAACTGAGCAATCCCAGACCTGAAGAGTCTGAGCAAGACTTGGCAAACCCTTGTCACATAAAGGAGGCAGAAAATGCACGGCAGTTAAATAAGGAGTATCTTTCCACAGCAAAAGCCCAAGACAGAACATCCTTTGGCCAAGGATATGGAATGCTGCCATCCTAAAATAAACCCCAAAGGCCCACAGCACCCAGCTCTGCAGAAAGGAGACTTTACAGCAGCAAATTGCTTTCCAGAGGCTTCCTCATTAATTTTCATGGCACCCAGAATGTGGTTTTAGAACAAGCAGAATTATTAATGTTCAAAGTTACCCAAGCACTGTCGGGAGCACAAGGCCCTCTGAGAGTCAAAGCAGGGCTGACAAACTGAGGAATAAAAGGCCAAAATTGAGAAAGTGTGCTCTTCAGGGTTCAGCCAGGCTTGTCCTTGGAGGCAGACAGAGGGAGAAAAGAAGGAACCTTGGAGAAAAGGTCTTGTGCTCCCTTTATGGCTCTGCTGTTTGGAAGGAATAAAATATAACAGACACTTAGCTTTTAAAAGCAGAGAAAATTGTCAAATTGCACTTATTCAGGGCTGCCCTGCTTCTGAGCCACCCTGGACTCTCAGGGAGTGGGACAGCAGGCAATTAGGAAGGGCAAAATATTCACAAGGGGTAGAGCTCACCACTGGCTGGCAACATTGCTCTTGCCCTTGAAATAACATCTGAGCTTCAGTGACATTTCAGCTAATTAATGAGAAAGCCAGCCCAAGTTTCCCTGATTGAAGTATTGGTCCTGGACAGATGTAAGTCAATATCCCAGAACCATCCTGAATTATCTCCTGGCTCACACAGGCAGGAGGATGGGAGCCTTGTATCTGCAAAGGTATCTCTGTCTAGCTTTCCTCCTCCTGTTTTTGCACACAGAGCCTCATTCCCAAGCACCTCAGTGCTTTTGGGCTGCCCCATGCCCGCAGCCTCCTCCTGCCTGCCCCCAGCTGTCCCTAATTCCAGCCACTTCTTTGCATCTCCAAACACAAGGCCCAGCCACAGTGAGCTGAAGGATTTTGCTGTGCCAGGGGATACTCTTTGGCTGGCACCACATCGCCTCTGATCTCGCCCTGTTGGAGCAAGAGAAAATAAGTACCATTTGTTAACATGCCAATCGTTCTTTACACTGGCTGATTAAAAAATAATTACCCGCAGCCATTATTGAGCACTCTTGCAAATGAGCTGTGGGAAGCTGTGACCGTGTGCTTAGCACACAGTGTGTCTTGCTTGTTTCAATATTATTTTAATTAAGTATCTGGGTAAAAGGCCTTTCTAATGTAACTTTCTTTTCATGAGCAGAGAGCAGGGCTCCGTGCTTGGCTGAGCGGTGACGGACTGCTAGAGCCCGGCATCGCTCCAGGCTGCTCCCACTCTGCTGACACAGTGGGACACACTGCTCTTTGGAATTCAAGAGGACTAATCTTAGGCAGACCCATGATGGGAAGAGAGCTCTCTTTATCCCGGGGACATGGGCACAGCATGAGCTGTGATAGCTCTGACAGCTCATCCCCCTGAGACCAACCAGCTGGGACCACCTGGTTTGGTCTGGGATGTGGGCAGAAGGGTTATGATGACCCAGGACATCTTTTGTGGATGAGGCATTTTGGGCCACCTCTCCTGATGGCACACGGGACCAGAGGAGAGCTGGCCCTCTCAGCCAGGTGAGAGGAGAGGATCTCAGTCAGAACAGCTCTGCAGGAGCTCCATCCCACAACAGGACTGCAGACCTCCAGCACAGCTTCATATGCCAGAGACTTCTTATTCTTTCTACAAAAGATTTTGCAAAGGGAAAAACAGAAGAGGTGGAGGAAATCCCACGTGTTCTGGTCGCCCATCCACCTCCTGTAGCTCCCTTTGTGTATGACTCAAAGCAGTCACATCACACAGTTCCACCTCTTTCTTATTTATATGTTTTCTACTTTCTGCATCCCAGCTGGAGCTGTATTTAGCAGAGCACATGGCCACCATCCATTATTTTGGGGGGTGTTTGCTCTTTCACATCAACTTACATTCTCTCACGTAGCATTTAAGCTGCAGCACTGGTGTCAATTGTCTGTTGTTTGCAAGCAAATTAACCTGACAAACAGATTTCAGATCCTCAGCTGGTGTAGAATGAACATGGTACTGGAGAAATCAAATTACTGCACAGGTTCAAGCAGCACAAAACAGCCCCAGAACTTCCTCTTAATCTTTCTCTTATCAGATGAAATTCCCTCTCCAGATATTTCTAGCAAGATAAAAAGAGGGCCCTGGGCAGGTGCACTCTGAAGTCCCTTTCAGACCTGGCAACAGGGAATTGAAGCTGTTGCTGAGCCCTGGGTTGGATGCCAGTGACAGGTTCTGTTTTGGGGTATGCAAAACCTGGGGATAAATAAGATTATTGGACACAAAAGGAAATTTTTTCACAATGATAATAATTAGCCATTGGAATAATCTTCCAGTGGCAGATTCCTCATCACTGGGCACTTTTAACATTCAGTTGGAGACAGTGCCAGGCCATCTTGTCTGGAGCGTGCTTTTGCCAGGAAGGTTGGACCAGATAATCCCTGAGGTCCTTTCCAACCTGGTATTCTCTGATTCTGTGAAGCTGTGGAGAAAGGTGCAGCCATAACAGACTCTCATCACTCGGTGAGCTTGCAGCAGGATGGATAAATGATCTCTGACTGATTCTTTCAGAGTCAGACCGGTCATGTTCTACTCCTGGGGCACCACAGCAATAACACGGCTTTTTGATCAAATGGACACTTAACATTTCCCCAGACAATTCCTCTCTGTGAGCTGAGAAGTGCAATAATTCCAATAGACACTCCAGCAACCTGAAACTCTGAGCTTCAGACTTTGAATAGACTAAATAAAAAATCAGAGGGCTTTTCTCTTGCTTCAACAATAACATATGTTCTCACCAGACGTTTTTGATGGGAAAAAAATAACACATTTCCCAAAGAGCTCTAGTTACTGCCGACAACTTCATTTCCCATCTCAGACACTGCTGTGGCAGGAATGTAAAAAGCAGAATTGATTAGACCAGACTAGGTTAGATAGGGAGCCTGGTGGTGAAGAGCTGCTGCTGCTCTCCTTGCGCCCATTCAGGGCTATTAACAACCTCCATCCCTCTCACCCAGGGATGCTGCCCCATTGCTGAATTCTGCTCTAACTAGCCATTCTATGTCTCTCAATTTCTTCCTGCAGTCTCTGTTTTCAAGCACATTTTGCCCCATGTGTCCTCCCCCCACAGGAGGTGGAGCTCCAGAAAAACGGCAAGAAATTTCTGTATACACAATTTGACAACACACTTTGGGATCCCTTGGGATAAAGATTGCTAGATTGGTCCACTTTACTATCACAAGGATGATGATGACTGTTCATTTTCCCCTGAAAGCCTTTTTTCTTTTGTTTGTTTTTCTTTTTTCCTTTCCTTTTGATGCAATAACACTTCCTTGTAGCTTCCCCCAGGAAATCGATCTTTCCAGTGTAGTTTCACACTAGGTCACCCAAACAAGCTGGAAAGAGCCATTTTGCCAGTCCCTTCTGTCTTCAGCATAAAACTACTATATCTTATTTGCCAGTGCATTAAGCTGCCTGAGAGAGAAGCAGGTTGTGGATGCAGAGCAGTTTGCTCTAACTCTCTCCTTTTTTTTTTTCTTTCTTTCTCTGGATAATTTCATGGTCCATTAGTTTCCTGTAGCTGCTTCCCACAAACACAGGCACATCACCATGGTGTATGAGCTTCCCTCTCACCGTCTCAAGCACAGGGCAGAATACACATGTAGCTGCCACACTTGCTCCAGGGGCACAGGAAAAGCAGCTCAGCCATGTCCAGGGCAGTGCAGAGCAGGATTCCCAGGGATGCTGATGTCCAGAACAGTCAGCAATTGCTACATGGATGTGCAGAAGCACTGAGCTGAACCTGTGGATGAGGACTGGTCCAGACTGACACTGTCCCAGCACGGTGTGGTTTATATGAGACCCATCTGGCATAGAAAATACAGCAGGGAGAAGGATTAGAGGGGGTTTTCCCATCAGTGTTTTCCCACCATCCACCCCTTCAGCTACAGCAGGAGCTGGAGCATCTCATCACAATCCCTGGCCAGAGCAACCTCTGGGCTGGCCCAGCTCACCCTGAGAAGGCAACAGGTCCAGTGCCCACAGCATCCTGCCCTTGCAAAGAGAGCAGCTGAAGCCTCATTAAGACTCATGCTCTGGAAGACACAATTTCGTGTCTCTTATTTTTAAATCACCTGGAGGGG
>VXBB01000058.1:320091-344946 GCA_013399915.1 Illadopsis cleaveri | reverse complement strand
AAAAAAAAACCACCACAAACCTGTGCATGAGGATTTTGCAGCTGCATTTCACCACTCAGTTCTGAAACGTGCAGATTTGGGGAATCACTTGCCAACATTGAAGTCTGTACTCAGAAGACGTGAGTCTGAATTTTCAGGGAGAGACTTCCCTGTCCCTCATGGAAAGGCTGGGGGCAGCAGGGCGAGCAGCCCCCTGGACAGGCATGGTGTGGGTGGAGGGGACTGAAAAGATTGATGTCTCTCCAAAACAACAGCTTTTACTTGGAGTTCACTTTCTGCCTCTGACAATTGAACTTTGGGAAGAAAAAAAAAGGAGGGCCAGAGCAGAATGTGAATCCTGCAGGGAAAGGATAAAAATAAACAAAAAAACCACTCCAAACAACCCTCAACAAAACAAAGGAAGGCGGAGGGGGAGATCTGATGGTTCTAACACACAAAGAAATGTTATTCACAGGCATTATTGATTAAGTTTTCCTCACCAACACATACATAAATACTTATCTTTCAAATTAATAAGAGGTTCTGTAATGCTGGAGGGAAGGAGGAAAAAGATTATTGAAAACATGAGGGTCAGAGAAGCATCCGGCTGCAACGGATGCACTGAGAAGATAAACGAAGATGTCTTTGTCAACACATTGGTCTGCCAAAGACCAAACGTGATAGAAAGCGGCGACTTTCAGGCACTGGAAACCATGCTTGGACTTTGATAACGATGAAATACAGACTATGGAGCACATCCTTACCTGGGCTAATTCAGTGGCAGAACCCTCATCGCAGGGCAGCCACATCAATTTACATCACCTGAGGATCCTGCTGGCTCTGGACAATGCAGCCCATTAGCAGCAGGGCAGAAGGAGAGATTTATGACCACCTCTGTAGGGCACAGGAGAAAAGAGAAGAGCAGCAATGAATGAGATCAAAGGAGAAACAGAGGAGTGGGGGCTCTGACCCATGAGCGCCCCAAACCTGCCTGACTCCCTGGGAACCATCCCTCCCCAGCACTGCCTTACCTGCTGCCACACGGTGGAGCACACAGCTGTTTCTGGCATGGCTGGGACATGGAGGAATTGTGCCACAACCAGTGACACTAGACCTGGAGCCAGCCCAGTGTCACTTGTGGCTCCGTGCAAACCAGGGCTGGGACCCAGACACACCCTCCTCAAATGAAAGCCAGCAGAGAGGAAGGTTTAGTGCTGAGCATTTGGTGATATCAGCCCAGAAGCTCTTGAGCCATCTGAAGGCTATGAGGGACCATCAGGATAATCTGTTCTGGCATCCAGCATCCCCATGGGATCACCTCATGCATCCTGCCTGGAATTCGCTCTCCATCACCATTGCTTTCTCTCAGAGAAGCAGGAATGTCTCAGGGATATTTCCAACCCACTCAGAACAGCTCAGGTTTTACCTTTCTACAGCTACATCTCTGCATCTGCCACCATGCAGGGCAGAAATGCCTGGACCATACAGACAGGATTTTTGTTGAATAGGACATTGCAGTGGGTGTGTTGACAATGAAGTTAAGAAGTCAGCTTCCCCAGCACAGCTTAGCAAAGGGGTGCTGGCTTGCAGAAGTGTGTGAGTGCTGGATTGAGGGTGCACGTGCAGCTGGAGATGCTGTAGTTCTCCCAGAGTAGCTTTGGTGCTTCAGGTCCCAGCCATCAGAATCTGTTCCCAGAATCGGGTCCCCCCAAGCTCTCCCAGCAGGTCTGCGGGTTTTGCTGCTATTACACACAAACACACAGACACACAGACACACACACAGGGTGTGCTCCTGCCCCATTTCGTGGCAGCAGCCACAGACAGGCACTGGTGTCTGTGATAACATCCCCCACGAAGCTTCTCATACCTCAGCTCCTCTGCCCGTGAGCAGGGACACAAGGTACATCCCTGAGGTCCCAGATTTGCTGTGACACCTGCCAGTAGAAGAAAGGAGAAAAAAACTCAAAAAAAACCCAAAAAACCCCAAAAACCCCAAAAAACTTCAGGTCTTCTACTGGTTCCTCCAGCACAGGCAGCAAAGCTGCAGTTATCCCGAGGAGTGGAAGCTCAGGAGCTGGAGCAGGGCAGCCTCTAGTGGCTGCGAGCCAGGAAATGCGGTCCCCAAACCCGCGCGGAGGGATGTTTGCTCCCCACAGCATCCACCTGAATAACGCTGCTGGATTGCCCCACAGCCCAGAAATATGGGTCCTTGGACACCTTTTCCCTCTTTTACATCCTTGCCTCCCTGCTGCCACAGCCACCTCTCAGATGCCACTGCCTGCTCCTCCAAACCCCTCTGACCCTCTGCCCTGCCCAAGCAGCCAGAGGCACCAAAAGATACGTCCCAGAGCTCATGGATGTGCCACCCACATCCAAAGCATCTGTAGCATGCCTGGAAATAGCTCCATCCCCAGCACAGATTTGGCCATGCAACTGATTGTGGGTAGCTATTGGATCTGCAGCTGTTCAAGTGCTGGAGCTGGCTGTGACAGCAAATCCATCCAAATTCATTGATATTCCACCTGGAGAAGCCTGGCTTTTTCTACTTCAGGATGCTCTGGCTCTGTGGGATGCCCAGGGGCCTGCACTGCATGGGGAAATTCTACCCAGGTACTCTTCTGACCAGTCCTAGTCCCAACATTGCATCTATGGCCAGAATCACAAATGCCTCTCTTGCTGTTTTGAACTCCCTCTGCCAACAAAACTTTGTCTTCCTGGTCCAAGATTCATATTCTAAGGTCATCCCACAGCTTCATTGCAGGCCTTCATCTTCCCCTCCCACAGGACACAAAAATGAGTAGAACAACCAAGCAGGACAAAAATCTTCCTGGCTGCCTCCAACAACCTTTTGGCTTCATCTCAGCATATCCCCACTCCCTGGCTCATCCCAGTTTTACTGGTGAGTCAGAGCTCTCCATTTAATGTCTGAGCACCGGGGCAGGGTTCAGGAAGGCAAACAGGAATCAGGGTGTTTGTGGGACATATCAAAGGACAGATAGACATAAATCTACAGATAAGGCAGAAGGAGAGTTATTTACACACCAGTGTGGGATGGTTTCTTGCCATGAATTGGACAAAATCTTTTCCTGCCCCATGTTTCAGGGGGTGACTGGTAACAGAGCACAGCATCAGTGTAACAGGCTGCCTGACTGCTGGCTGTCAACTCTGCAAGCAAGTTAAACACAGATTATGTCAACAGTACAAGCCTAAAATGAAAAAGGGATGGGGAGGGAAACTTAAGATGTGTGTACTTGCTCCCATTGCAGCTGCTGACGAACCCACATCTGCCATCAACCTGCCCCACTGTGCTTCCACTGGACAGCTCAGTCTGTGGCATAAGATTCAGGGGCATGGCAAAGGTGCATCAAAAGTAGAAACAAGGAAATCCCTTGAGGACTGGAATATTGGCAGGTAAATCACCTTCATGAGTGCAAGAAAGTTTTCCTCCTCACCTTTGGCTTTGACCGTTCCACTAGGAGATGGAGTCTGCTAGCTAAGCAGCACAGGCAGAGCATCAGAGACTTTGGTGCTGCTCTGGACATCACATGGAAAGCTCTGAATGGCAGCAGAGCCAGGCTTTGTAGCTCCTAGAGATTCAATATTTAAGTTAAGAGATGAACAGCTCCTAGCCTACATGTGTTTATGCATACTGTCATTTCCTAATGAGAAGGAGATGCTCATTAGTGGGTTTCTATAGAGGAGACCCTAATCCTGCAGTGTCTCTTAGTCAGGAACAAAGTCAGCCAAACTCTGTTTTGAAATACTGAAAAGAGAGTGAAGCTGATTATTGGTTGGGACTGGATTATTACAGGGCTGAGAGCATCTCCTGTTACAGGCTTAGAGTCCAGACAAGCTGGGCTATATCCATGAAACATGGATCACTTGGCCAGAACCAGTCAGGGAGCATCGACATATCTGACAAATTTTTGCTTCTTCCTGCTGAATATCACCTTGTTTCTTTTGACTGTTTCTCCCCTTTCTTTGGGCAAAAGAATAGCTAGAATTTCCCCCCAAAATCACTGGGATTATTACTTAAAACCCCAGCTCGTTCTTGTTGCTACTTTATAAGTATTCTGTTCTGAAATAATCTCTGCTCTCAAAGGTACGACACCTTGGAGTGACAGGTGACAGCCACCCACCTCAGAAAATGCATCATAGGCAAGTTAAGGCAGGACAATGCCCAAAACAACACTGAACAAGCTGTGGGGGAGGAGATGAAAGCAGGACAGGGACAAGATGAAACCTTTCATCCCCTGCATTCACAAAGACATTTGTCCCTTCTTCATTGAAGCAGACTTTCTCTGACCAGCAGCACCTGCACCAAAGGACCTGAGTCCAGCTCCTCCTGGGTGGTGTGGAAGACGGCAGCAGCTGAGAGGAATGGGAGGTGTTTTCAGCCAGACTTTTGCCTCCAGGAAAACTCAACATTGTCTGTGCTGGCTCCTCAACACCAAGGCAATGGCAAAATTAATGGCTGTGGTTCTGAACGGGACTTAAACATCAATAATGAAGAGGGGACACAGCTCTGCAAGGCACATTAGCAGCCATCCAGGGCCTCACTTGGCTCAGACGATTACAAAATGGTGTGTGTAACACCAGGGTCCTCTTCTGATGGGCATCCATCTATTGGGAGTGGGACGGAGGTGTGGGAGAGGCTGGCATACTCTTACCTCAACTGTTCCACGCTGATCCTGTCTCCCCTTCACTCCCTTCCCTTAAAGCCATAGTGGGTTGTGGTTTCTAAAGAGCACAGAAAGATTGTGTTAGACCCATACCTCCCCTGATGTTGCACTGCCTTCCATCTCACACACAAATTACCTGATATGTCCCTAAAATTCACTGTCCTTCTGAGACTGTGTGTTTGGCTGTTTGAAAGTACAGAAACATTTATCTTGATCAAAACAGGAGAGGGGCCAATGCAGTTTTGTTTCCATCAGAGCAGCTGTTAAAGCTGTTCAGAGAAGGAGTAGGAGTTGCATCCAACTCACCCCATTCATCTGATGACAGCATTGGGGCACAATAAAATCAGAAATTTGGTAGTCAGAGGGTCTGGCAGCTCCCACATCATCTTCCCCTGACATCAGCACCACGTCCTTCCCCCATTCAGTGAGACAAATAACCCACATACCCCTTTCCCCTGCTCCCAGTAAGTTCAAGCTGCAGAGATGCTGCAGACAAATGAGCTCCCCAGGCTGGTTTGGTCACAATCAGCTCATACATTCAACACCTCAGTGTCCCCAGACATTGAGACACATTCATTATCTGTACTGCATTGTGGCAGAGGTGTTCAAAGGCAAGGCCTCCTGGCCTGAATCTGACAAAGTGTCCTCTGAGTTCTCCTTACTCATTTTCTGGTTGCTGAGCTTCTGAAGTCAATCTCAGGCCACAATTTTCAAGCTGTGTTCTGTGATTATGAGGCATAAAACATCCTTTTTTTTTTTTTACTAAAAGCTTAGAGTAACAAGAATCTGTCTGAATCCAGATTCCAAAGCTTTGGAACAAATGCCCATTCTTGCAAACATCACAATAAAATTATGTGAGCAAGCAATACTTGAAATAACACCCAATTTATCTTCCTATTTCCCCTGTGTGATTATGGCTTTCATTTTGCTGGAGTAAAGAACCTTGAAAACAAATGAGTCAGTTTGATTTTTGTTTCATGGAGGAGTTCATTTCCTGGCTCCTTTGCTCGCTTGCGACGTTCAGCTGACGGTCTGCAGTTCTCTGAAAAATTGAAAGACTTTTGAAACTTTGGGCTTTGTGGGACAGGAGGGCAAGTTCCCAGAAACCACTTTCCACCCTCCAATTCTGCAGTGGCATTCCAGTGCCTGTGGTACCTGAAGCAAAGGAGCACTGCCCTCCCACCTCTCCTTCCCAAAACGTTCCCACCACTGAACTCAACACAAGAGACAACTGAGAGCCTCAAATTCTAGCAAGATTTACCTGACACATTTAAAGTGTAAATGGCAAATAAACCACCTCAGGATCATAAGGTGTGCTATGGGGTGGCAGTGGAAGCTTGAAAGCCCTGACTCCTGCTGTGTAACCCTGACCACTGTGAGGACACAACCACAGAGCATCATTTACCCCCTGGAAATTAAAGAGTCTTTCACCTCATCCTGAGGAACAGCCTTGCACCCTTGGTCTCAAGCTTCTTGGTTTGCTTTTCAAGGTGACTCCACCAGGTGATGAAGCAGTCCAAGGACTGTAGAACCTTTCCCTTCTCCAGACCTTTGGCTATTTTCTCCCCTCCACAGTGTTTGTAGTGCAAGCAGGAGCCTATCACCCTTGCCAGGAGGTTAATTGTACCTCAGAGCCAAAACTGGCACTGAGCACCACTCTCTATACCTGCAGGAGCAGCCCTCCATATCTCCAGCCAAGGAGGCACTTGAAAACCTCATTCTCCTCTCCGAGATCCTCAGTACTTCTTTTCACCCTTGCAGCACAACCACACACTCACACAGTCTTGCCCCATCCCATGAGGAGGTGTGGCAAATTTTGCATTAAAATCGATATACGTACACAGAAGTTCTGATTCAAACACTTTCACTAGATTTAGTCACTGGCTCCCAAATACAAAATGATGGTGACACCAATTCCTCCTCAGCCTGAGTGACTAATTGTCACACAGAGGCAATTAGGTTTAGTTAAATGATCCATGTCCCTTTGAAATAATGGCCTGTCGAACGGCATTCGCCCAAAATAACCTGGAATTGACTTGACAATCAAAATATCCATTTCTTCAAAATTAATACAGACCCTGAGTTCCTTGTTTCTCCATAGTGCAGCTGCAAAATAAAAGATCTTCCTCACTGTGCATGGGGGATGATGGGCCACACCAGAGAGGTGTGAACACGCAGTAGAAGGCAAGAAAAAACAACCATCATAAACTACTTGCTGCTGGCAGAACACAGATGGAATAGAGCTGGATAGACTGCTTTGGCCTTCAGAAAACCTCCATCCAAAGTCTCCAGCACAAAAAATAGCTGGAATCCAGGAAGATGGAACAGACAGGCATCTCTGGTCACCTCCACCAGACTGCTACAGAGCCCCCAAGCCACCAACATGGGCTTTGCTGGTTGGACTCTGGAGGTAACATTCCATTTCTGGGAGTTTCCCTCCAAAGAGGGCCTGCAAACAAAAAAATCTGTGGCCCTTGAGGTGATCCTGCAAAATCCAGAGCCCCTTCAGTCCTGGGAAGTGCATGGGCCACCTCATAGAAACACCTTGCACAGAATACATTGCTGACAGGGAATGTGTGTCACTGCCTGCCTTGGGGACAGAGACACTCAGGAGATGGGAGCAGAGTTTCTCAAGGATTCAGACAACAAATTCCAGAGCAACCTGCACTTCCCCATCCAATATCCTAACCCAGAGCTAATAAAGACCAACCCTCAAGTTTGTTACCTGTCAGCCTCCACAGGGAGCTCTTACTAATTAAATATAATGGGTTAATTGGAAGAACCCACACAGACCTCCCTAAGCAGCAAGCCCCAGGAATGAGCTCCCCGCTATCCCTGTGACCCCATACCAGCCCATAAGATGGTTTTTTAGCACACCCACTACAGTGGAGTCACCCACCTCCATGGGACCCCAGTGAAGGATGTCCTGGCAGTTTAGCTAATTTCTACATCACTCCAAATTGTGCCAATGCAGTTTCCATCAGCTCTGCACAGCTCACTGCACTCAGCTCTGAAAAGGGAATGACAAAGTAATTAGCCATGTTAATGGAAGCAAATATTCCATCCTGCCTGTCTTAGCCCCTCTCTCCACCCCCGAGGGCCAATGGCAGAAGGTGCCACAGAGCCATCCAAGCACAGCTTTTAACTTGTCTGCATCTGCATCCCACTGGCTCACACCCAGCCTTACAGAGACAGCAGATACACGAAGGGGGCTTTTCAGGGACAGTGGATCCTCACATGTCTGAGTCTGTTGAGTTCACCCCTTGGAGACACCAATTTGGGTCTCTCTTTTCCACCTTTCATCGACCTGAAGAGGAATTTAACATCTTTGAGACTCTCAAGTGGCTAAGGGTGCCTGGTGCTGGGGTGAGAGACAGCAGGCCAAACCCCTTAGCTCATTCCTGCGACATGGAGCTGGAAATGAGAGATTTCACATTCAGAACAAATTACCACCGGAGAGGTAAGAAGAGTCATTGCCTCCTCCTGAAACACTGGCCCATCCCACACAACTTCCACCTGCATGCAACTGATTAAATCAGTGTGGATGGAGGGCAGACATCCTGGGGAGACTGACCCTCATATTTGTGTGCTGGATGAGCGCTTGCCAGCAGCAGAAGATGGGGCAGGGATCCCTGAAGTCTATGTGATGTTGTGCATGTGACAGAAGGGAGTCAGACCTGATGAGGCCATAGGTCTCCAACTCCTGCTCTTTACAGTGAACTCAGCAGCACAGTCAGTAATGCACAGAAATAGCAACTTACTACTGGGAGAGATTTTTCACCAAACTGTCATTTCACCTGTGACTGTCTGGGCTGATCTGCAAATTATGAGTGTAAAACATCTCTGAAGAGATGTGGGAATAGAAACAGTTCTCCACTGTAATAAATAATCACTGACCTTTTAAGGGATAGGGGTTATTCATGCTAGTGCTCATAGCATGTTATAATCACTCTCCCCCAGCATCCCCTCCATGTCTCAAGGAGATTAATTACTTGTATTCCTCATTTTCCAGTAAAGAAAACTGGCCTATTACTTCTGCTCTAGCTAAGCCTCTCTGCTCCACAGGTACCAGCAGCTTTAGCTCTTAGGCCAAATGGATCAACATGCCCACTTAAACTCAGGATGGTTGCTTTCAATTTACTCCTAAATCCTTAAAACACACAGTGACTCAGCCAGGCCTCCTAGCTCTGGGTCTCCAGCCCCTGACACCCTGGAGCTCCTACAAGTTCCCAGGACTTCAGCAAGGAGAAGAACCACCATTCCAAGCACACATGGAGGTGGGCAGGAAGGTGTTAAATCAGGAGCTGTGCTAGCTCTCCCCTCCTGCAGTGGAGACTTCATCCTTTATTTATGGGCCAGCCTTCTCTGGATACAAGACATTTAAATTTTTCAGCAAGGTCTATGTCCCATCACCCAGGGCAGTTTAAATTTTCACTCATCATGCACAGACATCGGCACAGGCATCAGCAGGGGGATAGTAATTACAGCAGGAAAAGGATGAAAATAAGAGTCAGTTCTGCAATGATTATCTCCTATGTAAAATGGAATGATGTACATTTTACAAGGTGAAAATGATCAGCCTGTTGCCCTCAGCCCTTCCTGAACAGAGCAGAGACTTTAAAGGAGCTCCTCATTAAGGTGTTTTCTCAGCCAAAGGACATCACTGCTGGAAACAGGCACTGAACATGAGAAAGCCTCAGGTAGCAATCAGCTGGTTGTGAGCAGAATGTGACCAACAACATTTGATTCCTCACCAAAAAGCAGCCCAAGAACAGAAAGTTCTTTGGCACAGGAGTCTCCAACAGAGCTGTAACCTGGGATGTTTCCATGTAGGGTGCTGACATCCAACTCTTAAGGGCTCAGATCTTCAGACTTGTGAAAAGACAGCTCTGAGACAGCAGGAGAGCTGTTACAGTCCACAGAAGTCCTCAGGTTTGCTGCCTCCTGTCACCAGCCACACCAAGAGCAGAAGCCACCACTGCCCCAGCTGCCAAAAGAGATGCTGATTGCCAGACCATGTCTGATCATTAGGCACGCTCAGACAGATTGGCTTTACGTGTCAGAAAAGGTTCAGGCTCCCAGCAGAAGCTCCAGGGCAATTTGTATGGCTCAATATAACAATTTGCTCGTGAATAATGTAATGGGAGAGAGAAGAAATGCTGTCTGAGTGCTAAAGAGGAGAGCTGGTCATTGCCTTGCCATCAAGGCATCACTCCATGGCCATTTTCCCAGATTTGACTGAAGTTGCTGTTATTGCTGGGGGACAAGAGGCAGACTCTGAGCTGCACAAGGGCCCAGCCAAAAGGGAAGGTGAAGAGCTCAAGGGCTCCAATTCCCCCACACACAGTGGGGCTGCTGCAAGAACAGAAATGGAACTCCCACATCACAACCCCCCACCCAGGAAACCCCAGCTGCTTTTCCTTGCATTCAAAGCCACCTACCCCCATCCAATGGAGCTGCAAATTTGCCTCTTTCCCATCTCTCCCAGACACTGTCCCACATTAGAGGGCTGCAAATGGCCACTAAGTGGATTCCCTAAAAGTACAGCCCAGTGGAGTCCTACACAGAAACTTCTGCTCACAGGCCACCATAGCAGAGGGAAAGGGGATGTCCCTGGGAACCCCACTTGGCACTTCTGGAAGTGGAGGCAAAAACTTTGTTTGTTTTCCTTTCATCTCTTGGAAGGCCTCTAATTGCACTAGACTTTCTATGAGAAGGATGTAATTAAAAGTGAATGGCTCCAAGTCTTTTATCATCATGAATATTAAATAAAGATAAACACTACATCAATATTAATTAAAGCAGAAACAGAAAATGAAAGGCAGGACTTGATCCTAGCTGACACTGCAGCATTTTATAGATGAAATTACATAGCTGGGGGGTGAAAAATGATTCCAAAAACCAACCGAACAAAATAACCACAAAACATTTCTGACCTTGGCACAAAGCAGATGGGACAGGCTGGAAGTGACAGCCACCCCATGCTGTGCCTTCCTTCATCACCCCGTTCCCAAAGTTAGTTGCTTCAGAAGAAGGTACAGGACATTCCCAGGCTGACAGTTCCAGCATTAAGTGGCCCAGGAGCTGGGATTCAGCTCAGCTTTGCTCACAGCACTGGTGCACTAGTGTTTGCTGGAGTCACTCCACAGATGCAGTCCAAACTGGATGCTCTCATTGACTACACCATCGTGCTCCAGTGCTGCTGTGGGGTGAGCCAAACCCTGTTGAGTGGGCCAACCCCTCCCCCTGCAGTCTTCTAATATGTTTAAGATTTTTCTCACTTGGAAATGGATCCAAAATCACATTTTCCATCCAGCTTCTCCTTCTCCATCCCTGCTCACACCTTTTGTCTCTCTTGTCAGCACTTCCCCAGCACTGATGAGACATGAAGCATATCTCACCACCAGCACCTGCTGGAGGCAGCTGGATGGTTGCTCAGTCTCTTGTTAAGGCTGCTGGAGTCTCATCAGTGACCTGTCTGTGTGGGTTTGGTATCTTTATTACTGTTTATAGCATGGTAGCACACAGAATAGCACCCACCTATGCTAGCTATAGACACAGCTTATCCCCTGCACATTGTACCCTCTGGCCTCCACTCATCACAGACTGGCTTTCCCCAGGGAGCCCAGACTGAGAGCTGAACAAAGATTTGTGAGGTGCAGCACAGCCCCCATAAGTGCTAAAAAAAACCATTAAGGAGAAATTGGACATAGCTGGCTTGCAAGGAAGTCCTCCTTGGCAAGGCAAACCTACATCCTTCTGCAGGAGGTCACAGGTGCCCCCACCCACATCACCAGGCTCTCCTAAGGAGCAGGCACACCACACCTCACCCAAACTGCATCCCTCAGCTTTCTGAGCAGCTTCTCACACTCCTGTGTGCCCTAAGCCTGATGGAAACAGCAGAGGAGGGAGACAGAGCAAAGGAATCATGGGGAAAGCCTTCCCAAGGTCCAGGATAACAAAACGACTCTCAGCTTCTCTGTAGCTGTTTATGCAGTTTCTAACTGGCCTGAGGGCAAAACCAGTGCAATTGTATCAGACCAGCGAGCACCATTAGCCCCCGGCTCCCAGCCATGCTCAGCACCCTGCTCTGAGATGGGAGCACACTCCCGAGCCATGCCCCGAGGCTGCAGAGCTTTCCCGGAGGTGTAAAATTGGTGTTTAAATTTCTTCCGTCTCTAAGCAAGGGCACAGTGTGTCTGGGTCACTGCCTGATGGTGGCTCAGGCAGACACTGGCTTCAGACGTCTCCCTTCCCCACTCTGCCCCCGTCCCTCCCCTGCACTGGTGACCTGCTCTGGGCACCTGTACTCTGCCCCAGAAGTGGTCACGGCCTGACAGCAGCTGAAATCACCTGTGTGCAGTCAATTTGTGATGCTACAAATGTTCAATATCAATATTTTGTGCTCAAATACACTCCCAAAGAGCTCACTCATGAATGAATAATGCAAAAATTGCTCTCCATAAATTCAGCCCAGGGCACCATCCCTCTCTGCCCACTGCTGCCCTCAGGACTAACAACCTTCTGCTTTTCCCAAACCCATGGCTCATCATCAGCTGAATTTTTATGTCTTGGAGGGCTCAATTTGAGCATGAGTAAGAACCAAGATGTGATTTGAATGACATTGTAAATGTGATTGTCCCTAAAAGCACAAGCCACAGCAGATTTTGAAGATAGCTAACTGCCCATTGCTGGGTCTCATGTATCCAGGAGAGTTGTTGAAATCAGCCCCCCACTGCCCATACTCCAGCTATGTGATCTATAAGCTGTGTTCACCTCCAGCCTACAGAACAGGTTATGCATTGCCTGCCATTCTGCACACCTCCTAACGACCCGAGCTGGGTGATTAACGGGTTGTAATGAGGGCAGAGCTGCTGCTTGTCGATAATCCTCCACAGCAAGACTCACAAAGCCCTCATGAAGAAGGACAGCTCCCGAGCTGGTTCAGAGCAGTGCACAGAGGGCAGGCAAACAGCTCACAGTCCTTTCCTGCATCCCTCGATCCCTGAGTCCTCTTCTGCTCCCTGTCTGTGCATTGCCACATGTTTCCAGTCTTCCTATTGCTGCTCCAAGGGATGGCCAGTGGAAGGGTTAGATATCCAAACTTTCCTTGGGTGCCAGGGACAGCTGGCCTTTCAGTTGGCCACATGAGAGGCACCAGTTTGGGAAGAACTTTTACCAGTTAGTGGCACAATGGCCTCAACATTTGTACTGTCATTGTGTCCAATGGCTCAGTGCTGGACAGTCGTCCTCACCGTGAGAAACTGAGTAGGGGACATGCCTCTGCCATGGATGTTGCTCTGCATGACAGGTGCAAGGCACACACCCAGCTGTGGCTGTGGGGGCCTGGGGGTCTCCTCAGCAGTAACACTGTGTGCAGCAGTGTCAAAGGATATGTCTGAGACACATTCTCCTTCTTGCTACATCCCCATACTCCTGCCTTGCCTTCCAGCATCAGCAACTCTTTAGCAACCCAGCTGCCATGTCCCACCTCAGAATGGGAAGCAAGAGGGATGGATGATCCCTGGAGTGACTGAAAGGCCCTACAAACATGTGGGTTTCCACGCTGGCAGCAGCAGTTTCCTCTCGTGGCCAGGAGGAAATGAGTCACTTGGCACAGATGTCTGTATGAGCTGCCTCATCACTGAACCAGCCCCAGCACCAGAGCTTTCCCAACAGCTTTTGGCCTCACCAAGTCCAGAAGCAGTGGATGTCACCATGACGTTTCTCCATACACCAGGCCCTCTTTGGGTCATTTTCTTTCCAGGCCATGTTGCTTGAGATAGCCAACATTGTGAGGATATCACCATCCTTAAAAATTCTTCCTGCCACAGGCACAGGCAGGGGCCTGAAGCATGACCATATTGGTCATGGCACACATAGGCAGTGTCCCCAGCACCAGTGACACACAGCAAATTGCCTGCCTACCCCTGCTCTACCAAGGACCAAATGGCACCCCCAGGAGCCACCACTCATGACAAATTGCTCTCCATCACCATTCTACTTGGTGCCATTATCACCTAGACCCCAACACAACACTCTTAGGCATGGGACTGATCATTGCTGCAGCCAACAAAGACCTGCAGGCTTTCACATCCATCACATCCTCACCACCATTCTAGAAGTGACTACAACCACCCAGGAGAGAGGGCTTCCCCTTTGGGGAGCTGAGGGAGGTCTGCTGGTCCTGAGAAAAAATGGACATTCCATAGCAGGAAGCTTTGGGCTCCCCAGGGCATTGATTCTCAGGCTTCCCAAGAGGAGAAAGAGGCTGCATTTAGGGTAGAGAGTGACACACCTGGGCCAGGGGCTGCAGGTCTGAATGCTGGGAGCTATGAGCTACAGGGAATTGCACTGAACCCTGGGCATGTGAGCAGGGGCTGGTGCTTACATCAGGACCAGCAATGACTCACTGGTCCAACACCCACCAGCTTCATGGTCCAACACCCACCAGCTTCAGTGAGGTCAAGTTTTCAGAAATGAAAAAAAGAGAAAGAAACAATGCTCTGAGATTTTTCTGTATCTGTTTTTCCAGCAAAGCAAGGTCCTGCAAACAAACTGTTGACTGAGCTCAGCCAGCTCATGTTATCTGTGCTCAGGAGCACAGCTCAACCCCCTCCAGTGCCATGGATTTGCTATCATCCCCTGCCACCCACATAATCACTTCAGTCACACCACATTCTGTCCCACTGCAATTTCACAGCTGCTCTGTCAGGGGGAAATCACAGCGATTTGGGCTTGTCTGAAAGCATTACAACTGCACTCTGCCTCTTAAGACTATGCTGGTTTGCACAGAAGGATTGGTTGTGGTGTGACCCTTACAGGGTGCAGAGCTCCCCAGTGACTCACTTGTCACCAAGAAAAGTGCTTGGGCAAAAAAAGGACGCTGAGTCTGGGCACCTGGGGATGGAAAGCAGAGCCCTTCTCATGCCAAGTGCTCCCCTGAACTGGGGAGAGTGTGGGGCATCAGGTTATGAGGCAGGACCAGGTTTCAAAGACTGTCCCTATCCCAGGTTTTCCCTGGATTGCTCAAAATAAATTTCAGAGGTCTTTTTCTCTCAAAGGTATGCAAGAGATGCTGTGCTGCTTGCCTCTATGGGCAATAAGTGCCTCAGCCCTTCACAAGTCTTATGCTTGTCCTTCAGCAGTGGTGTGGGCTCAGCCTAGTGGTACACCACTAGTTGTACCCTGTCAACTGGATGACACCTCAGCATGTCACACTCTCAAAAGCACTCATGGGCTTCCCTTCCAGTGGAATACAAAGGGGAGCAATGACAAAACATCCATCAAAATCAGGCCCAGCACACATGGTTACACAGCAGCACATTCACAGATCTGGCATCTCTCAGGAGCCAATGATGCAGTGGGTGGGATGCAGAGGAAAAGAGATATGTTTGACTTGGCCAATATATGACACAACAACCTGATTTCTCTGTTTTTATTTCAATGTTATGTGCATTTTTTCTCCTGTGCACCCTTTTGGGGTCATCGAAGCATCCCTCAGTTTCAGCAGAGAGGGCAATGTCTGGTTACTGAAACAATCCTGATCATTTTGTGCCAGTCATGAATGTACTGTGACAGTCAGGGTGCATGTAGAGGCAGAGGATGGGACAGAAAAGGGAAAAAGGGCTCAATACTTCCATCCACAGCATTATGGATCTGATTTTCTCTCACCGCTGAACAAAGCATCGATTTATTGAATAACCACTGGGCTGTGCTGAGAGTGCACTGGATTTTTTTGAGGTACCTTCCAGAGGAATCTGTGTAATACCTCAGCAGGCCACCTCTGCAAGGGACGGTGGCATGAGCCTCTCTGCAGGGAGGTGCCGGAGGAGGGCCAGCACAGCCCAGGGACAGGAGGGAAGTACCTGTCCCAAAAGCCAAGTCAACTCTATGTTTTCTCCTTATCCAGCCCCCAGGACAGAATCACCCGTGGGAACTGCTGCCAGGAGCGTTTTGAGAACCCCGGAGCCCAGCGCATCCCCGGGACCCCCGTGTCGCTCGCCCCGCGCCGCTGCCCCGCGATGTCCCCGCGCAGAGGTTCAAGTGCCATCTAGTGGCACTCGGGGCCTCGTGGGGACAGACGGGCGTCCCCAGCTCCCTGGCAGAGAACCATGCCCTTGCCCACCGCCCCCGCACGCCGCTGCCCAGCCGCTCTCCCGTCTTCTCGACAGAGACAGCCTTCGCCGTCACCCCATAGCCCCCCTTCCCCACCCTGCGTAGCCTCCTCCCCCGATCTCCACCTTTCTTCTTTTTCCCGTTGTCTCACATCCCCCCTTTCCCGTACATACTCCCTTTCCTCCCCGCAGGATCTGGGCTGCGGCCACCTCCCCTGGGGCTGTCACACCGAGCACCAGACTCGAAGGACAGGTACTGCAAAGCCACTGCAGGACTCATCTCCCAGGCTCACAAAGCAGGGTAATGGCTTTGGTATGGGACTGTCTGCCTTGTTCACACTCCTGAGTGTCTCTGTTGTCACCTCCATGCCCTGTCCCCATCCGTGACATCTCCAAGGTGACTTCTAGCCACCTCCCCAGCACTGGAGCTGCACAGGAGCTGCAGCAGAGGTGCTGTGGGCCCGCCAGGAGCTCCCCAAGGGAGGCTTCGGTGGGACCGTGTCAGTAGCAGGAGCCACGAGGGGGCTCCAGGAACACATCAGAGATGGGGAAGAAATGCCAGGAGCAGAGCCTGCATCTCCTGCAGAACTGAGGAGAGATGTTAAGAGCACAGCTCATATTTCCTGGAGAATGACGTCTTCTCCAGCATCCCAGGTGAAGGAGAGCAGAGGAGATGCCACAGCTCAGACCGGGAGCAGGATCTCCCAGCACTTTTGTCCCTGTCACATACATGATGACAAGCAGCAGTGCACACATTGCAGTGTGCTCAGCACAGGGCCTGAGAGAGGCTGTGGTGTGGGCTGTGCTGGCCTGACCCAGGGGTCAGCAGGGTCACAAACATTTGCAGGGTATTGGTTTTCAGTGTATGACCATTTATACCAGTCAGAGATTCACCCCACAGTCTTATATTCCTATGGGTCCACACTTATCCCTCACATCTGTTTTATCCCTGTTTAACTCCACCCAGTGTTGGAGAATTATTTCAGGGGGGTGAATTTGTCCCCAGCATTAAAGAAATGCTTTGGACAACACCGCTGAGCTCAATCCTTGATGAGCATCATGGACATGCAGAAGTAACTCCAGACATGATCTCTCCAAGTGTGGGAGATATCAGTGAGAAAGCAGGTCCAAGCCTGTTTGCTGACCTGTCACAGTCTAACTCCACTGTTCCACGAGCACCTGGGGAAGAAAACAGTCCTTCCTAAAAACTCAGCATGCCCTCTCCAGTCCCTGCACGGTGAGACCTCAGATAATATTTTGCAAGTGCCCCAGTAAGGTGGGACAAGGCTCCTCAGCCCTGGCATCACTGATAGCTGTGTGCCAGCTGGATGTTTCAGGTAAAGAGCAGATAAGAGCACACATGAGACCCTTGCCTGGCACCTTGCCTGGATAGCACCAGGTCCTCCTCTGGTGACCTTTTTTGCCTTTACTCTTCATGGACACGTCACACAGCCATGTGAGTGGCTACGCCTGGCTATGATGAACCCTCCTGTCCATCAGATAGGAATAACACTGGAGAAGGCATTGCAGCCAGAACAGCTTCTGCATCACCTTCCCTTTGCACATCCCCATCTGCCTTCCCACCAGCAGACACTGCAGCACAGGGTTTATGTTGCTACAGAGACCAGTCAGGGCTGATCTGCTGTAACCCAGGGAGGCAGTGCAATTAGCCAGGCCAGCTCATTAGGGCTCCAATAGGACTCATTGAAGATCAGAGTCCCCTGCTAGAGGATTCAGCAATGTAGGTGTTGGGGCTGGAGTGTTGAGAAGGCAGTGGGGATGCAGGAGGCTGCAGTAATTTTAAGCACTTGGGTACAGCAGAATTGAAGTTGTGGCCATGCAGCCACTGCCTCTCAACTTTCTTTAGGAACCCACGTCTCAGGTAAGATTTGGCTAGGAAAAAACTGAGTCCTGGGCTGGTCAGCATGAGCTTTCAGGGAGATGTGATTCTGCACACAGAAGGGGTTGGGAGATGGGGACAAGCACTGGATCAAGGAAAACCCCTAGAATTCAGCTGCCTAGCAGGGAAATGAGATCAGAGGGCTGCTGATGGGACCTGCAGTGTCCTGCCTCTTGGGCATCCTCTCCTGCCTTCCAGAGCCTACACAGTCAGCCTGGAGGCTCTAAGCCCATGCTGCATCCACCAACATGTTCAAAAACCCTGTTACCACCTTACAGTTCCAAGTCCAGCCGTGAAATGCAAACCCTGACTTTGACCCGAGGTGATCTGCCTTGAAAGAAGTATCAGCAGGCAAAGAAAATCTCACTTCAGAATTAATATTGCCCCTGAATTAAAGAAGCCATTCCAAAAAGCTATAGAAGGTGCCGTGATGGAAAAATGAATGCATAAAGGACCCACCCTGCAGAACAGGCAGGGAAAAAATAGATCACAGTGTATTGAGGGCTCAGACAAGACCACACTTGCCTGCAAAAATAAATCCTTGCATTTGACACATTGCTTACATATTAATTAGTTTGATCAGCTTGCCTGGGTGTGTTAGCATGAGTGAGAGCTTATGTCTGTTTAGTGATGAGCTGTTAAAACTTCCCAAATACAGCTACAAGTTATGGCAGACTGAGACCTTCCCTTTACTCAGGGCCTTTCGCCTGTTTTTCTGGTGCTTTTCCACCCATATTTTTCTATTTTATTTCACTGTGTGTCTTAGGTACCATTTCTTTCTCAATGCAGAACCAGAGACTCGTGGGAATGAGAGAAGCAGCTTCTGCACTGGAAGCCAAGGAACCATAACCCCCCAAAACACGAAGACAAGAAATGGAAAAAGAAAATTTTACTTTTTTCACTCTATCCCCTTCCCTTCCAGCTTCTCTAGGACTGCTGGAGGGGCAAAGCCTGTGCCGGGGCTGGAGGGGCTGGAGGTACCACCGCCCCTTTAACGGCAGCGCCACAGCCTGACATCAGCGAGCTGCAGAGTCCGGGAGGGCTGGGAGCTGCTGCTCCAGGAGTGGTGCCAACACATCCCTGTTTCCCTGCCTCTTCCCAGCTCTTGTTTTTGTGTGCCTTTTAACATGCCGCATGTGTATCCGTGCCTGCCCGTGGATATCTGCGGGGTTTACATTAACCAGCTCAAGCTGAAGTCGGTAAACAGCTATTAAAGTTTTGCTCCTCGTGTGTCCAAGGAGATTTCTGAATGAGGGAGTCGCTTACATCCTTTGACGTCCTACGTGCTATTCCCTTATTTACAGCCCAGATAGATCTTCTGCCCACTTAGCTATGCAGGCAGGGGAGTTTGGGTTGGTTTGTGCCTGGCACAGGGAGAGGAGATCAATCTCCCGTGGCTTAGCGGGGCGTGTTCATGTTTTTACCTGTTTCCTGAATAGGAAGGAGTCAGGCTCAAAACCTGAAACTTTAAAGCTTTCACTCCCGAGCAGAGTCCACTTCCAAAGCTGCTCTTTTGCCCTGGGACAAAATACAGACAGACTGGCAGTTCCTCGGTTCTACAGGAGGATGCAAATTAGGGCTTGATTTTATTCAGACTGTCACAACTCCAAAGTTTCTTGGAAGCCAGATCCCCATCCCAAACGCTGCTCGGCACTAAAAGCAGAGATGCTGAAAGCAATTCTCGAGCGCCGATCCCAGCGGCAGCACCACCACTAAAGCTATTTATGCCCGCACAGGCTTTTTTTTTTTTTTTTTTCACACATTCTTGCCTTCTGTTTTTGCTGGAGCCTCAGACCCTATTGAGAGGCAAATTTTAGCCATCTGGCAAAGCAGGCTGTGAGGGGGGGAAAAAAGAGAGAGAAAACACAATGTGCATGGGCACACACACACACACACAAAAACTCTGGAGATTAGGGAAGACAAAAACTCCCCTGATTGCTGGAGCGCAGGGCAGCCCCGCGGCGGAGAGGAGGGAGAGGCGGGCGGGGAGGAGGGCTCCGATGCGGGCAGGTCTGCCTGCCTGCTGCCTGCCTGCCTGCCTGGACGTGGGGAACGGCTGCAGGCACGGGAAGGCGTGACCTGCATGGAAAATGCCAGGCAGCTCCAGACGCACACACACATAGGCGCGCACACGCTCGCAAATCTCCGGACGGAGATAAGGCGGACAGCGGAGCGCTGGGAAAGAGGCAAAGCCGTCCCCTGCGAGCGAGCAATCAATCCTCCGCACCAAACCCGCCGGGAAGCTCTCCCAGCTGCAAAATGAGGTGAGTACCTCCGCGACGGGCTGAGCCCGGGCTCCCGCTCCCCGTGGTGTCCGGGCACGGCCGGGCAGGGGGGGCCGTCCTGCCGAGGAAGGTTTCTCGATGATGACCGCGGCTCTGTTCCCCTGTCCCTGAGCGAACAAGGCAATGCTCACGCCCCGGCTTCGTGCCGCAGCCCAGCTCGCACGCCGGCATCCCAGCAAAGCCAAAAGGACATCCTGGCACGGGCACCGCTCTGCCACGGCCGGGGGGAAAGGTACGAGCGAGGTGGGACCTGGTACACGGGCTTCAGGTTTCTGTGCACACCACGGTCATTTATCACTTCCACATGAGGTTAAGACTTTTCCTGTCATGGGGGTGAAGTTTGATGCTGTTTTGCCTCCCCTGCTTCTGGGAAAGCAGAGCAGTACAAGAAAGCAGCCTGTTGAAATGGAGGAGGTGATGCCCATTTACACCAGCTCAGCATCCAGCCTCATGCATGTACTCTGACCAGAGGAGTAACAGTTTTTCCCTTCACACATTTTTGTGGTTTCAGAGAAGCTGTCAGAAAAGCACATGTTCAACCTCACTCTGCTTGAAAGAAAAATCAATCCAAATTTCTCAGCTCCCATTTACTTTTCTTTGTAATGAAGAGCTGAGAAAAGGGAGGAGGCACTACACAAATGAACCCCAGAAATTTACTGCCCTGGTTTTGAAAGAACACAGACAGGTTAAAAATAATCCACTAATGCAGCTTCAATTTCCTCACCAGCATACCTAAATCAAGCCCTGATTTTGAAACCAGGTGTACATGTATGTGTGAGTAGTTCCAATGTCTGTTGTACACACCTACAAGCCTTTGCCAGGCCTTAGTGCCTATTTTAGAAATTTTCATCTCTAATGGCTCTTATTTCCTGCATATTTCTTTTCCTTTGTATGCTCCAGTATGTGCAAAGAGCCTGAGGTCTGCCCCTCTTTCTGGGTCCTATGCAATAGCACAGACTTTTGTGTTCACACCTCCAGCTCGGGCGGTGCTCTCTCCTTGTGCAGAGGAATACTCAATTTATGCTCCCTTTCATGTCAAATGAAGCTCGAGGCTGGTGTGAAGTCAGTTGGACCACCACAGATTTACCTGTTCTCTCTGCCCCGCTCTGGGATAAAAAAGTAGGTAACAAGTTGGGACAAACTCTTCAGACCAAGATTTTTCAAAAGATAGGTTTGATGAAAAAACATCTTTACGGATCCCAGCCTCTGCACGCTTCTCCATTTTGGAGGGAAGAGAAGNATAATAATAATAATAATAATAATAATAATAATACTTAGCAGTTATTGCCATGATGCTTTCACTAAATTGATTCAGAAAGCATCATTATTTTATTAAACATGCTTATGTTTATTCTTCCATTAGTTAACGGATGTGTTGCCAATGGCTGCTGCTCCCAGAAGCACAGGAAACACTGAGCTCCTGATGGCACTTCAGGCTGGCTGGGAGCTGTGGAGGTGCCTTTGCATCACTGTGGCACCAGTGGCACTCACCTTTCAAAGGAGCTTTCCCCTCATGGGAGCCACATGCAGATCCCATCTCCACCTCCCAGGGGTTGCTCCCGGTGCTGCACCTCCTCTTGCACGATCCACTTGGAAAAGAGATGAGCCTTCCACTGGTATTGTCACTGCCAGAGTTTCATTTCATCTCCTCACGTGTGTGTTCCAGGTACCCCCTGGCCTGGCCCTTCTGTGCCTTGCTGCTCTGCGTGGCAGATGCTGTGGAGCTGACAGACATGTTTGGGGAGATCCAGTCTCCCAACTTCCCCGACTCCTATCCCAGTGACTCGGAAATGACGTGGAACATCTCTGTGCCTGATGGATTTAAAATCAAGCTGTACTTCATGCATTTTGACTTGGAGTCATCCTACCTCTGTGAATATGACTATGTGAAGGTGAGCTGTGACATCTCTGGGCAGATGGTGGGGTAGACAGCAGAGCTGCTTGGCCAGCTGAGAAAGGGTAGTGCTGGAAAAGCTGGAAGATAGTTTTTCCCATTTTATTGGGCTCAGGAGTTGTCAGCCCAGTGGACCACAGGGAGAACACAGGTAAGCTGGCAGCATCCATTGGACCCACAGTCAGTGGGACACCAGAGTCAGAGCTTGCCCACAGAGGAACAAATTTCTGAAAGTATTTGGGCACCTAATTCTTACTGCACCCAATGGGATTTTCACACCTATGGGATGATAAAACACCTGTGGCTAAACAGCAGTTTGTGCCACTCAGATGCCAGCAAGGGAAACCCCTGAGCTGGGCATACCTCATCAGGCCATGGCTGTGGGTGCCTCTTGCAGCCAGTCTGGATCCCATGCTATGTCTTGCAGGCTCTTGGGACACCCTGTCCAGCCCCATGGGAAGTAAAAAGGAAAGGTTAGACCTGAGCTTGAGGATGCTATGGAGGTTTCCAGAGAGCTGTCATGGCCAAAACCTCCAAATATTTCAGTCTGCTTCACCACTGGGTGGTAACCCACCCAAAACTGTGGTGGCCACACACTGCAGTGCCCCAGAGCAGCCTTGCCTTTACACCAAAGGTTTCTCCAAGCAGGGCTTTCCTTCACATCCAGGACAAAGGCGGCTCTCCATATCCTTGAAAATGTTCAAGTGTGGTGCTTCTGGTAGACCAGCAGTAGCAAGTAGGTGCTTTCTAGGTTGCCTGGCTGAACATACCTTACATCATCACCCAGGACAAGCTCCACCCTGCCCCTCCACACAGAGGCAGGTGGAGCTTGCTCCCAGGTCTGGAACCACACACTTGGCCCTGGTGCTAGTTGCTAGATAATTGAAATTATTGTTTTATTCTTGCCCTAAGAAAACAAAGCAAACATTTGTGTGTTTTTTCCTCTAGGATCTGTTGCTTCCTGCTTTAATTTCCCCTTTGTGCTGGCACTCACTCTGCTACTAACAGCTCTCATTGAGGTTTGATTAGCTCTTTCTGCTTCTCCTGGATCTTCTCCAAGCACAAGGGCCCAGGGACATATATAGAGATATATTGCTTTAAAACCCCAGTAAGCTCAAGGAACAGATTTCTTGGAAACTTTCCCCATTCCAAGCTTTACCCCTCCTCCCACCCTTCACCCCCTCCTCTTTTTCCTTTTTCATAAGGCTCCCTGTTATTTGGCCATGGTGCCAACTTGGCACCACAGCTCTCCCTGCCCCTGGATTTCCATAAGAAGGCGGTGTTTTTCACAGGGATTTAGATCTCAGCTGTATAAATTTGCTCGGGGCTGTAACTCAGCTTGCTGAGCCTCCAGCACAGAATTACATTTGAAAAGCGATGAAAATGGATGGATTATGGGAGATCCAGAGGTTACCCTGCTGGGTAAGGGGGCAATCTTGATGCTACTAAACTACTGGCTTAGAAAACATTAAGGAGAGCAGTGAATGACTCTGTGGCTGTTTTCCTCCTTGGGTTTGTGTGTCCAGCTCTGTCTGCACCAGTGCAAGGTGTAAAAACAGCATCAGTCCCCCTCTTTGACAGAGGCCACAGTGCATGGCTATAGAATATAACTATACACCTGGCACACACAGGTCCTTCTCTGTAATATTCTGCTGGTGCCACTGAGGAAGCTCAGAAACACAGGCAGATCTCTGTGTTCCATTGTGCTCAATGGATTCCCCACCTATAAACTTGTACCGTTATTTTCTGAGCTCATGGGTAACTTAAATCTCTGCAGCATCATATGCCAGAGAGTTGGACAGGTTAAATATATGATTATATGCCTCTGTGTGTGTGAGGAAACACCTTCTTGTTTGTTCAGGGTCTTCATCATCTTAACTGCCATAAGAAGGAGGTTAAAAAGGGGCTGAGCAGGTGGGGACTCAATTCAGGACAGGCAAAAAACACCTGTGTCCTGGCCTTTGCTTCCCTCACTCTCCGGCTGCTCACACATACAAGCTCTGAAGCAGTGTAGAAACTCACCCCAAGTGGCAAGCTCAGGGTGATCTGAGCTGTAAACCTGCCTTCGGGGTGGTCTGAAGAAGGGAACAGTTTCCAGAGCTCTGAAACAATGGCTAATTAAAACAATAGCTGTTTATTTATATATATGCACATGCACGCTTGCGCGTGTGTGTATATATTTAAAAAGAATGTGGCTCCTAAAGAAATGCTCACAGCATGGGAGGCTTGTTCGTGCAAATGGGGATGGCAGAGAAGGGGAGTTGCATTTCAGTAAGGAAGTGAGTCAGGAGGAAGGGGAGGAACAGCCATCCCCAAAATGCCTACCTGGAGAAGCCCCCTATGCAGGTAGAAAACTCCAGTCACATGCTGGGGAGCCAAACTCTGGGCCTCAGCACATTGGATACAGTCCCTGCTCAGGTCATGGATGGCTGCTGTCAGCCACCTGCCAGGTGCCTGTGGACAGGGATGGAGCAGCCACCCACCCTGGGCTGCCCCCTTCCTGCTCCTTCCCTTTGCTGGGCTCTGCCTGGCTCATTACCATCCACAGGGAACCAGTTTGGGGATTCCTCATCTGCAGAGGGTTTCACCATGGTTTGCAAGCCTGCATCACTGGCCCAAGGCACCCAAAGAGCCTCAGCCCTGACTAGAAAAACAGGTTGTCTTGAACAGTGTCACTGAGGAGCCCCGAGGCAGGGCAATGAAATTCTGGCTTCTAAGGGACCATCATGAGCAAATCTCCAAGCTTATTATAGTGATCTGAGCCTGGGGACCTGTCTGTGAAGTTTTGCACATTGCTCAGTCAAGCCCGAGAATGAAATCAGCCCCCAAGAGCTTGGCAGCCAGCTCCAGCCAGCTCCTTGATTGGAATGAAGGTGAGGGGACACCCTGTCAATGATTGATGAGGCACTGGGGGGGGACATGCAGGACCAGGGAACAAGCTTAGTTTTTCACTCAGGGCAGTACATGCCCAGCCTGGGGCTACAAGAAGGGTGATCAG
>VXBB01000058.1:268053-317131 GCA_013399915.1 Illadopsis cleaveri | reverse complement strand
GTCCTGGCCTTTGCTTCCCTCACTCTCCGGCTGCTCACACATACAAGCTCTGAAGCAGTGTAGAAACTCACCCCAAGTGGCAAGCTCAGGGTGATCTGAGCTGTAAACCTGCCTTCGGGGTGGTCTGAAGAAGGGAACAGTTTCCAGAGCTCTGAAACAATGGCTAATTAAAACAATAGCTGTTTATTTATATATATGCACATGCACGCTTGCGCGTGTGTGTATATATTTAAAAAGAATGTGGCTCCTAAAGAAATGCTCACAGCATGGGAGGCTTGTTCGTGCAAATGGGGATGGCAGAGAAGGGGAGTTGCATTTCAGTAAGGAAGTGAGTCAGGAGGAATGGGAGGAACAGCCATCCCCAAAATGCCTACCTGGAGAAGCCCCCTATGCAGGTAGAAAACTCCAGTCACATGCTGGGGAGCCAAACTCTGGGCCTCAGCACATTGGATACAGTCCCTGCTCAGGTCATGGATGGCTGCTGTCAGCCACCTGCCAGGTGCCTGTGGACAGGGATGGAGCAGCCACCCACCCTGGGCTGTCCTCTTCCTGCTCCTTCCCTTTGCTGGGCTCTGCCTGGCTCATTACCATCCACAGGGAACTAGTTTGGGGGTTCCTCATCTGCAGAGGGTTTCACCATGGTTTGCAAGCCTGCATCACTGGCCCAAGGCACCCAAAGAGCCTCAGCCCTGACTAGAAAAACAGGTTGTCTTGAACAGTGTCACTGAGGAGCCCCGAGGCAGGGCAATGAAATTCTGGCTTCTAAGGGACCATCATGAGCAAATCTCCAAGCTTATTATAGTGATCTGAGCCTGGGGACCTGTCTGTGAAGTTTTGCACATTGCTCAGTCAAGCCCGAGAATGAAATCAGCCCCCAAGAGCTTGGCAGCCAGCTCCAGCCAGCTCCTTGATTGGAATGAAGGTGGGGGGACACCCTGTCAATGATTGATGAGGCACTGGGGGGGGACATTCAGGACCAGGGAACAAGCTTAGTTTTTCGCTCAGGGCAGTATATGCCCAGCCTGGGGCTACAAGAAGGGTGATCAGGACCCATGTACACCTTCCTCTGTTCAAAGGAGGGAGAAAAAGCACAAATCAAGGTTTGGCATGAACTGGGGGTTCAGGAGGAGAGTATCCTGTTTTGGTCCTGTCAGCCAGCCCCAGCCAGGGGGTCATTTGTTCTGGTGGAGTGGGGAGGAGTTCCAAAAGGAACACTTTGAACCCCAGAAGGCAGCTGGGAGAAGGGAGAGCCTAGGACTTTGCTGCTTGTCTTCCCCATCCTGATAACTCTCTGCAGAGGTGTCTGGTGGCACTGGCCATTCCCCTGTGCCAATGGGGACAGTGCAGGGGGAGGAGGAGGAACCCCAGGCATGGGAGCAAGTCATCAGCTCTTGCAGGACCCCAGCATCCTGCCTGGGTCTCTTTTTATCCCAAGCCCCTCCAGGGAACAAGCCTTGCCCAGAAATGTGGGTGCAGCTGCCATGCAGGAGGGGACAGTCTGGATGCCAAGCCAAATCCACAGCACAGGAAACCAGCCATCCTCCCTTGTCACCCATAGTAGAGCTGCCACCACGGAAATTTCATGTTTGCATATGAAAGGACCCTCACGTATCTTGGGGAGAAGATCTCCAGGAGACTCAGATGGAGGCTTTTGCAGGGGCTGTCCTGGCTTCATTCCCAACAGTCAGTGGCAGCAGCATTGTGAAAAAAAAGCCCCGTTGCTCTGAGTGTTGCCTTCTTGCCACACTCTGCGGGGTCACTCCACAGGGGCCACTTCATGCCCTGCCCTGGCTCTGAGCGTCTCCTCCCCATGTCATGTTCCCAGTGTCTTCAGCCCGGCACTGCGATTTCTCTGCCTAATGAGCCATTTATATATATTACAAGTGGTATGTTTGGCCTTCATCAGTCCAATTAGTGCATTCCTGGAGGGCTGGAGAGGGGGGGCTGGTGGCGGCTGTGTTTCCGTATTGCCGACTGCCTGCTCCTCTCCGGCAGCAGACACCAAACTGCCGGGCCAAATTCCCCTCGGTGCTTCTGGCATTTCATTAACCCCCTGGCTGCAGGAGGCACCTCCAGAGCATCTTCCCGGCATCCCCAACAGCCCATGCCCTGGGGCAGCATTTTTTCCTGCCAGCAAGGGCATCCCAGCTCCTGTCCCCAAGGGATGAATCAATGTGGGGCAGAGAGGGGCCCCACAGCTTGGTGACACCCCCAAGTGTCTTAGTTTGGGACACCCCTTAGCCACAGCACCAGCCAAAATGCAGAAGGATAGAGCTACAGCCAGAGAGGGACTTCAATCTGCCTCCACCCAGAAGGGCAGAAGTCTTAATGAGGGACTGAGGATGCAAGAAGAAACAGGGAAGACAGCAGGAGGCATTGGCAAGGGTAAATTTAAGGCATAAGGGTGTCGTTACATTTTATTTTTCAAAGGAGGATTCTTTCAGCGTATTTTTATAGGGAATTTCTCTGTGGCAATTGATATTTCCCTCAGGGACACATCTTCTCTAGTGAAAACGTCGACATCGTGACCCGAGAGGGAGAAACTCCAAACAAACAACCAGGATTTAATTACCAGCCTGCTCGCTGGATGTAAATGATCTACAAGAAAGTATACAGTCCCCAGCAGAAGCAGCAAATATTAACCAGGGATGATGACCTCTCTGTTTAGTTTACTGCTGAAGGGCTGCCTCTGCTCCCTGTGGCTCGGGGCATGGGACCCGTCTCAGATAAGGGGCTGTGGATACCTCCAGTGAGGAGAGCACAGCTCTCCCGAGGCCCATCCTGCTGCTCCAGGGCTGTATCCAGGGATGCTGGGGGCAGTGTTGGGGCTGGCCCCATGGCTGGAGCATCCTCGAGCCCACACTCAGGGCACTGGGAAGATTTTCCTGCCCTTTGGGAATGCTGCGCTGCAGGTCCTGCACTCTCTGGGGCTGAAGGCAAGGAATGGGAGCTCACATGGTGACTCTTGAGTCCTGGCAGAGGTGACAGCCACCAGCCCCACAGAGGGCAGCTGGCTGGAAATTCCTCCTTCCCACAGATTTCCTTAGAGAAAATGCATTTTCTGTGGAAGAGGCTGTGTCCCATGTGCTGGTGCAGCCAAGTCTTCCCATCAGGATTGAAATGTCTTTTTCCTTTGCTTCTGGTTATGGCACTCCCGTTTTTTAGTCTGAAACACTATTTCATTTGAAAACAATCTTTCAGATTTAAAAGCAATACTAAAGCACCACAGTATATTTCAAAGGGATTGAAACCAGATGGAGCCCAAATTACTTGTTTTCTTTTTTTTGCCCCAGAATGCTGTTACAAAAAAAAAAAAAATCAATTGGGTTTTTGTCCCCAAAGCAGGGTGCGTGTTTTTTCTCAAAATTCCCCAAATTTATCATCGGAAAGAGTCTCTCTTTTCTGGCCAGCTCCAGCTTCTATGAGAGGATGGAAAATATCTGGAGGCAATGTCAAGGCATGCTGAGTTGCCATTTCCATGTTGGCTTTCCCTGGTGTGAACGAGTTTCCTCCTGTTTGTTCAGCTCTGGGAAATTTCCCTTTCAGCCCCAGACCCTTCCCAGCAGGCACAACCCGAGGGTCTCTAGGTGACAGGGATGGAGTCAGAGAAGGATCTCAGGGCCTTGCTGAGGCCAAGCAAGCCAGGGACAGCATTCCAACACCTCCAGGACCCCATGGGCCCCCAAGGAGATGACTGTTTTCCCCAGGCATGTACTGGGGGGCTGTGGACCTCATCACAGCCTCAATAGCAGTGGTTTGGCTTGAGCAGTGGTGGGCTGGCTGGTGGTGTTCATCACATTCCTCTGCCGAGGCTTATTCACATTCAAATCCCCAGGAGGAAAGCAGGCAGGGTGCTGGGAACTGCCTGGGAGAGGTCCTGGTTGAGACAGGTTGGGGATGGGATGTGTAGGAGAAGGAGGTGGATCAATGCTGGAGAAAACAGCAAGGAAAAAGGAAATGAGAGGATTTCCAGGGGAAAGTGAAAGTTTTTCTGCAGGGATTACAGTGCTTTAGGGCACAGATAAGGCTGTGTTTTAAAGGGATGCACATGGAGACTACTGAATGTGCTGATACGACAACAGGGCACCCTGGCTCATCACTCCCCTTCCTCAGCCCTCTGGGTGCATGGTCAGAGTCTCACAGTGCCTGGAACCACAGCTCTGGAGAAAGACAGAGAGCCTGGGTGGGAGGGACAGGACTAAGCTTGTGCAAGGCAGCCCAAGGGACAGAAATTACAGCTGCTGCTTTGAGCTGATGCAAAACCAATAGCAGGGACTCCTCTAGGCCCCCCACACAGATGCTTGCTGTCCTGATCAGTGTTTGAGCCATGGGAAGAGGTGAGTGGAAGCATCTCAGGTACCACCAGCTCTGAGTGGGAATGACACAGCCCAGGGCTGATTTTCACACCCCTTCTGCACTGCTGCCCCATGTCCTCATCCCATGACCTCCAAAATGGGCTCCCACCCTGCATCCTCCCCTTACACTCGCCAGCTCCTCCCTACATCCCAGATGCCACCTGCTCTTGGCATCTGCCTCAGAGGTGCCTCCAGGCAGAACAGGCAGACCTGGGTCCCTGTGCCCCATGGAGACACTGGTGAGTCCTGGCAGGGGCCAGCCTGGGCAAGCGCAGGCAGAGGCATGAGCTCCTGGATATAGAAGATGATTCCAATCCCAGCCTGACCTCCCCAGGGAATGCACAGCAGGTTCTCCAGGCTCACCCCTTCTTTCTGCTAACAGATTGAAACTGAGGACCAGGAGCTGGCAACCTTCTGTGGCAGGGAGACAACAGACACAGAGCAGGCTCCAGGACAGCAAGTGATCCTGTCCCCAGGGCCCTACATGGGGCTCACCTTCAGGTCTGACTTCTCCAACGAGGAACGCTTCACCGGCTTCGATGCCCATTACACCGCTGTAGGTAAGCAGCATTTGAGCCTGCAGGGCCAGCTGGCTAGGATAGGGAACCAGATTTGCAAGGACCACATCCCAGGTCAGCCTTGGGTTCCCTGGCAAGAGAAGAACTCATGTGCAGCCCTTGAGCCATGTGGGACTCACTGGGTGCTCATATGATCCACCACATGGGATAATGGATTTCTCGGTGTTGTGGCAAATGTCCCTATAAGGAGTGATGTGTGGAGAGCTTCAGGGTGACCTTCCTTCCTTGTTAACTCCATTCTAGATGTGGATGAGTGCCTGGAGAAGAGTGATGAGGAGCTGGCTTGTGACCACTACTGCCACAACTACATTGGCGGGTACTACTGCTCCTGCAGGTTTGGCTACATCCTCCACTCCGACAACAGGACCTGCAAAGGTACCACAGACACAGCCCAGACACAGGGATGGGCACACAGAGGGTCCCTGAGTAGGCATCACACCTACCAAGCACAGGCAAAATGACCCTCTTTTGCTGCCAGAAGGGACGAGGTGCCTCTTCCCCTACAAACCAGTAGTCTGGAACATCTCCCAGGAGCTGTGCTCCTCAGCTAAGATCTATAGACCTCCTCAAGTCAGAGAAATGAAAAGGTTTAGTCCCTGCTCTGAATCTGCATCATGTAGATTAGCTGGTACTAGCTCTCAACCCAAGACTTCTGTGCTATGGGCATATTTGAAAGTTGGCTGTGTGAGATTCTCCTTGCATGGACACATATTTGGGATCCATGTGCCCATATTTGGAATCCATGGATCCACCCAACAGACCCCACTCCACTGGGAGGATTCCTGAGTATGGTCAGGGCTGGGACATGACTGTCAGGGCCCTGATGGAGCAATGGCTGTGTTTCAGTGGAGTGCAGTGACAACCTCTACACCCAGAGGAGTGGGGTGATCACCAGCGCTGACTTCCCCAGCCCCTACCCCAAGAGCTCGGACTGCCTGTACCGGATCGAGCTGGAGGAGGGTTTCTTCATCACCCTGAACTTCGAGGATAGCTTTGATGTGGAAGACCACCCCGAGGTGACCTGTCCATATGACCACATCAAGGTAAGCTGGGCTCTATGCACTCCTCTCGCCTTTTGTGTCCCCTTGTGTAGTGATGGGATCAAAATCGTCCCAGTCTAAACAGGGATGATGGAATCAGCAGGACCCCTGTGTTCTATTGACCCCATGTCTCTTATCACATCTGCTTGTGACCCTTCTAGCCAACAGTGACCCTCTTTCTGTTCACATGGTGCTTAAGCCCCACTCCAGCACTATCCATTGGCTTCAGGGATCAAAGAGCCCCCTCAAATCACCCACTCATCTTTGCCTCGGCAGATCAAAGCAGGCCAAAAGGAGTTTGGACCTTTCTGTGGAGAAAAGTCCCCAGGACGCATCGAAACCCAAACCAACAGCGTGCAGATCCGCTTCCACAGTGACAACTCCGGAGAGAACAGGGGCTGGAAGTTGTCATACACAGCAATTGGTAACTCCTGCTGCTTTCCTCTGTTTACTGGGCTTGGGAATGGGAAGGACTTTATAAAGCCTACAGGTGGACATCACGTGTTTGTTGGTCCATGATCTTGTCTCCAGAAAGGATCTGTTCCAGAAATCACAATAGAAGAGACATAAAATTACATGGAGCCCTCTCTCCAAAGGGCTCTTTTTTTCCCTACAACAACTGGGCTCTGAAACAAGACCATATTGCAAAGCAGAGCAATTTTGGGCAGGATAATTACACAAGCTACTGTTATTAGCTACCAGATTTGTAATGCTCAAAGCCAGAGAATTACAGACTGAAGGAAAGACATGGAGCCTCCATGCCTAGTAAAAGAGTCTGGCTGAGCCATGCCATTGTAGACTAAGAGTAAAAGGAGGGCAGAGAGGCTCAAATTCTGCTACATGGGCTGGGTGGAAGACCAGGGACTTTACATTTGCTCCATTTATTCCTCTGTTTAGCTTCATTTGCTCTTTATCCAAAGGAAACCCATGCCCACTGGTGGAACCACCAATCAATGGGAAAATTGAGCCTTCTCAAGCCAAGTACACTTTCAAAGACCAGGTTGTCATCAGCTGCAACACTGGATACAAAGTGCTGAAGGTATGGATTGACAACATGGAGCTGGGAATAAGGGTAGGAAGAAGAGGACACTTCCTCTCAAAGCCATTGCATCTCTGGGAGAGTGGGCACAATCACACATCATCCTCACCCCCTTTCCAGGGGCAAAGAAAACACCTCCTCTGAGAGCCAGCACCTTTCCTTTCCAAAGACACAGAGGAAAAGAGGAGATAGCACTCCCCTGAGCTACCCTCTCAGCAATCCCTCCAGAGCCAGCAAACTCCTAGAATGTCAGGCCTCTGCCTGAGAAAAAGGTCAGCAAAAGCTCTGAGGCAGCTGCCAGGGCTCTGCCTGCTCCCCACCTCAGTGGGCACTGTCTCAGCAGCCCTGCAGAGGCCAGCCTCCACTGACTGGGAGGTCCTCGGGGACTTGGGGACAGCTTCAGTGAGTCAAGGGGGGCAGGATTTTGGCAGGTTCTCGCTGGGAAACAGCTGAGAACCATAGAGAGCGTGGCTGACTCATGGAGTGGCTGTCTTCCCTCCAAGCCAGTAGCCCACTTGTGCTTCCAACATGGACTTGAGTATTTCTCTGATCTCATCCCAGTCCCATCCTTCATGCAGACCTGCCTCCTTACACATCTCATCATTTATAACAGGAATAAGTGACTCCAGTTCTTTGGCTTTCAGAGTGCCCCTGAGTTGCTGGCAACAAGAAAACTCCTGAAGTTTTTCATTATGATTTTATTGCAATTTTTAGCTAAAAAAGTCCCCTTCCAGGGGATGCTGGATATAACTTGTTTAAATCACCAAGAAATTCCCTTTTTATTGACAGATTTATTTTTTTGCCTTGAACATTGATAGGGGTTTTTTGGTGGTTTTTTTTTTTTTTTTTGGTACCTTCTGCACAGGATAACGTGGAAAGTGACTCCTTCCAGATCGAGTGTCTGAAGGATGGCACATGGAGTAACAAGATCCCTATCTGCAAAAGTAAGGACACCCTTCCCTACCCTGCCAATGTCCTTTTCCTGCTAAAATCATTTCATACCAATGGGAGCTGCCCTGCCAGAGTGGAGTTCCTTACTCAGAGGCACAAACCCAGCCAGAGAGGCTACATAACCCTGAAAAGCTCTTTTGGCTTGTTCTTGGATAACATAACAGGGCTCAGGCCAAATGCCACAAGCAGGAGATTGGTGCTTTTATTTCTCATATAACTTGATTTGTGAGCCACTTTGCTGTCTCCCTGTCAAAGAAAGAGCAAGCCTGGCTCTTGAGAACTGGCTCTGTCAGGTAAGCCTAAGATAATGTGGGATAATCTATTTCTAGCCCAAATTTCCTTCCCAATGGAGGCTATTAAAATGCAGGGCACTAGAGCGGTCCCAGGTACTAACCTAAACTGGGCACTGCTCAGGTAAGTGAGGGGGGAGAGAAAAATGTCCAAATATTTAAAAACCTTAAAATGGAAGAAAAAGAGAGAAGACAAGAAATGCCACTTGAAGGGACAGGTGATAATTTAAATCATCTCTTCTTTCATCTAACCCAGCTCTTCTCTCAGCTCAGGCTTGGGAGATGTACCTGATCACACCTTTTCCCTTTCCCCTAAACCTCTCAGAGCTCAGGGAGGCTCTCACTGCTGCTCAGTGCTGTAAGTCTGGCCCAGAGAGGAGAAAAGCAGCAAACATGGTCAGGGATTGCCCCAGGCCCTTCCAGGAGAGGCAGGAGGGGATGCATTCCAGGGGTGTTGGGATCCAGGCTCTCCTTATCTGGGCAGACTCTTTTTCTTTTAATAATATTTCCTGTTTTCTCAAGCCAAATGGAAACTGGGAGGCTCTCAGACTTGCTAAATAGTTTAATAACTGAAAGGGCTCCTTAAAAACTGTGGGGTCAGTGATGCCTCTGTCCTGTTGAGGAACTCCCCTCTCCTACACTTTCACTGCCACGGATTCCCATTGATTTTATCCAGCTTGAACAGTGATCAGAGAAAAATTTGCATTGTCTAAAAATTAGAACAAAATCTAGGTAAATATTTTTAACCCCAAAAATTATTATCTTTTTGAGAAAATTGAAATTATTACCTGCATTGTTTCACCTGGGCTGGAACAGATCCCTTCTTCTGTAATATGACTCACTACACTAAATTTCTAAGACCTTTCTGGAAAGCCAAGAAGCCCCTAAATGGGCAATTTAGCCCTCCAGATTGCAAAGACTCCCATCTCCCTGAGATGTCTGTGAGAGGCAGGGCACAAGCAATGCAGAAAATAGAAAACTTCTCAGCAAAGTGGATGAAATCCAGCTCCATGGCCTGGAGAGGATAAACAGAAACCTGTGCTTCTCCCAGCCACCACCCCCAGGTTGCCCTGGCTGAGCAGAGCAAGGGGGTCCCCAGCAGGGCCGTGGCTCCGCTGGCATCCACAGCACCCTGGCATGGCTCACTGGGAGCTCATTAACGATTTCTGGTGTTTGGGGGGCTGGGTTTCCTGCATGTCTTTCTCTGCTCATCTACTAATTGGGCTTTCTCTCTCTGCTCTCCTCCTTCCCCTCTGCTTTCGGTGCAGCTGCAGATAGAGCCAACAACCAGACAGAGGGAAGAGCCGGCTCGGAGCAAGTGGCCGCGTGAGGCTGGCGCCGGCCGTGCCGCCCCGATGGGCAGCCTGTCTCGATGCCCCTCTGCTCTGTCCAGTACCCAGGGCAGGTTCCCTTTCCACTGGCCTGGCTGCCAAATCCATCTCTGTGGCCTGTCTAACCAGCATGGCACTCTTAACCCCCACGCCTGGTGCTTTCTTAACTCCATCTCAAGAAGGGTGAAGGAAATTGGCGTCGAGCCCCCCTCTCCCAGTGACACACTGCCCCATGGGGAGGGGGCCCACCTGGCCCCAGCATCATTGCCTGGGGACCACGTGCTGCTGCCAGCTCCCAGCATTTCTGCATCCCTCCTCTCCACTCGGACTCCTGGGCTGCCTCAGTTCCCTCTCCAAGGCAGCCGTGCAAGGATTGTGGCATGGCTGCCCGGTTGGTCGATCGGTGGGTTGGATTCAGCCTCTCACTGCCCTTCCTCTCTCGCCCAGCATCACAAATAAGAAATACTCCTTCCTCTCCTCTGTCCAAGAGTTCTGGTGCCTTTCAGACCCTCCAGACAAGAAGGCCTGGAGGATGGGCTGGCATCACCAGCCCTTTCCTACAGGCACTGAGCCCTGGCACTGACACAGGGGGACGGATGTTCCTCCGCTTCCCCTTTGCTCCCCATGGCTGGCCTGGCAGAGGTGAGGATGGGCAGGCCTCAGGCTGACTGCAGCTGAAGGAAGTTAGAGCCTGGTATCTGGCCCCTTTCACATCCCCAGGAACCATGGGCACACACCCTGTTCTCCCTGGGGCACTGGAGGCTCCACTAGAAGGATGTTGGGATGTGGACCAGAGGCTAGGAGAGGAGGAGGAGGTGTGTGTTGGGGATGTCAGTCCACTTCTGGTCCTACAAAGACAGAGATGCTAAATGGCCCCTTTCCTGAGGGAAAACTCTAGAAAGGCTCACAGAACGAATGCCCTCCCCTCACCCTTTCAGCAGGACCTGGGACACTGGTGCAGCAACACCTCTCTACAAGAGCCCATTCTCCAGGGATCAGGCCTGCCCAGGTCAGAGGGACACACAGGGATGAGATGGGCTGTGCAGGCCAGAGAATGCTGCCTTGCAGCCATAAACAATCCCGGAGCAGAGATGCAGGCCAGGATGGTCCCCTGACATTCATTCCCTCTTTCCTGCAAGGAAACAGGTACCCAGAGTCTCCACCCAGCCTGCCTGCACCTACACTCATCCCATCACTTGCTGTCTCTACAGAATGACCCTGGTGAATGGTGAGCTGCAGTATTTTGCCATAAACCAGGCTTTTTTCACCCAAGGAATTAGGCAATCCTGAACAGTGGTACATACCCCTGTTTCTAGCTACTGTGTCTAGTGAATTCTCCCTTTGTTAGCCTGGATCAGTTAGGACTGCTGTCCTCGTTCCCTTGGCATCCTGGAGCACATGAGAACCAACAGACCTCACACCATCCCTGATCCACAGGACCTGCTTACTGCAAAGTCACCATTTCCCTACTCAATCCCCCATCCTAAACATAGCAGAGTCCAGCTCCACAGCACTGATTCTTGGCAGGACCAGATCCTGGTTCCTGCCCTCCACGGGGGCAAGTAACCCAGGATGGGATAGGGGAAGGCTGCACAGCACCACCCAAATCTGCTGTGAACTGCCCACAAGGTATGGAGGCTCAGCTCCAAGGAGGTGACTCCTGGATTTGGCAGCTGAACCCTCCCACAGCCTGGGGTCTTCCCTGGAGTGTTTGGCACAAACCTAATTCGGGGCACAAGCTGCAGGGAGAGGCTGGGCAGAGCACTCTGGGGGATCATGGGGAAAAAGGGAACCATGGACACGCCATGGGGAAGGGCAATGGCACCCCAAAATTATTCTCCCTCCATCAGACCCTGTGTCAATACCAGGGATTGGTGAAGCAGAGCCAACCCTGCTGATGTCTTGGGGAATGGAGCAGGTTTAGTCTCACCCACATGTACTGGCCTCACCCCTGCTTGCAGACCAGCCAAGTCACACTCTCAATGTCTTTCATCAGCTGTCATAGGACAGCCAGGACCAAGGGCTGTTCCACCTGATCTGTAAATGCTCATCAGCACTGTTTGGTGAGCCAGACCAGAGCAGGAAGGACAGAGCTGTGCTCTCAGCAAAACCTTGTGCATAGAGGAGAACCCCGATGCACAGCTGTGAATCACTGTCTGCCTCTCCTTGCACACCTCTACAATGCAAAGACACACTCTGGGACCATCTCACAACAGATTTCACCTGCCAGAACAGGCTTCTTCCTCTCTCACTGGTGTAGCAGAAAGATCTTGTGCTACATGGAGGAGGCCCCGGGCCTGGGGTCTCCACCAGTGTGAGTGGTGTTGGTCACAGAGCCTGTGGGTGAGACATGCTGCTGGTGTTCCATGGTGCCACTCATGTGCTCTGTCTGTGCAGGGTGGCCATGGGAGGGTTTCACAGGGCCAGGCTGCCCTGCCAGATCAGAGCCTCCTGCAGTGCCAGAGAGAAAAAAGGGATACAGCATTATACAGGCCCTTGGTCTGTCCCACAAGAGCACCACCCCATTCCAAAGCCCAGCACTATCTGCCTGCTGGCTGGCTGAACAAGATGCAGCACAGGGTTCAAACCCCACTTCTGTGTTGGCTTTCAGTTGCTGACTGCAAAGCACCGCCGGAGCTGGAGCATGGCTTTGTCACCTTCTCCACCAGGAACAACCTGACCACCTACCAAGCAGCCATCCAGTACCACTGCCAGCACCCCTACTACCACATGGCCCCCAACAGCACCGGTGAGCAGTGGGGGCAGGCCACGTCCCCATGGCACAGTGAGGCTGGGCACATGGGATGCAAGTGGGGGGAACCTGGGATGGCAGCTCCAGGGTGCTCTGCAAACAGCAGGCTGTGGATGTAGCCTACACATACCAAACCCTGTCTGCCCTGCCTGGACAGTCAGACTGGACAAATCCCGCTCCACAACGAGGTAGGATGGAGTTGGCCCTGCTGGCTGCTTTGTCTGAGTGTTTCACAGCCTCGGCAGAGCACTGCGGGTGTTCTGTGTTCTGCCTTCTCACCCTGTCATCTGCTCCCTGCAGACTACAAAATTTTCAGGGTTTCTGTGAAAGGAGCTGCTGCTGGAGAGAGCACCCGGACCAGCAGCCTCTGGAAGGGCTCTGCAAGGCTCCTCATCCCAGCACCCAAATGTTCAGCACACACAAAGCTCAATAGATAGCAGCGGGATCATATCACACTGAGTTTTTCCTGCTAGCCCCCTTGGGTCCACAACCACAGAAAAACCACAAGGTGGTTTATCAAGCACCACAGTTCTCTGTACCCTTTAGACCCAGTTCTGAACAGTAGAAAGAGTGCAGACACAGCCCAGCCCTTCTCCCTTCTCCTCCCTCAGCAAGCAAAGCCAAAAGAATTCCTCACATTCTTGTCTCCCTGCTTTTATCTCCCTGCATATGGTCCCAGCCTCACATATGAATTAGCAGAATGGGCATTGGCAGCATTTTTATGTGGAGGCAGCTGCCAGCTGAGGCTGAGGCTATAGCACAGCCCTCCAGACAGCTCAAGGCAATGAAACAGGATGGAGACATGTCCCTGCATGGGGCCGGGGCCACCATGGCCCCCTGAGAATGGAGCACAGAGGACATTAAAAGGGAGGTCACTTCCTGCTCTGAAAAAGGGTTCAAAGGGCCCTGACAGACCTGGGCAAGGTCTCCTCATTGGAAAGGACAATCCCTCATGCCAGGACCAGAGCCCAGCTAACACTTTGCTCTCTTGCAGCCACCTACACGTGCGATGCGTTGGGGCAGTGGAGGAGTGAGGAGCTGGGCACCAAGCTGCCATCCTGCCGACCAGGTACTGCTGCTGGGGTGGCTGCTTCCCACAGCGAGGGTGCAGAGCAGGGACACACAGGGAGGGGATGCTGCCATGCAGGAGCCCTGCTCCTGATGACAGTGCCAGCTACACATACCCAAGTGCCGCAATGCGTGGCCAGGAGGGTGGTGGGGACAGAGGCTTCCTGCTGTCCCAGCAGGCCCAGATGGCCAGGGTGCAGTGGTGGCACTGGGGTCACAGCTATCCCAGCTGTCAGGGCTCCCCAAGCTCCCCACTCCAGCACACAAGGAAACCAGCAGCCCACTGGCCATGTTCAGCCACCAGCAGCCCTGGAGATAGTTTTAGTCAAGAGCAGAGCATCACCTGGCTGTCAGCTCCTGTTGGCAGTGTGTACACATTCAGTAGCAATTATCACCTCTTCAAGCCTTCCAGAAAATAACAAACTGCTTTACAGGAAAGGAAAACTCACAAGTCTTTAAGCAGTGGCAGAAATGTTTGCAGCCAGCAAGTTTCCAGGCCAGCACCTGCTTGGGATTAAAGAAAAGTCTCTGGGACAGTTTCTGGCTGTAGCCAAGCATGGTGCCAGGCTGGCTGGCACGTCAGGGGCCTGGAGGCAGCTTGGGTGTGGATTGTAGTGCCATGTGCAGAGATGGCTCTCCAGAGAGGTGCAGGGATCCAGCTGCCATGCAGCAGCTGCAGCTGCAACCACGCTGGGGTTCAAACACTGGCCCAGCCCCATGGAGGGTATCTGCTCTCCAGCCATGTTGAGACACTTCAAGGCTAGAGGAAGGACTCCTAAGATTCCCTGCATCCCACAAAACTCCAAGACCAGGGCTGTGGCTGCTCTTGTTGTGGCAGCTGCTCTCTGCATCTCTGCTTGATGTTTCATCCTGAACTAATTTGGGCTGGGAGCATACGGGGACAGCTTTGGAGCCATAGCTGTTTTCATGGGCCATTTCCAGGCCTTGTGATTAGTGACAGGAGTCAGAGAGACTTCAGGAAAATGGAAAATCCCAGAGAGAGGGTGATGCTCTCCTGAGATCAGCATCTGCAGGCAGCAGCTGGCCAGCTGCTCTTCAGATCTTCCCCTGTGTCTCATGCACCTCCCCATCAAGAGGAACCTCTGTTCCAGGCTGCTCTATGCCTGCCTCTGCCATTAGTGGGAGCATTTGCAGCCTGGTCAGCATTTTTGATATGTAATTTAATAGAATAAATATTTGGCTGGATGTACTTCCTCTAAAAGCATCTCCCTGGGACAGCCGTCGGCTTTGGTGCAGCAGAGCAGCTGGGTTGGGACACAGGAATTCTTTTCCTGAGCATGTTTTCTATTCCTTTCAGCACTGGGAAAGACAGGGGTGCAGAGCACATGCAGAGACACATTCACCATGTTTTCTCCCTGCTAGAGTTACATTTTTCCTAGAGGCAGACTCTAGCCCAAACAAATTCACATAAGCAGCTTCCAGTGCTCCTGCCCTGGTTCCAAGACTGATTCTCACCCTGACCCCACCACCCTGAGGGGTCAGACCCTCTGTGAGGCTTTGTATTGTCCCCTCACAGCACAGATGCCATTGAGGCAGAGTTCTGGCACTTTCCATGGAGGATCTGGGGGTTTTTTGTAGACTGAGAAGGATGAGACCAGTATTATGAGTTGCTGTGATTCAGGACTCTTCCAGATATAGGACAAGCCCAAATAGGCTCCCATAACCTCCCAGTGACATCAGCATCCCCAAACCACCTGAGAGTCCCTCTCCACAGCGCTGCCACAGGCAGGAATCATCTCCACCACCAACAGCCATGTCTGAAGGCTTAAGTTCCCTGGGGACAGGATTGTCCCTCCCCACCCTGTCCAACCTCTCAGAGACACCTTCAGCATCCTGATTCCCTCATCTTCCTAATACTGTGCCTAGATAAAGCTCCTGGAGGCAAAGCAGGCACCATGTCAGGGCTCTTCAGGCATTAATTCTGCGTCTGTTGAAGAGCTGAGCAGAGAGGTTCTGGTTTGGCTGCTAGAATTGTGGGTGATGAGATGCAGGAGTAAAGCCCATGGTGCTAAGCAACATTCCGTGGCCAAGCCTTCTCCAGCCACAGCAGCTCCAGGAGGGCAAATACCATGGCTATGAGAACACAGACCTCATGACAGATCTCAGAGTGAGGGGCAAGACTGGGCTGATGTCAAGCTCCAGTCCTCCCACCATTCCTCCCGTGGGTCTCTTGGCACACTGAGCAGGAGCCAGGCAAGTGCCTGAAAGGTCTGGGAAGGGCTGGGTGAGCTCACAGCTCACAGTGAGGCTATAAGATTACTCATTTGGCCTAGGAAGGCTTCTGAAGTGATGTGAATCTAGCCAAATCACTCCAGAAACTGAAAACGGAAAGAAAAACAAAGCCAAAAAAGACAAAAGAGAGTGTTTGGTTTGAAGACAATCAGCCACATGGCATAACCTACAGGGATACCCCCTGTTCCCTAGATAAATAAGCTGGAAGTAACCGTCCTGTCCCTTCTGTCCCCAGTATGTGGCCGGCCAGCTCGTCCCCTGCCTGGCATCATCAAGCGCATCATCGGCGGGCGGAACGCGGAGCCCGGCTTCTTCCCCTGGCAGGCCCTGATCGTGGTGGAGGACATGTCCCGGGTGCCCAACGACAAATGGTTCGGCAGCGGGGCCCTGCTCTCCGAGTCCTGGGTGCTGACAGCTGCCCATGTGCTCCGCTCCCAGCGGCGGGACAAGACCGTCATCCCCGTCTCCAAGGAGCACGTCACCGTCTATCTGGCCCTCCACGATGTGAGGAACAAGATGGAAGCTGTCAACAGGACAGTGGAGAGGATCATCCTCCATGAGGAGTTTGACATCCAGAACTACAACCATGACATCGCGCTGGTCAAGCTGAAGGAGAAGGTGACCATGGGGAAGTATGTCATGCCTGTCTGCCTGCCCCAGTTTGAGCACGAGCTGGAGGGGCCTCACCCCAACACGCTGGGGCTGGTGGCTGGCTGGGGAATCTCCAACCCCAACATCACTGTGGACGAGATCATCAGCTCAGGCATGAGGACCCTGTCTGACATCCTGCAGTATGTCAAGCTGCCCGTGGTGCTGCATGCCGAGTGCAAGACCAGCTACGAGTCGCGCTCAGGCAACTACAGCGTGACCGAGAACATGTTCTGTGCTGGCTACTACGAGGGGGGGAAGGACACTTGTTTGGGAGACAGCGGGGGAGCCTTTGTCATCCAGGACCCAGGAACGCGGAGGTGGGTGGCCCAAGGGCTGGTCTCATGGGGTGGCCCGGAAGAGTGCGGCAGCAAGCAGGTGTACGGTGTGTACACTAAGGTCTCTAACTACGTGGACTGGGTGGAGCAGAAAACAGGCTCCTCAGAGAGATGGACATTTCTGGACCCAGAGCTGGAGAGATGAGTGACTAAGCAGCCTGCTGCCACCGCGGCTCCCTTTCTTCTCGTTATTGTTTAATGTGCTCCAGACCCGGGTCTTTCGCAAGCAATAGCCACGACACTCCACACACGCCAAGCCCTTGCCAGGTCATTTGTTTCGCTTGGTCCCCCATCCCTTCGCTTGCGTCCTTAGGAAATGCTTGCTGGGGAGCTGGAGGGAGGGGGCGAAGGACAAGATCTCGGCTGGTGTCCTCCGCATGTGCTGCCCATCTGCAAACCTCACCCACACTCCAGGGAAGTTCCCTCCGAGCCAGGAAAAAGGCACAGCGATTGAGGCAGCATTTCCCTGACACCAAAGCTTTGTGCCGGGCACAGGGAATTGTCCTCACCCCCAGGACTCTCCAGCCAGATCTCCCCATCAGAAGATGCAACTACAGAGCTTCAGAGCCTACGGACAGTGCAGGAAACCCCTGTGGGCAGGCTGGGCCTCACAGGTTCCCCACGCTGGTGAACCCCTTTTCTGTGCGAGGAGTAGTGAGAGAGTCCTGGGAGTCTGCCATTATTTTTATATGCAAATAAACATCCCTTCTTGGTGGCATCTCAGGTGATATCCACCTGGCCCCAAAGATGTGAGGATGCATCCACATTTAGCCCTAAACTTCAGCCATAGCTGCCAAGACAGCACCAGCCCAAAGGGGATACCTGTATCCCACCATGTGGGATGAGTCACCCACAGAGGACATGGAGCAGGATTTGGACTCAGCATCACCCTGACCTCCAGTCACAAAAATTTCTCCAGTCTTCTATCACTTGAAGCCCTCTCCAATCCCACCCCAAGTTTAGCTCTGTGGTTTCCAGCCACAGCAGACCTCCCAAGGAACGTTTTCCATTACAAGACAGCTTCACACTGGCTGTATCTAAGCAATACTTATTTTCAGCAGAACAATTTCAAATAAAACACCCTTCCTTGGCTTTCATCTCTTTCTCAGGGGCCTGGTTAGTTCTGGCAAGAACCTAGTCCCTTTTAACTGCTTTTGAGGCCACTGATTTAGCTGATTTACAGGTTACTGGTGGTATTCAGTGTTTGCTCATGGCTCCTGTGGCCTATTGCAGGTGTCCAAGTCCTTCTAGACTGACTCAAACCCACCTAACACACCAGAAGTATTCATATCTCCCCAGCTTCCCTCCATGGCCCATGCAGACAAGTCCCAAAAAGGAACAAGGTCAGGTGAGCTGTCCTTCCTTCAGCAGGGACACCTTCTCCTTCATTTGCCAGCAAAGTCCTCCTATAGCTGTAAGCAACATGCAAAAATTGCCTGCTGTGCTTGCTGCCTGCCTGTAACCTCCTTCAGGCCTCTTTTTCTCCTCCTTCTTTGGTTTTTCCATGAAAGGAAGAAGCCAACAGTGGATGAGCCACTCTGACATTTTGCTATCATCCAAAAAGCCATTTGTAGAACTTGTAGAGGAGCAGAAGGCCTAAGGAAGGTTGAACTTGCAGATACACTATGAACTGTACTCTTGGCTATGTCATATGCAAGATATTTTTTAATATATATGTATTGCTTTTTTATATATATTACATTCTGTAAAATATCTGATGTCAGGTAAGGATGGTTCTCTCAGTCTTCCTCCTGAGAACAAAATAAAACTTTTGTATGTACTGAGCTTGTGCCCTGTGGCTTTTATTCCGAGAGGAACATGGTCAAGGCTGGTTGCTGATGTCTGTATTGCACGCCTGCACTCCCAGGAGAATCCTCACACCATCCTTCACTCTGATGGCTGCTCAGCCTTGGCCTGTGCAGCTTCTTGGTCTGAGACAGACCCTGAGCAGCCCCTGAATACAAATCATAAAGAAAGGGCAACAGAGGAGATCCTGCCTTCAATTATTTATAGCCTTAGCACATCACTGAAGGTGGGAGTAGTGGCAGGAGCAGAGGGCAGCAACCTGTTTGCTCAGAACAGCAATTAAGTCTGAATTCAATTCACATGAGGAAAAAAATATGAGGTATGTGACTTTTGCTTTAAAAGGTGTGAAAAATCAGCCCATTCTCACTAGTTGTTGGACTGAGAGAGCACATCCTCACAGCAGAGGAGCTCAGATGTGAGCTGAGGCAGGGACAAAACTCTGCTGGACATCTCTGCATCAGAGACTGTGAGAATCTACACTCTGGAGAGAGCTTAAAATAATGGGGACTGTTTCCTCCCACGTGCCTGTATCCAGGGCTGAGAGCTGGGTTATTGATCCCTATTTTCCTATGCCACAGGACCGGAAAACAGCACCAGGCTCCTCTGCGTTGATGGCAGGGAGGAGGGTGGTGGGTCTGGCTCGCTCACAGGTCTGCTAACACATCCAGAGACATCACGGGAGTAAAGGAGAGGAGAGAGAAGAAGCAAAATAAAGGCATGGTCCCCTGAGCATTAAACCATCATCTGTCGGATCTGAGCCTAGACAGCCCTAGGGCACATTAAAAAATATCGCTGCCCTTTAACAGATCACTGGTAAATACAGACTCTCCCCGCCTCCCGTCAATAGCTTTGCCGGGAAATCCCCGACCCAGCCCAGCCCTCGCCCCCTGCTCACGGAGCTGCGGCTGCCGAGCGGCAGCCCCGAGCGCCCCACGGGCTCTGCGGCGGCTGCAGAGTGGGCTGGGAACAGGCAGCCAGGGGAAAAGCGAGACCAACAATGGGCTCTGCATTTTCTGGCACCTCGCAACCTGCCAGAGTGGTGAGAACTTCTCTCCAGGGAGACAGGCGAGGAGACAGCTATTTATCAGTCTGGCTGTGGTGAAAAGCCAGCAAAACATCCCTGGGTGAAGTTTTTTGCTGTCCCTGGCTGTGAGTGCCAGGCGTGAGCTGAGAGTTGGTTGTAGCAGAGCCCAATCTCAAACAGACCGAGGGGGTCAGAAAGGACCTGTACAGAACCCAGAGAGAGAGCATCCTTCTTCCCTCACCCCCTGGGATGGGCTCGCTGTTCCCATGACATCTGGGGGCCTGGCCAGGCCAGGAGTGCTTGCTCTGAACCCCAAAAGTGCCAAGACCCACAGAAAGCAGAATTCTGAAGGCAGTTTGCTAAGAAACTAGTAATGGGCACAACTGTATTTTGGAAAGAGGTATCCTGGAAAGGACCCCCAAAATGAGGCCATGGCTGAGAAGCCCACGTATGCACAGGTGGCTCTGAGTACTGGGGAGGAGATGAAGGGGCTGCATGAGGGAGGGGACATGCTTGCACAGGATGAGGACACAGGGAGGCAAGAAGGCAGCAGGGAGGAGGGGGCCAGGGAAAAAGGAGCATATTCACACAAGGCCATGGATGGGGGAGCACGGCGGTGTGTAAAAGACTTGCAGGGGAGCAAGAGGTGGGTCTGCCCTTGTAAAAGAGCAGAGACATTCAAGCAGGAAAATAAGGACCCCTGCAGGGATGTTGTCTCCACCAGAGCTGGCATCTCAGGCGGAGGCGAGGGAGTTCCCACTCAGCAACTGGGTGACTGGGGAGGCTGCAGACAGCCCAGACACGGCAACTGGGGCTGGGAAAACCTCAGCTTCTTTCAACTTCTGGAGAGAAGAGGGCTATGGGCAAGGGCAGCAAGAAACTTGGCCACATCTTTGCTTCATGACATAACGCCGGCGGGCTGCTCCCAGCCCAGGGGGGAAGGAGGCTGGCGCAGGCTGCAGGATCAGCCTCATCAGAGCACAGCCCCGCAGAGCCGCGGCAGAGGCGCTCACCAGAGCCACTCGTGGAGAGACCAACCCCATACCCACGCAGGATGGGCTTTGAGGGACCATGCTACAGGGAAGCAGCTGGTCACAGAAACAGGAGGGAGGGCATCCTCCGTGTGAGGAATGCTGTCCCGTCCCAGTGCTGGCGGGTCACTGGTCCCAGTGGCTCCCAGCGCAGTGCTGGAGATCTGCAGCTCCATCTGGTGGCTCCACGGCCAGGACTGCCGAGGCTGCAGAGAGAAGGCCCTGGTGAAGGGAAGAGATGGTGGGATAAAAGCAAGTCAGAGCACTTAAGAAACCAGATCCACACGGCATCTGGACCACACCGCGTTTTCTTGTTATATTCATTTTTTAAACCAATAGCCTGCAGGTTGCATATCTGTGAATACAGACGAATCTTACAGTAGCAGAAAAAGCAGCATAAAGGGCCCTTCAGGATACAACAGGGAGGAGAGGACAGCACCTGGGAAGTTGCACAGCCAGTGATTGATGCTGTGTGAGCCACAATGAGTTTTTATCTTCGGCCCATCATTCTTGCACTAATTCAATCATTAAATCTTTGATGTCATACCTATCTTCCGCATCAAATGATTTGCAAAGCCAGGAGAGGATGGATACAGCTGCCTCAGTGGTTCTACAGGTCTGCTCCTTGTTTGACTAATTTGACAGACAGGCCTAAAACCAATTTCAGTACCCAAAGTAGTTTGGGGGTTGCTCAATTCAGCTCTTGCTACTCAGGTAAGCAGCAGGCCCCCTGTCTGTATTTCAGCTCCTCCAGCGCACAGGCAATGCATGAATCCCAGAGAAAGCAGCAGAGAAGAGGCATCCACGAATGTGTGACCCATCCAGGGCTCAGCAGTGAGCTGGTGACTGCATGCTCATCACTGGCACCTCACTTCCCCAGGGAATGGCTGCATCTCCTGGATTCTCCTGTGGCCCCATGAAGGTGGATTTCCATGGCATCACTGGTGTCCCCAGTGCATCCCCCAGTGCTCTCTCCCACAGGGCACACCATGCCCTCCCACCACCACTTGCTCACCCCAGGATCCTGGAGAAGACAGACTTTGGTAACCATGGTTGTGTTTGAGACTTGTGATGCACAGGCTACAGGCTATTTCAAAAGATATTCAAGTTGCTGTGGTTTAAGCCCAGCCAGCAACTGAGTACAGCACAGCCTCTCACTCAGTCAATCCACCCTGCCCCAGTGGGATGGGGAGGAGAATTGGAAAAGGGTAAAGTCTGTGGGTTGAGATAAGAACAGTTCAATAATTGAAACAAAGTAAGTATTAATAATAATAACAATCATGAACAGAGAGATAAAGAGAGACATCATAAAGACAAGAGTTGCACACTACAGTTGTTCACCACCCTCTGACCTATGTCTAGCCCATCCCTTGGAGCAATCAGCCCCTCCCAGCCAACTCCTCTAGTTTATCCACTGAGCAGGATGATCTGTGGTATGGAAGGTCCCTTTGGCCAGTTCTGGTCAGCTGTCCTGGCCATGCTTCCCCCCAGCTCCTTGCACACCTGCTCCACTGGCAGAGCACGAGAAACAGAAAAGTTCTTGACTTAGAGTAAGCACTTCTTGCAACAACTAAAACATCAGTGCGTTATCCAGCTTCCCTCTGAGATGCCCACACACACCTAGAAAAGACTTTTGAGAAATTAAAAAGCACAAATGAATCTTTAGGCTGAGGAGAAGGTGCTTGTTTTATTCTTGCAAGTAATAAACCTCATCCTGTGCATGGGGTAGCTGGGAGATTCATCCTCATATAGAATATGCCCCATAAGAATCCATCAGACCCATCAGTCTTCCAGAGGCTGCAGGACAAGGTGCCTGGCTGAGGCATCCCAATGTGTTCCCATGCCAACAGGAGCTGGGGAGCTTGCTGAGCCAAGAGCAAGGGCTGACCTTGGGTACCCAGTTTTCCAGGTAGTTCATCAGCTTCCCTAGCCATCACCACAGTTCCTCTTTGCAGTCCCTAGGTCCCTCTACATCATGGTCAAATAAAACACAAGGAAGATGATCAGTGCCAAAACACAGAGCAAAGAGCTGCCAATGCAGCAGCACCATTTCCTGGAGAAGCTGCTGTTGGAGGGTGAGGGGTGGTGGGTCGAGGCTGCATGGGGCCTTAAGGGCTGGTGTTTCAGGGTCTGAGAGGTCCTGGACACGTGGACCCGTGCTGGCTTCAATTTAGTGTGATGGGTCCTGGCCTTGCCCACACCAATCAAGGGCTTACAGTCAATTGATCCCAGGGATGACCACGACTCAGCGTGATGGGTCCTGGCCTCCCCCATATTTGTCAAGGACTTCCAGACATCCGATGCCCAGACCAGCTGTGACTCAGTGCTGTGCATCCTGTCCTTGTCCCCATCCGTCAAGGGCTTCCAGGCATCCGGTGCCAGGGCCTTCTGTGACCTGTTGCAAATGCCGAGCTGGCAGGCCTCGCAGTGGGCACGGTCGTGTGGCCCCGTCACCGGTGTATCGACCACGACTTCCAGGAGGTCAGAGGGCTGGACAGGCTTCTTGTAGAAATACTGGAGGATCTTTATCACCAGGTTGTGCAGAATTGTCTCTATTGTCTCCAGGCTGAACTCAGGATCCTCCAGCTGAGGGTTGGGGCAGCGCCTGCATTTCTGGCGAAAGATTCGCATCTGTACTGTGCCCCAGCCTTGGCAATGGCACATGTGGAACAGGATGTGCACTTTGGCAGAAGACCACTCATGAAAGCACTGGGAGCACTGAAACCTGTCAAGGCAAAGAGGAGATCAGCTCATCCCAGGCATCCCATGCTAAGCCAGAGGCTTTCAGCGCAATCAGTCAGTTAACACAGACTATGGGCAAACTTCACTCATGCAAGCTTTACACCAAACTGTCCTCCCCCTAACAGCATGATGCCAGTCTGGGAAGTTCACCATAGATGGGAGCTGAGGGCTGGCCCCAGCATTAAAGATTTCAGAAGCCAGGCTGTCTGCTGGGATCCTGGCCCCATTGCCAAAAGCAGGGACCCTTGAGGTGGGAAGCATCAGGTCCCTATTTGGGATTCCATCCCCTCACCTGTGCTGGCTCATCACAGCTCAGTAGAAAGCCAGCATCAAGCCCAAGACTGGGTAAGACAATAAAAACAAGCAAAATAGAAGGAAGGTGTGGGTGGAGGGTGCAGGGCAGGTGAAGAAATATCTTGACGAGCCAAAAAGTGTGCATGTGCAGCCCACAGCTCTCCACCTTGCACAATCTGCAGGGGGGCTGGCAACCAAGGTCTCCCTTTGCTGCCACTCAGGCAGGGTGTCTGAACAATGTCCAGGGTGGAAATGTTTGGGATGGGGCTTCTCATCAGCAATGCAGAGCAACAGCCTCTCTCTGCCCAAGGCCCCACAGCCTGGGGCAGGTGCAGGGGCTGCTGAGGCATTGCCCCATGTCCCAGCACACAGTGGTTCTCCCTCTCCTCATCCTCTGGGTGCAAACCCAGAAGATTTGGTTCTAGTGAGGTATAACTCCCCTTACTTGCTGAAGGAGCTCTTTTCATCTTCACAACAACATGGAGAAATTCTGGCCAAATAACAGCTGCCTTTTGGCCCTGTGGAGCCCTATGAACTCTTCTCCCCTCCAATTATCATGCTTTCCAGTTTGGCAATAAACAACTGAGATTCAAACAAAAATGAAGAAACCCTTCACAGCCTCATCCACCTCCAAACTCCCCCTTTTGCTCAAAAACCTGTTTCCTGCAAGCAAATTTTGAAAAAGGAAAAGGTCTACATGGCAACCCATCAACCCTGATCCCACTCTAAAAGGGACTTAGCAGCCCCCTACCTCCCAAGAGCGCGGTGCTGCACAAACTCCTTCCAGCCAGGCCTGCAGGCCTGCACCTGCAGGGCATCATCCTCCAGAAGGGTCCATGGGTCTGTTACATGCATTTCTTCAATCTTCACTGCAAAAATGTCCTGCCACGTGCCCATAGTTCCACTTGAAGCTGGGGAAGAGGTAGCGACAAAGCCTGCAAGTCAAGCTTGCAGCTTCTGAATGCTAATACACAGGTGCAACTGCCTTTTCCTCTTTGTACAATGCTTTTGTGCTTGGAGAGGGGGACCTTTGCTCCTGCATGAGCAGCACCACCCCATCCTGTCAAGAGTCTCTGCTGACACTGCACCAGGTCCTGGCTGGGTGAAATATCCCCTAAAGCAAGGACAAGGTGGGTTTCCTCAATATATAGACACGAACTCCTGACCATGGAAAGCCACAATGATGTTGCTCTGTCCATAGGCAGAAAGACTGGAAACAAAACCCCATGCCCATCACATTCATGACAGTGGGGAGAAATTAGATTTGCCCAGCTTAGGAATAATGAAAGTGAAACTCATAGAAAATGCAGGACTCAGCAGCTGATAAAGCTCCAGATAACCTTATCTCTCTCAATAGCTGCCACCAACCATGGGCTATTTTTACCAACTTTCAGCCAGTTTGAGCAGAAAAAGGCCTAACATGAAACTGCAGGGTGGAAAGTTGGGGAGGACAGCATGATACGTAAAATCAAAAGAGATGAGGCGTGCTCTGAGCTGAGAGCACCCAGGCAAGGTATAAACAGGAGGGCTGGGGCCACCTGCCTCCCACCTCACCCCTCTCGGGGTGCATAGGTCCCCCAGAAAATCCCATGGAGACCAATGCAGGATGGAGAGCAGGTTGGATAAGATGCCAAATGATAACAGGTCTTGAGTTTGAGAAAGATCTTGATAAGGCAGGTTTAGCTCCAGGCAGTCCATGTGGGTAAATCCCAGGAACCACAGCCTGGCAGGGAGGCTCTGATCTTTGCTGCTGGAAGGGAAAAGCCAGCAAGTCATTAGTACCAAGAGCCCTATAACACCTTCACAATGTGTGCTGACCCTCCTGTGACAGCAAAGGCAGGTGATGAGACTCCAGGGCAAAGCAAACCTTCAACTTCCACATTTTCCATCTTTGAGGTTCCTTCCACTCTCAATTACACCTTGATACCATCATCTGGAGCAGGACTGGAAGGAAAGAAAGTGCTTGGGAGCAGAGAAGCCAAGGTCTTCAGGAGGCTTATGAAGAGGTAGAAAGCCCTAACCTACGGATAGACCCCCTTGCCAAGACCCCTGTCATGGGTTCATTGGGTCCTGCTTGGGCTGGGGCAGTGAACTACAAGCAGGGCAGTGAAGGAGGGATGATCCCACCAGTGTTTTCAATGTTCACAGGTGGGAGCAGGGGGACATCCCTGGCACAGGGCCAGTGCATGAAGAGGAAGAGACAAAGCAGCAAATCTTTCTGGCCTCCTCTCATTCCTTTCCCTAGGGCCCCCATATCTGTAGGTCCATTATAGAAGACCCCTTCATGTACCCTGCCACAGAGGGGTCTTCAGGGCTGCAAATCTCATGGTGGAGAAGGTGGAAGCTAAGTAGGGAAAGGGTTGGCCTTACAGCTGACACCATGGCCCAGCATGGCATGGGGACCCAGCCAACACCAGGGTGGCCAGGATGGAGCCCCCACCCTGCAGCATCTGCCTGTTCCCTTGACCTCTTGTGTTATTGTCCAAGATTTACCCTGGGGCGGGGGAGTTGAATGCAGGAAAAACCTAAAGGTTTTGACACCTTCCCTTTACATCTAGGGCATGCCTGTGTTAAACACCTCCAGCTATTTTGAGGAGGAGGTGTCCCCCAGGGACACAGCCCAGTCTCCTGACACTCTCATATTCACCCAAACAAACCAATTGCTTCATCTGGGGGATCTGTGGTTTCAGCCCAGCTCTTCCTTCTCGAGGCTGCTGACACAGGGCAGAGGGATTCTCCCCACAGGACAGGCACCACTCTCCATACTTCCCACCCCAGGGGCCAAAACACTGCCCCTCTGGCATACTGCTCAATGGGGATACAGTGGCATACCTGGTGCAGGAATGGGTTCCTGCTTCAAAACCTGGCTGTGATGGAAACCAGTGTCCTCTTATGTCATGGCAACACAACTCAAATCACGACCCACAATGTGCTGAGCCCTCACAGTCATCTCTGACACAGCCAAGTGCTGGTTGCTCTATTAAAGCTTTTGACTTGCTTTTACTAGAGGGACTTTCCTAGAACAACCCACAGAGACGAAATTGCTTTGACATCCTGTTCCATTTCACACACACCTCCTGGTTCTGCCCAAGCACCTTGCTAAGTATCAGTACCTGCCTGGAAGCAAAAGCTGTTCCTACAGGATCACCCCACAGCCTGGCCACAGCAGGGAGTGGGGACAAGCTCTGTCCTGCACACAGCATGATATCCTTGGGCTGGCAGCCCTTGCCAGGGTCAGACCCTGCCAATCCTGTTCATTCCAGCACGCTGGTCATGGCTTCTCCGTGGGATGGGTGAAGGAAGCACACAAGGTGCAGCCCGGGTGGTAATTTCCCTGCTGTTTTTGCATAGCACAAAATTATTTTTGACTCGCGCTCCCACCCCTGGGTGAGCCGCCTCTGTGTGCGCAGGAAGATTTCCCAAAGTTCTTTCTCCTCCTCTTCATCTCTCACTATGTGTCAGCCTCCACATTCCCCACTCTTCCAGCCAAGGCACAAAGTGCCCACATTGCCCGTAAGGACCCTCCTTGGCCCACATGTGCCCCATTCCTGCTGGGACATCCATCCCTTCCTTTGACATGGGTCATCCCTTACCCTGGTGCCTCCATCCTGCCAGCAGTCCATGGAAGGGGCAGAAAGGGACATTCAACCCCAAGCCCCATGCAGGACTGCAGAGAGGAACATCCCCTCAGCAGTGGGGACGCTGGGTCCATGGGCACATCAAGGTTTGCAGGACAGATGAATTGACATCTAAGCAACAGGGCAGAACTCTAAACACTTCTCACTGCTTGTTTCATTCTGAGGGTTTTTCCCACTCTGAAGACTTCCCTCATTTTTTCCTCTTCTGAACACACCCAGTTCTTTTCCATCAGTCATTCTTGCAGGAAATTTTTGCTCTTTTCTCCAGGTCATCAGGGTGAATTCAATTTCTAACCCTCTACCCAAACAGTCCCTATATCCTCCTTCAACAGCATCTTGCTTTCATGCGAGCCAGACTTCCCCAGAAAATCTCTGTTGGATGTGTCTGCTGCACAAGCTATTGATAACTGCTCATTGGATAGAGCTTCTTGAGACTCCATCCACCCACACCGACAGAATTTCCCATTTCCTCATTTGCTTATGAGAATGTAATGTAAAGCAGCACAAAGATAGCATCACTCCTGCTTTCCCTGTGGTACCCAGTCTGTCACCCTAATGAAGAGAAAATGAGGATGGTTTGACACAAGTTCCTGCTAAATCTGTGTTCTCAGCTCCAGCATTGCCCTGTCAGTGTTGGCCACTTGGTGGTAATTTGTTCCAGCAATTTTCTGGGTACTGAGGCAGGTTGACTCATCTAGAATTTCCTGGATCCTCTCTTTTCTGTGTCCATGAAGCAGATGGTGAATTGGCCATTCACATCCTCCTGGGACAGGGCTCCATGACAGCTCTCTGTGCCTCAGTCTCCCTCCAACCTTGAGCAGTTGACAGTGAATGGCTGCCACCCCATCGTGGTGAAACCCACCAGCTCTAGGGACAAGCAATGGCTACAGGTTCCCTTCCATGCTGGACTGTCTGTGCAGCTGAGCCTTTGGAGCAGAAGGATTCACCTATCTAAGGGTGGATTTGAGGAAGGGAGGATCAGTTCCTCTGGAAATGGGACTATGACCAAGCTGGTCTGTAGAGAGGGCACATTACCCCATCATCCTGGACTTCTGGATGGAGAGGGATGCTGAGCAGTGGAGAGGGATTTAAGGGGGCAAACAGATGTGGGCAGGTATCACCCCACATGGGTTTAGGCTCCTTGTTCACCTGGTGAGCCTCATGATGGTCCCTCCAAGCATAAGGAGCAAGCTCAACCCTCTCCAACAAGGTTCTGTTCCAGCGCCATGGGCACTGGGTTTGGTGTTGGGACAGAGGAGCAGGCAGGCACAGGGCTCCTGCCTGACTCTCCAAGCCCCATGCACCAGGATCTGGACTGCCAGCTCCCTCACTGAGCATCACATCCCACCAAAGGGAAGAATGCAGAGGAGAAGAAACTCCGGAGACAACTCAAAGCAAAACTAGAGAAAGCAGAATGAGGGCGGTAGGAGGAAACACAGATACTCTGTAAGGCTACAACAGCTCAGTGACAGGTAGGGTGGGAGGGACTCTCGGTGGGACAGGATGGAGGAGATGTTGTGGACCCAGACCCCTCAGGACACACCAGAGCTGTGCAGCCTGGCCATGGTTAGGGGTCCAGGCAGCCTGTGCAGCAGCCTACCCCCCCACCACCACCAACCACAGCACTCACCAGCTCTCTTGCAGGAACAACAGACACTGTCCCAGACAGTCAAGGCCATGGCAATGCTCCCACACCTTAATTCCTGATGGATCAATCCCACCCACAAGCCATCCCATTAACCCAGGGGACAAATAACCCGCATGCCTGATGAATCACCTCCAGTCCAACCTCTCCTAACCAAAAACCTCTGAGACATCCCAGTGATCAGGACAGTGCTCACTTGAAACTGACCCTACTGTCCTACACCCTGACCACCTCTTCTCTCCTCGGCATCTGCAATGCCCTGGTGTTCAGGAACAGTGTCTCGCTGCTCCATGGCATGGCTCTTCTCAAAGACAGGCTGCAAAGTGCAGGAAAGGATTTCTTTCCATCTTCATCTGCCTGCCCAGTTTTCCCAAGACATGGTTTATGAGTTCAGGTTTCTTGAAAATATGCTTGCTCACATGTTTTTCCCAATCACCTTTAATCAAGGCTGAGGTATGTAAGGAGCCAGGCTGGCTCTCAAGCACCATGTAGGAGGTTTTTGCTTGCTTAGATATAGCCCAGGGATGTTGCCACACATCCAGCTTTCCGCAGATGCTGACAGGGATCAGTCCCGGCTCTCTGAGGTCTCCCAGAGGGCTCTGGCCAGTTCCCATCATCAAGACCCTAGTGTGGGACCAGGATGAGGCTCTCCAGAGGTGTATGGTCTCAGGAGGCTGACGAAGCACTTTGGCACTGAGATGCTGGCAGCCACTCCTCGGGGGAGCGCTGGGTGTCCGCGGTCGGAAGCGGTTGCTCTAACTGCCAGACCACACTGTACAGGAAACATCAGAGCTCCAGCACCCACAGCCTCCTCCTTAGCTGGTCCTGGGTCCTAGCTCAGCAGAAGCTGAAGCACATGGATGGGGGACCTGAGGGAATGTTTGTCTGCAGGACGGGGCTGGTATTTGGTACAGTAGCTGCACAAATCTGGGGGTGTGCACACAAATTTGTCTGGCGAGTCGTTTGCACATCTGTGTGTTCATGAGCATTGGTGTGTGCTTGCACATGTGTGCACGAAGAGCTCCTGCACACAAACACACTCAACTCCCCATTCCCAAGAGGGATGCTGGGGTGTGGGGCCTGACACCCGTCTCAGGGCACTGCTTGGTTTGGGGATGCTCAGCCAGCACAGCCAGTGCTATTCTAGGTGCAGGGGAGCATAGCTCATGCCTGTTAGTGCTGGGCATCCTGAGCTCCAAGCAGGGATGGGAGATGGTGTCTGGCAGCCTGGAGCATCCCCACCACCCATCCCATGCATCTTGAGGCCCCAGCCTTCCTCCCTACAAGGGAGAGGATTGCAGCCAGGCTGATGGGGATTGGAGGGGCACAGGCAGTGCTGCAGTCTGGATGCTCTCCCATCCCAAACAGCAGTGGGAGATGCTTTTATTACACTTCCAACCACACTGGATGGCTTGGGAGTCTCTGGTCAGCTGCAGACCACCATCCAAACAGAGAGAAAAGGACTCAGCCCCAACCACACCTGGAGGAGTCATAGCTGCAGCCAAGGGGTGCAGGAAGTGCTGAAGGTCTGGCATCTCTGCTGCCTGAGAGGTAGGATGGAAAATATGAAGCAGGGTCCACCCTCTCAATGATGTCAGTGCCGTGTCTGACGGGAAAGCAAAACGCAAAACTGCTGACTGAGCTCCCACTTTCCCACTGCAGCTGCCTCCTGCCTCAGTTTTCTGGGCCCTGCTGGTCACAGCAGGTCTCTGACAGAACTGCTGGACAAGGAGCAGGGCTGCTGCTGACAAAAAGCTCCGATGGACTGAATCATGAACTGGTGTGGGTGAATGGCTTGGGAGTTACAGCACTGCCTGTGGAGGCTACAGGGAGCCTTCAGCAGCACTGGGGGCCAAAGGGGGCACCACATCCACTGTCCTACCCTGGAGAAAGGTGTAAGCTATCCCAAATGGATATTTATCCCATCTAGTCCCCTCTAGAAGTTTCTCACAGACTTTCCAGTCCCCACAGAGTACAATATATGGTGCCTGGCTTGCCTCATCCCTTCCCCCAGTGCCCAGGTTGGCTCCCACAAGGCTGCACTGGTTTTACTGGGGTAAGGGAGGAAGAAACCTGCTGACAGTCTGCCAAAGTGTGAGATGCAAGTGACTTTTTTCAGTTTTCACTGAGTTTCACACTCTCCTGGCAAGTCTCTGCTGCCTCCAAAGCCACTCCTTACTGGGGTTTCTCCTCTCTCGAGCAGCTGTCACTTCTTTCCGCTCTGGTTTCTGGCAGGTAGCGCATCTCTTTCAAGAGAGAAAGTGGAAATTTGAAGCCAAAAAAGCTGCACTGAGTACCACACTGTAAGCTTTGCCCTGGCTGATGGCAGCCAGACCCCTGGAATAGCAGGGATGCTCACTGGCATGGGTGAGTGCCCCAAGACAAGCCTGATTAAGGGGCAGTGTTGGTTTGCAGCCATGCCTGGGTGACCAGCTCAGACAGGGGCAAGGAGTAAACCAGCATCAACCTCTCTAAATTCTAAAGAGCAGCTTTGTGGAAGAGCAGTTTGCATATCTCACAGAGAGGCCCGGGAACCACAACAGATGCTGCCACCTCCCAGCTCTGCCCTGCACTGCAAGAGTCGTTATTTGCCTGCCCACGCACTTGCCATCACGAGTCAACAAACTCCTCAGATGCAAAACCCTTTATTCACCCCCACGGCCATATCTGACTCCCACTTGGGGAGGGAGGGACACAGGGGTAGATTACCCCTCATGCAAAGTATAAAAATGCCTGGAGACAGGCAGAAAATCAGCTGCCTGCTTCCCAGGGATTTCTGAATAGGGTACATAGGGCAGCCTCTGCTCCGAGCAAGGAGAAGCTTGCAAGAAGCCTTGGGCTCCCGTGAGCAGCATCTCACAGGATTCACTCCTGTTGTGACCTCCAACATTTTCTTCATCCATCATGCATTGATAGTTGGTTCAGACCTGGGGCAGGGAAGCAGCATGGCCACTCCAGAGAGCACTGGGTAGAAACCCAAGGCTAATGTAATAATAATAATTATTCCTGATAATGTAAATCACCTTTGGGACAGACCTGTTGGCATCACTGCTCTGCCCCAGCCCATCCTCCCTGCCCTGAGTGAAGAGACAGCACATGGAGCACAGCAGGGACCTTCCTCATCCTGTGGTAGCCGCCCCATGGCCACAATAACTCTGTGGCCAGGACTGTTCGGTATTGACTCCAGCAGCAGCATCTCTGTTGCTCTAGTCCTGACACGCTGCATTTTTCCCAGAGTGAGGGACTGGGGCAGCCTGTTCATGCCCACACCCTGGTGAGGAGGGGCCCTGAGCTCAGCAGGGCTGTGAGGGCAGCTGTCGAGTCCTCTCATCCAGGTGTTTCTTGCCACGCTCTGGTGTGACAGGTTTCTCCTCAGGGAAGATGATGGTGGCGTATTCAGTCTGCTCAACCGGCCAACTCCTGCGGGGCACCGGGGTGTGCTGATCCCTCTGGAACTCCAGCACACCATAGTCCACAGTGGATATGGACACCATGGGGGGCTTCTCCTCTTTCTGCAAGGTAACCCCATTGTGGTGGTTCAACATCCGGAGGTACCCACCATCCCCAGCACAAGCCCCATCTACAGCAAGTACCAAAATCAGCTCTGAAGCATCCTAGGAGGGTGAGAGTGATACACAGCAGAAAGTTGCACAGATCTGGGGTAGAACATGCACAGAGGAACCACATTATGAGCCTTAGGGTCTCAGCTCTCTGCCTCTGCAGGCAGGCTGGACTCTCTGCCTGCCCAGACATGGAAGGCAGGGCTGTGCTAGGAGCCTTTTTCTCACCTCTCCTTTGGGCTCCAAGGTACAGGAGAGGAGCCTAGGGCTGAGTTTGCTCAGCCCAGAAAGGAGAGGGCAAAGGGCAACCTATTCACTGCCTTTAGCCACCTAATGAATGGGGTTGGAGAGAAGATGGAGACAGATCCCTCCTAGAGGTGCCTGGCTAAAGAGAGAGGAAAATAGGCACCAGCTGCAGCAAAATAAATTTTAGCTTGATATATTGGAGGGAAACATCCTCCCATTTTCTACAGCAACATAATCCACTGTCAAAGACAAGCCTGCTTTGAAGAAGAATTGGACTAGAGTCCCATCCTATCTTGGGTAGTTTTATTTTGATTTTGTGATGGGGCTGTGCTTCTGCAGGTGCAGAAAAGCAGTTGTAGCTGTGCAGAAAAGATCAAGCAGTAGCAGCAGCAGCAGACAAGAAGCGAGATGCTTGTGAAGAGCTGATAAAGGAAGGCCCAGCACCCTCCTCACCCCAGCAATGCCACGGTGCTCTCCTTCAGCACAGCAGGGTGACTGAGGTGGAAAACTCACTGCTGGCATGTTTTCACTCAGTGGTTTCTGCACATCTGCAAAGTAACACACTTGGTTAGAGGAGGTTTGTGTGCCAAATAAGGTGGCCCAGCCTCACCCTTGTCCTAAAAAGCACTGAACACCACAATCTTTTCACCACACATCCTCTTTGTCCACAGGGTCTAACACCTTGAGCATTACAAGGACAAGTGAGACACCAGCCCACAGTCTAGGGTTTAATTTGGATTAGCGGAGTGCAGCATAATTGTCTGTGAGAGTCCCTGTGTGCCTGTGGCGTGTCTGAGGCAATGTTCTGTGCTTTAGCAGGGTGAGGTGTTCCAAAGGTACCTGGGCAAGGTGCATGGGAGAGATTCAAGTGCACCACTAAGGCACCACTAACGAGTGGTGTAGAGCCACTGCACATGATCTGGGGGCTCTACAAAGGGCAAGCAGGGCTCAAAACATCCCTCTCCCCAGGCATGGATCCCCATCTGTCCCACAGGGGTATGCCACAGCACATTGAACCAGCACATTGAACCAATTCATGTACCCCAGGCAGCTGCAGACATCTGGCTGACCCCAGGTCCCAAACTGTTTGCATGGCCTCCAGGGGAATCATACCTCTTCTCCTGTACATTAAGGTGAGGTAGCCGAAGATCAGCAGCACAGCCACTCCAGCCAGCAGGAGGATGCCTAGGAGCATGGCCTTGATGTTCTCTGAGGGGTAGCCTTCCTCCACCTCCGGCTCGTCAGTGGCATTCATCTGGGGGGCTGCTGCAATAGCCATTCAAAAAAGGGGGAACAAAACAGCAGGTCAGGAGTGTAACATAGCCTCTACAGTACTTGTGAAAGACAGCAGGGGAACGTGGCAATTGTCCTCAGAAAGGGCAAAGTGCCAGATAGGCTGTCATAGTCCCATTACTCCTCCAGGGTGCAAAGGAGAGGGGACAGGGCAGGACTGTGCTCTCCTGACCCATGTCAGGTCCTCTGCCAGCAGGTTACTGCCTGCCTCAAGGCCTGGAGCTACCATGGGCTTGGGACCCATCCCCACCAGCTCAGCCCCCCAGGCTGACCTGTGACAATCAGCTGGGATCGGCTGCTCTCCATCACTTTATCAGGGTCAAAGAAGGTGATCAATCCACAGTAGTAGGAGCCTGAGTCATTCTGGTGGAGGTTTAGGATCTCAATCTCAAAGACAGGAGTGCGGTTGGTGAGCCGGTACTTCTCTGTCTCCGTCACGGGCTTGTATCGGCTGATCTCAGCAGTTTTTTGGGCTTGGCTGTGGTTAGTCTCCTTGTACCAGTTGAGGCTGTACTCTAAGCCAGAGTCATTCTCCATGGAGATATTGCAGAAGAAGGTGGCTCTGGCACCTTCAGGGGCAGTTAACACTGCTGGGAAGATGGTCACTATTTGAGAGAGAGGAAACAAGGAGCAGGCATGGTTACAGCAGGCACAGGTCTCAGAAATGGCCATACCCCTGTGTGGGAGCCAGGGATGCAAGCCCAGTTCACATCATCACTCTGGGACATGGGTAGGTACATCAGCCCATGTCTCTCCCATGCCAAATGTGTGCCTGCTGGCTGGAGAGGAGGGACTCTCAGAGCTAGTAACTGTACTGTGAAATTGTTTCAGCAGACCAAATGTGCTCTGGGCTACCTACAATTAACACTGAACACCTGTACCGGGGAAAACAGACTTTGGGGGATGTATTATTTTTAATGTCTGAGTCATCCTGTCTCCAGCTGAGGCTGACTCTGAAAGTGAGCAGAGGGACAGAGTCCCAGGCTGAGGCAGTGCCCTGTGGTGCAGCCCATCACATGCTTGGCTGCCTGCTGGGATGCTCTGGCTCTCCCCATGCTGGGAGCTCAGAGCAGGCAGGGGCTGCCCATGGCACAGTATTTGTCATCTCCAGCCTGAGACCACTTGACAGGGCAGAACAGCCTGGAGTTTACAGTGCCATCCCTTTCCAGGGACCTGTTCCCTCCTTATGTGTGCATGGACAGCCAGGCCCTGGGGTTCTAGCTGGGCTTGCCAAGCTGTTCCCAACACAGAATCCAGTCAGCCACAGCCACAGGCTCCTCTGCTTTAGCACCAGCCCTGCTGCTTCACTTCATTTCCCTGCCCATTATTCAGTGGGTTCATCCATCCTGCATGGTGGGAATGCTGCAAACATGGGCCAGGCACACAATGTCCTGCTTCAGCCAGTCCCACACAGCAGAACATGGCAGCTGCTGCATTAATTTCTGTTCAGAGCAATGAAAAATGGGAAGAAACATTTTTCACATCAGTCACCCGACCAAGCTATTCAAACCACCATGGCTTTGAAAAGTCCCTGTCAAACGAAATTTACCTTCCCTTTTCAGAAATCACCACTGATAGCAGCCCCAGGGCTTGTAGGCAGAGTCAGAAAGTCCCTCCCATCCCTCCAACACTGGCCTGAGGCCATAGGACCATAACCTCAGCATCATCAACCAAAAAAGGAACCTGGAAATTCTGTGAATAAATACCAGATCTGATGGAAAACTTGGCTGAGAAATAGGGGATGAGACCAAACAGGAGAAGGGAGGCAGGAAAATGCCTCAGTTCCCACAGGCAGCACTGGTTGGGGCAATGTCTACACCAAGAGATGGAATTTTTGCTATGTTTTGGATTTCTTGTGTTTAACAGGAAATATTTGGCAGGTTCAGGACTATGTTTCCTACTAGTGCTGCCACCAATGAATGAAGTGTTTGGAGGACTTCTGAAAGTAGATGTGGGTTTACATGTTTTCCTGTATCTTCCCAGCTCCAGAAGTAACATCTGCTCCAAGGGACACCCAGCCCTCTGCCCAACCTCAAGGCAAAAAATACATAAATCCACCAAAGAAGCAGTAGGCTGAAAAGAAGGGGACACACAGCTTCACCAGAGTTCTCACTCCTCCTGCCCAGACTCACACCTTCCCTTCAACCTCTCCTCCTCCCACAAAGTTCACCCAGAGCAAGGACCCTGGATCCCAGCAAACCAGGAGCTGCAGCCCAATGGCGCAGACTGAAGCCATGAGAGCTAGAAAAGAAAAACTCCACACCCCACTGGCAAACTCATAAGCTCAACACCAAACTCCAACCACCGTCACTGTGTCACAACACAGCTCTGGTGTCAGCACTGTGGACTGGGGACCTGTCCCCTTCTTCATCCTTTAATCCCATTTCTGCCCCAAGAATCCCCAAGTCCTTTGCTTCAGCTGCATATACCCAAAAGCTTTGGGGTTTCTGCCTTCTTGATGCCAGAGCTATTTTTTAACTACAAAGCTCTCAGCCCTTAGACATTTTCCACGAGCTGCAAATGACATGGCCATGTCAGTGAGCACACCACATTCCTGTACCTACCCCGGCGGCAGCAGGTCAGCATGGGCCCACAGCAGAGCAGGATGGCACAGAGGTCAGCCAGGGCCAACTCCACACTGCCCCATGTCTTCTTTGAGGCACCTGGGGCCATGGTGAGCCGCTCTGTCCCCTGCCCAGGCAGGCGGGAGGAGCTGTGCCGTGTGTGCTGTGCCGTGTGTGCTCTCTCGGTGCTTTCTTCCCTGCAGCGGCAGCTTGTTCTCTGTCGTACACAGCGAGGGCTGGGTGGAAATGAAACGTGCCCATCTCTGCCCCAGAGGGAAACCCGGGCTGCCTCCCGCCCCCGGCTTCCTCCCACAGAGGGAAAGATCAGCTGAGCCAGACGTGGCCCCTTCCCATCCCTGCGTGCTCCTGGCAGGTTCCCACACAGGTACACAGCTGCCAAGCAGCAGGGACAGGCACCTCTGAGACTGCACTCTTTTTGGGGAAAGGTTCCAGGGATGGAGGAGGCAGGACCACAAGGGACATCTCCTCAGCTCTGATCCTGGCCCATAACTAAAAGCAGTCTTGGGTTCCCAGGCATGCACAGGTACTCCCAGTGAGCGCCCAAGGCAGTGGGGTTGTGGGACATGCAGCACCAGGTAGATAGGGTCTGAGCAGCCATGGGGCACCTATTGGTAGACTGCTCCCACCAGGATGGAATGGGAGATGAGGAGGAAGGAGGAGAGGATGAGTTTTGCCTCCTTAGGTGTGTTTCTTCTCAGAATTGAAGAGAGCAAGGGCAGGTGCCCAGGGCCAGGGTGCTGTTATTGGGGTGACATTTCCAAAAGACTTGTGGAATTTTTTGCCGTCCATGGTCCCCACTCACCACATTGACTAATACTGGCATAGGAAATAACCAGCAGTGAAAGCACGCTCCTCCGCTTCTCTAGAACACAGCCCCAGTGCCCCGCAGTTTTGGAAAGTGTCAGGGGAAAATTAATAACTGGGGAGAAGGATGTGATTCTTCTAATGATGACTTCACTATTTTTCCAAGCTTTCAGAAACAAGCTGTGGGGATGGGGCTTGCTCAACTCTCACTTTCAAAAGTGTCCCTGGCAGGCAAGTGAGCTGGGGCAGTCACCCCTAATTTCATAGAATCATGAGATCATAGAATCATTGAGATTGGAAAAGACAGCTAAGAGCATCAAGTTCAGCCACTAACCCAATACAACCAGGACGGCCAAACTGGGATGACCAAGGAGGGGGTACTGAGCTGGGGCAGACAGGGCTCACCCTGGGAGGATGGCTCAGTCCAGCCTGTCTTGGTCCTCTTTTCCAGTCTCGTCCTCGCATTGCAGCATCACTCCTTTCTCATGAGCTGCTAGCAGTGTTTGAGCTGCAGAGCAAGGCTGGGTGCCATGCCCACCTTGTCACCTCTCTATGCCACCTGGCCAGAGGCCACCATGCTGCCTGGATGGGTGGCAAAGGGAGTGCTCTCCACCATCTGCAAGGGTGCTTGTGGAGTTTGACTTGGACATCACCTCTTCCTTCATAATTTCCTGGATTACCACTAAAAAAAAAACCTGACTAAACTAAACTAAACTGAACTGAACTCCAGGAAACAGAGAAGCTGACAGCAAGGAGGCTTTTCCACCTTGAAGCTTTATGTCACCAAATGGTGACACCAGCACTTGGGCCAGGTACAGGGAGGCTTGTTTGGCACTTGCCACATGTTTTGGTTTCTAGAGGTGGAAGATGTGATGAGTATCATCACCAAGATCACAACTCAGCAAGCCAGGGATAGGCAGGAAAAACTGGCTCATCCTCCCCACCCCATGCAGCAACAGCAGAGGGTTGATTAGCATCATAGCATGAATTGCTCAAACTTTCCAATGCACACTTGAAATAGGTATAAACTGGTACCCTAGGCGGGGAGGCTGCTGTGTCCACGAGAAACCAAGCAAGATGCTTTTTTCTCTAAAAAAAAGCAAATCACAGTGATGAAAAGACTAAAAGAAAAGATCAAGCTGCTAGGAAGCTGCTAGGGAGGAAAGCGAGGTGAGCAGCAATGCACGCCTCAGATGTCAGTATTGCAGAGGAGCCCAGCCCCACAGCAGCCCTGGGGCATCAGGCAGGCTTTGAACCCTGCCTGCACTCTGTCAGACCAGCACAGCTCACCCTGGCTCCTCCACCAGGTTCTCCAGCACGAAGGAAAACAGCCAGGCTACAACCATGATGCAGCTCCCTGCTCATGCTGATAAATCTCCTCCAGCCCAGTGGGGTGGATGGTATATCTTGGGGTTTGCTGACATGGTCATGAAAAGGTCCTTTGGTGCTTAAAAAAATAGAAATTCTTTCTGTGAGCTGGAGCATGGCAAATTGCATAGGACAGTCCTTTTCTGTTTGGCCACCAAAAGATGAAAACAAAGTCTAAAAAGGACAGATAAGCAGAAATAAGTGAGAAGACAGTTTGTTCTTTAAAACTAAGAAAGAGCAACTTCAGCAAGCGCATGTCACACCAGATCATTGGAGCACAAATGTCATGTTTTTTCTCCAACCAGAAGCTGATGAGTTCCATCAACACAGCTGTGACCCAGAGGAAGGCCCAGTCTTCTGAGTCATCACTGTTGGAGCACACAGATATCACCTGAACACTCACTTCAAAGGGTTGAGCGTCAGCCCCAAAACGGTTTAAAAGCATCTGGGGTATTTAAGGAGCACTGAAAAATTGGAAGAAGGAAAAGAAAGCTGTGATCAAACATCTCTGATGGAGCTGACTGAAGCCCAGAGCTGCATCACCTTGAAGTCCAGGGAAAGCATAGCTTCCCAAGTGAAAGAGGAAACACAAACTGCCACAAAAAGATGCTGAGGGAGAGAAGCCCACACGTTCCGAAGATCCTTCCCCCAACGGTTTAACTGAATTCACATCTGTGGGTCTGACCCAGGCGGGAGCCGAGTGACTGGGGTGAGAAGAGGAAATGGTTAATAGTGTTTGCAAATAAACACAGAGAGTCTTGAGGTCTTTCAGATACTTCTCAGAAATTATGAAGGTCTCCGCAAATGATTTGCATGAGCAGCAACATCTGACCCTGTGGGGACAGGCAGCGTCCTGTGGGTGTGAGTAAGCAGCGGTAAGCAGTGAGTAAGAAGAGGGATGGAGCAGCAACACAAAACTGTTCCTTTAACAAGCAGAAACCTGCAGGGCCTGGACAGAGCAAAAGTAACTGTGATGGGAAGGTGCCACATGGGTATGGCAAGGGACCAATGTCACCTCCAGCATGGCAGTGAGTGTTGCTGCTGGCAGGCAGAGCTAGCACCCAGCCCAGTGGTACTAAGGACTCTGATAGTCCATCTCCAGCAAGAGGTGCTGCAAAAGTCTATGGAAATTAGGACCTGCTGCTGCTCAGGGTCTCAGCAACCCACCCATGCTCAGAGCAGGTTGGGGCAGGATCTGGCACCAGCTGGGATATGCCTGTGCATCCCAAGCAAACACTTTCCTCCTGGTGCAACCTCACACCTCCTGTACCCAAGAGGCACCTTCAGGCACACCCTGCCCTGTCACAGTTCATGACCCCCTCCAGCCTCTCCTCCGTGGCAGCAGCATCACTTCACAGCAGCACTGTCTGTGCCTTCACACTGTTTCCATTCGGAGCTGGGTGAAGCACACAGGGACCTTTCTCAGCCGTGTCATCTGCTGCACGTGGGAAGCACAATCGATCACAAAGATCGCTGCTTCAAGATAAACTGCAGAGGAAACAGAGTGTCAGCTTCTCAGCAGGGGCTGCGGCACATGCAGCCTTCTCTGGGACACACTAGCTATGGGCAGGGAAAAGGGCACAAGGGGTAGGATTTTGGGAAGCAAGAATTTTAGGCCTTTATGGAGGATTTAAGAAGTTGTGAGCGGAAAGGAGCAAGGCTGGGATCCCCTCTCTGATGTCTGGGATGTGTGGTACAGAGGCAGGAAGGGAGCCCTCCAAGTCCTGGGCAAGGCTGAGTGCAGGGGCTGTGGCTGTCGGCTGGTTTGGGGCAGGAGGGCGGGCACCGGGGAAGCACCCAGTGAGGCCAGGCTGTCTTACTCCACTCTCTCCCCATCATACCTCCAGCCACAGCTCAGGTAGCAACCTCTTCAAACCCTTTAGTTACAGAATCACAGAATCAATCAGGCTGGGGAAGACCTCCGAGATCATCACATGGAACCTATGACTGAACACTACCAGGACAACTACAGCATGGCACTGAGTGCCACATCCAGTCTTTCTTTAAACACCTCCAGGGACAGCGACTCCAATCACCTCCCTAGGCAGTCCATTCCGATATTAATCACTCTTTCTATGATTAAGAAATTCCTCCTAATGTCCAACCTAAAGCTTCCCTGGAACAGTTGTGCCCTCTCATCCTGTTGCTGGTTGTCTGGGAGAAGGGGCTGACCCCTACCTGGATGCACCCTACTTTCAGGGAGTTGTAGAGAGGGATAAGGTCCCTCCTGAGCCTCCTTTTCTCCAGATTAAACAACCCTAGCGAGCTCCCTCAGCTGCTCCACACAGGATTTGTGCTCCAGACCCTTCCCCAGCTCCACTGCCCTCCTCTGGACTTGCTCTAGCACCTCAGCGTCTTCTACAGGCCGTTGCAAAATTTTACAATTACTACAGTTATTAAAATACCCTGCAATTATTACCGCAATTATTTAGCACTTATTCCCCAACTACTTCATTGTACAAGTCTTTTTATTGCAAAAAATCGACCTTTTTTTTAACAAAATAATACCATAGGCTATTTTTGTGCAGGAACACAAAACACAAAATACAGTAATACACACGCCAACAAGCCTCACGGCCCGGGGCGGTGCCGCGGTGACGCGCGGAGCGGGCGGCGGAAGCGGCGGAAGCGGCCGCGGTTGTCCCGGTAACCAACGCCGGGGCCGGCGGGGGCCATGGGCGAGCTGGGCCCGGACGAAGGGGCCGAGAACACCTACAGCCTGCGGCCCGACCTCCAGCACCGGTGAGGCCGCCGGGGAAAGAGCGGGGGATGCGGGCCAGCGCGGTGAGGGACTTTGGGTTGGGGCGTTTGGGCCCCGGGAATGCGGGAGCTGCGGTGGGAATGTCGGGGAGGGCGCCCCTGGGCATGCGGGGCTGGCGTGAGGCGGTGGGGGGTGTTGGGCATGCGGAGCTCCGAGAGTTCGGGAGCTGGAGGGCACCGGGCTCCCAGACCATCTTGGACACCCACTTAAGTGAGGGATGCTGCTGAAGGGGCAATTTCCACTGGGACTGGTTTCACCCCTGTTGATCGGTGCTTGGCTTTTGGCAACATCTCCATTTTGGCGGGGCTTTTTTTTCCACGCGGCTTTTCATCTGTCATTTTTCTCTAATAGATGAAAGCTACATTTTCCCAGGTGGCATTGTGTATGTTTCTAAGGATTGTGTGAACTTTCTGGGCTTTCTGTCCCATCTTTTTTTTTTTTTTTTTTTAATTATAGATTTAAGTCGTCCACAGTAAAAGAATGCATCCGTGCAATACTGAAGGAGAAGCTGGCCAACGTACAGTACATCCCAGAAGAAATGCCTGAGCTTACAAAGTCTTTATCAGAGACAATAAAAGACAGACTGAAAGGTAAGGAGGTTTGCTGGGGATGTAATTTCTTTTCTTGCTATGTTCTCTCCCTTTTGACAAGATCCCTCTTTCTTCCTTTATTCTTGAAACTTATTCCTTCCCGGTTGACTGACTCGAGTCTGCTGGTATGAAGCAATCTGTCCTATATATGTTCATTCCTTGCCTGCAGAACTGGAGACCTGATTCAAGCAGGCAAGATTTGTTTCTGTATAGCTTGGCAGGTGTGTGCTGTCAGCTTTGGAGGGTCTGCAGGGGGAAAGAAGCTGCATTAGAGAGAAGAAAGAAATTATGTTTTATTGTTTCTTGCTTCCATAAACAGAACCAATTCTGCTCTTTTTCTGCTGTGAGTTAGCTCAGAGTTTGAGTAGCAGTGGAGATCAGAACAAGGCTCAGGGGGCACAGGGGACGGGGAGAGAGGAGCTGTCAGCCAAGGAGGGGTGTGGCTACAGCCTTACAGCACTGAGAAAAGGTTGTCCTGCTGCACAGGATGCCCTCCAACATTTTTGAGTTCAAGAAGAAAAGTGCAGGCACCAGCAGGTGTTTCCTGAGTTCCATGCTGCAGCAAGTATATGGATGTGTGTGCTGGCAGGAACATTTTTTTCCCCTTCCTCCTGGGGACAGGCTGGTGCTCCATCTGCTGGGCTGTCCTGACGTGGTGGCACAGCCACGCAGTCACCCTCGGCAGGAGCCGTGGATTTGTGCTTCTCCCAGAGTTACACATCTGCTTTAGAGCCAGCAGCAGCTGTAGTCCCTGAACGTGTTCTTGCTGAGATCCTCTGCACAGGACTTGGCTTCAGTAATGTGCAACCACAGTGGCAGCAGCCTGAAGTGAGACTGGCCCGGGGTGGCCACTCTTATCAGCTGGCATCTCTGATAAGCATTGACGTGTTGGATGTTAACAGAGCCAACGTGCTGTGTTCAATCCTCCAGTGAAAAGAGGGCACTGGAGTCATCCCGGGACACTGCTTTGTTGAAGACAGGCGTTGGGATCTATATTTGATTTTAAACGTGCTTGTTCTGATTTGGCTTCTGGAACATTGCCATGGCCTGATTAGATCTGGCCTGTGCCCCAGAGGTACTTCTTTACTGTTGTGAAGCAATAGTATGTCTCTGAAGACACATAAATAATACAGCTATTGTGTGGCCTTTTATACCACTCAGAAGCAAAGGAAGCATCTGTGTGGCAGAAGAACCTCACAATACCTTGGCATCAAAACAGTTTTAAAATAAGACAGTTTTTTTCAAACTGCCTTTTTTCCACCAGCAGCCTTATTTACGTTCTTTCCATGTGGCCAGTTCTTGAAAGTTGCCAAAGCAGAATGCTGACACACAGTGTGGCTTCTCAGGGGTGTCTTGTGCCTTAGATGCATCTTTTGGTGGATGCCAACTACCCTGTTCACCCTTCAACTCCAGCAAAACCATGGTACTCCACAGTAGGAAAATGAAGCTTTGCAAGGCAGTCTGTCCACTTGGCTATTTGCATAGGTTTGTACAGCCACTTGCTTTATAACCAGAAATCTTTAGCTTTCAGGGTCGTGTTTTGGTCTCATATTTTTAAAAAGTTATTGCTCTCACTATTATTTTTTTCTCTCTCCAGAAGAGGGATTTGACAGGTACAAGATGGTGGTGCAGGTTGTCATTGGAGAGCAGAGAGGAGAAGGAGTGAAGTAAGTTTTGCATCTTCTAATTGTATTTCTATCATGTTTTTTGGGTTTAGGTGTGGGGTTTTTTTTTCTTTGGAAGCTGCTTCCAATTTCCCTGTCTACAAAGATCTGTCTGCAGATGATAAAATATAAATCACTTTTATTGGCAGCTTGAGTGCTTAGGTTGTGACTGGTTGAATTAGCCAGTGATAATTGGCTCTGTGGTGGTTCTTAGCAAGCTGAAATGCTGAAAATCATTTTTGAGGAATGTGGCAGAGGCATTTTGTGTTGTATTCATGATGAATTAGAGTACACCCCCATCCATCCCCAAGGCCTTTTTGGAGCACAAAAACCGTGGTAACTTTTGTCTGAAGTCAGAAAGCTTCCATAAGCACTTCATTTACATTTTTCAGAAGTTTCAGTTTCTATAATCCCCCTGCAATACTGTCATGGGAACCATGCCTAGATTCCCATGTGGGTGCTGAGCAGTTGCAGTCAGCTCCAGATGCCTGCAGTCAGACAAAAGAATTCCTCTTGGCTGCAATAGTGGGCTGTAGCTTTCCTTTACTAGTGGGTAGAGAGAAGACAAAAGGGAACAGCTCACAAGGTTTATGGGCTTGATCTGCTGGGCTTATCTTTATTATTGTGTTGGGTGCTCAAGCAGATGATAAGTCCACCAGAGCTGTAATCAGACCTGCTGCCTCCCTGTTCTGGAGGTCAGAGAGGAATATCTGTGCCTGCTGCTCAGCCTTTTGTCAGGAATGTCTGTCTGTAGCAAGCGTGTGGGGTAGCACCGTGCCAGGGTGAACAGTTCAATGTTCAGGTGATCTGATCAGAAATGTGAAGTCCAGCCACACAGGCTGACAGAGCAGTAGGGGGAATTTTCCAGTTTGCAACAGACAGGAGGCAAGATTGAAACACAATCACTGACATCCTTAATGCAAAATACACCTTAGTACAGTTAGTCATACATTATGGGACTGTGCCCCAAAAGGAATCCTGTCAGCTGAGGCTGACTGGGGCAGGCAGGGAGTGGGACACTTGCAGCAGAGAAAAGGGAATGTCAGTGCCTTTAGACAAGGCAGAAGCAAAGTGTCATATGCAATATCCTGTTACAGTCTGGTTGTTTGTCCTCAGGATAGGGCTTGGGTGTAGAAGTCCATCAGGATGGTCAGGGAACAGAGGGTATAGATACGAAAAGACTTGAAGACTTGCTACATGGTTTCGTAGCACCGCATCTGCCAAGGAATATGATAGCTCCCTATAAATAAGTTGGGAGTTTGTACCATGAGGGCGCAGGAGGTGAAGGACAAGAACAGATAATCTAAATTAGCCACCGATATGCATGGGCCAGAAGTCAAACATTCTTAAGCATCATAGCAATGAGGTTTCAAGTCCTGCTGCACAGTGAACGTGGCAGGCTTGAGAGCTGATGAGTTTGAAGGTGGAGCACATATTGAGGGGATTACAGCATGTGGTAGAATTCAGCCGTAAAAACTAGGCTTGGGATTCAGGAGCACACTTTCCAATTCCATTACCTTTAAAGCAAGCTCAGTTTGGTTTTCAAGGGGAATGTCTGTGATCACTTAGGTCATTACACGTGAACTCTGGGTAATGTCCCTGTCTGGCTCCTTTGTCTAGCATGGCTGCACGATGTTTCTGGGATGCTGACACTGACAGCTGTGCTCACAACGTGTTCATGAATGTGAGTATGGCCTGGATTCCCATGGGAAGTGCAAGGCTACTTGCTTTTGTATGAGAGGCAGAGTGACCTTAAATATGGAGCAGAAAAGAAACAACTGCTAGAAGGAAGGAATCAAGATTATTGAAACAGCCTGATTTACATCCTTATTTACCAAACATATTAGATATAGCAGTCAACATAGTAAAAGTTCTCTCCTGAGTATGTGACACAGTACAGAACAAAAGTCATTGTAGTCACACCATTTTACTGGTGGGGAGAGAAAGCACAAGAGACAAAGTCTTTTCTTACATCCTTTGCTGAACTGCAATCATGGAGCATGGCTGAAATCCAGGACTGAGCCAAAGTCAAGGTTTTACTTTTCTTTTCTTTTCTCTTTTCGTTTTTCTTTTCTTTTCTTTTCTTTTCTTTTCTTTTCTTTTCTTTTCTTTTCTTTTCTTTTCTTTTTTCTTTTCTTTTCTTTTTTCTTTTCTTTTCTCTTCTCTTTTCTTTTCTCTTCTTTTCTTCTGACACCTAGACACCTATGGGTGTGTGAATAGAGGAAATTGAGGCACTTCTGGCATTCAGATGCACTGACGTGGGCTACACCACAAGTGAGGTGAATAAGAAACTTAAATGAAACACAGAAAAGTGCAATATATTACCATACAGTTAGGCTCTGGTCTAAATGTTTTCTGAGGTTTGCCTGTTCCACTAGACTAACACAGAGCCTTTCTCTGTTTTCCCCAGGACAGCCTGTTTTGTGTGGTGGCTGCATTTGGCTGCTTCTACTATTGAAGGTGAGAAACATTGCACAGAAGGATGGACATTGGGGAGAATGCTTTGGAGTATTTTTTATTTAAGTGCACAAAGGCATCATATTCTTCCTTTAGTACATAACACAATTAACAGCTCTATGAAGCACAATCTACACCTGTTCTACACACTACAACATTCCTTCTTCCTTGTGGATATTGGTATAGCTTTAGACACAATATTATTATTATTACTATTAGTATTATGTCCTTTATTTAAATTGCCCTTTGTTTTTTATATAGTGTTGGTTTTGTCTTGAAAGTGTATTGTCAATAGCCATTGCTATGGCAAACACAACTTCTGTCTCGAAAGTGTTCTGTTTTTTTTGTTTTTATTTCTATTTCTGTGAAATTAATGAAATATTTATAAGAAAAAAAACATAATAAATCTATGTATTTAATATTTCTTCTCCTGTGACATTTTCTTCCATTCTACAAGATGCACTATCCTGGATAGCTTGTCTGCATTTCTCAGGTGAGCATTTTGACAATTCTTTGTAAATTAATCCATAAAGCTGATTTCTGATTCTGGTTATCCAGATTTGTTCCTATGACTCCCACAACAACTGGGCTATGAATCCCAGCTGTGTCACATGAGATGGTATTAACTGATGGAAAGTCGAGGTATTTAGGACATTAGGTCAGGCCAGCATCCCACACACCCCATGACTGCCAGAACTCCTCCCTGCAGTAACTGCTCCTTGGTTTGGTGCAATTTGGCACCCATGGATGCTGTGAGTGATCATTGCTCCTCACGCTCTTCAGCAGATACCGCAGTGATTTCTCAATATCTCTGTAATTGTTTTGGAATATGAGGGTGGATGTTTGGCCTCCAACTTTGCTAGGACTCCATCCTCGGAAAGGCTGCAGTAGATCTGCCAGAAGAGTGCTAAAGCTTCTCATCTCCCCAGAATTTAGAGGACCAGGTGGGTTCCTGAGAGAGTGGGTGCCAACAGAGCACATCTTAGCGTGCCCACTGGAAGATGGGATGCTCTGTGGTGATGCCTGTTCTCTGCTGACAGCGCAAGCACAGCTGAGCCATTCCCGTGGGATGAATGGCTTTTAAGAGTGCCAAAGTGGGTTAAGGTGAACCCTGAATCCCACCCTCACCCCAACTGTTACAGCAGAACACACCCTCCCCGTGCAGCCCTTGGAAGCCAGGTGTCTTAGGTTGCAATGCAAGATGTAACCAAAAGTATACATTCTATTACTATCTGTTAAAACCAGATGGGGCATGTTCTTTATCTCTTCCATGACCCAATAGCTCATAACTCCAGGGGGGATCTTTTGTTAATGCGCCAACTGTTCAAACCAAGTGGGGCAGTGTTCTTTACCTCTTTCACAACCCATCCTCTGCCCAGGGAGATATCTTCTGTTAATGGACCATTGCTCTCACTGCATAACTGATAAATTTACATCATCCCATTGTGAGATGCTCCACACAGCGGGAGGAGTCAAGCATAAAAACTTGAAAGTCAGAACACCAAGACAGCCTGTTTCCACTGGATTCCCATAGGAACACCGGACACATCTCACCACCACTGGACCTTCAGAGAAAACTACTCCCTTCTAAAGGATCACTGTTTCAACAGAACCTCATCTGTCACTACAGGAAGACTTAACTGGACTGCTACCAATATCCTGACCAACAGGGTGCAGGTTGTATTCTGACTCTCAGTGTTTTCTTTTTTTTTGTTTGCTTTTTTGTACCCCTACATTTTTATTTTAAATTTCCTAGTAAAGAACTGTTATTCCTACTTTCATATCTTTGCCTGAGAGCCCCTTAATTTCAAAATTATAATAATTCGGAGGGAGGGGGTTTACATTCTCCATTTCAAGGGAGGCTCCTGCCTTCCTTAGCAGACACCTGTCTTTCCAAACCAGGACACTGGGCAAGTAAAAAATCACGATGCATCTTCTAGAATTGCTCAGTGCTGCAGGCAGCATACTGCTGATTCTCTATTATATTAGTCCAAAATATTTTGATTATGAGTCTTCCTCTCCTTTTGCTCTGGTGGGAAAAGCAGACACCCTTCCCTGACTGCTTTGTTGCTGCCTGTGGCTGTCACTCATTAAGGAACCTGCCGAGAGATGTGATAGTGCTGCTCAGTTTGTGCACGACCTGGAATGTGACTTTTGGGGAACAGCAAAACCCTCCACATAACATTTTCCAGGAGATGGTACATATGACCTCAGACTCGTTTTGAAGCTTTTGTAAAAAGTCATGGCTGTTAAATCACAATGCACTTGCACAATGCACAAATCACCTTGCACTTGCTCCATTTGGAGGGGTTTAATGCCTTTTTCACAAAGGTGGTGTACAAAGCAGGTGAGATTTGAGCCCATAATCACTCAGCCTCACTACCCTTGCCTGTGGCGTGGGATGGGTAAGGGATGCTGTATTTTCCCTGGAGAAAGATTGAGCCACTGCTGAAGCACTGCACATCGGTGCGGACATGCAGGGCAGCTCCTTCCCTCCAGAACCCCTGGAGTTTACACCGGATACATCCATACACAGGATGGATGGAGGAGAGGCTTCATCACAGTCTCCCCTCCTCACGACGGGAAGCAGAGGGGCAGACATTGATCTCTTCTCTGTGCTGACCAGTGACAGGAGCCAAGGGAATGGCTTGAAGTTGTGTCGTGGGGGGTCTACGTTANCTGGCACTGAAGGGGACAGGGAGCGGAGCGGTGCCCGTCACGGGACCGGGGGCTGTTGAGTGGGTTTGGACTGGCGGCACATGAGGGCACCGCACGCTCCCCCTGCGGAGCCGGTCAGGGGTCCCTCCCCGGGCCGCTCTCCCAGCGTGGTGGCCGTGGCACAGGCTGGGGGCTTCGGGAGGGGCTGGCCGGCCGGGACGTGGAGCGCTGGCTTTGAGCAAGAGGGCAGTGTATGCCAGGGTGGTCGT